>APFE031616728.1:356413-375734 GCA_000404065.3 Pinus taeda
CATCTCACTTAGAAACAACATTTTTCGCATCCAAGAAGAATGGTAAGGACAAGTAGCCTTAGAAAGCAAAAACTTGCAGTGGTAAGGATGAAGAAAAGGAAGAAGAGGAAGATGAACTCTCAGATAAAGAATTCACCTATAGGAAAATGAGAACATGTACAAGAAAATTCAAAGGTAAACTTCCATTAATATGTTTTGAGTGTGGTGAGGTTGGGCATTTTGCAACCAAATGTCCTCACAAAAATGAGGTTGTTACGAATGTTAAGAAAGGTCCTAGGAAGTTCAACGAGCAAGGCAAGAAGAAATGGTTTAAGAAAAGTTTCTTCACCAAAGAAGATAGTTCTTCATCCGAAGAAGATAGTGATATCGAAGAAGAATTCAATGGAAGAGTATTTTTTATGGCCAAGCACAACAAGCAAGATGCACCTAACGAAGAAGGAGACGAAGAAGAAGAAATGACTTAGGTTGAATTTCAAAACGAAGTGATCATGGTTATCAAAGAGGTCAATGCCAAGAAGAAGCATGTCAACACTCTTGAAGATGAATTGAAGACATAAAAAGAACATGTCCTCACCCTTAAAATAAAGTTTGAAGAATACACGCGAATTGAAGAATCTCTCATGAAAGAATTAAAGGAAAACAACAAGGAAAGAGAAGCATTGAAAGCTGAAATAGTTTCTCTATGAAAGGAAGTAAAAAATGGAAAAAATAAATAAAAAAAATATGCCAACAGTTCAAAGACTTTGGATGAATTCATCAGCAACCAATGATCATACAATGATAAGAATGCTCTTCGTTACAAAGAAAAATTCAAAATGAAGTCAATTCCTTCTATGACAATTAAAGAAGATGGATATGCAAAATCCACCAAGCAGATGGATCTCTCAGCTAAATCAAGAGATCAAGACTCATAGGAAGAACCTTGGAAGACAATTCCTTGAAGAATATTTCCTCCCAGGTACCAACCTATTTTTTATGGTCATTGTTATTCAAGTGGAAGGTTTGGACATAGAGCTACAAAATGTCGCATGTATGTTTGGAATGAATATAATTGCAAGAGATCCTTCAGAAATGGATATTCCATAATTAAACATAATACAACAAATTTGATCATTTGAGAGATGATGTTGAATGTTACAAAGGTAACAATTTTGGACCTATGGCTAGGGATTGTGAAGTTCTAGATAGGTACAACTATTATCAGCAAAACCCTAGAATAAAATTTGTAGGATCAAGAGATAGACACAAAATGCAATCTTCTATGAATAACATCGAATGTTACAAATATCATAATTATGGACACATAGCTCTTAATTGCAGGTAAAAGATGGAATCAACCATGAATGAAGATCTTGACGATGAGAAGAAGAAGGTTTGGAAAGGAAAATAGGTAAAGGATGAACAAGAAAATCAAGAAGGAAATAAGGTCCCAACAATTATGCTTTCACAATTTGTAATGGATTGTGAGGAATCAACAGCAAGTACATCAAGGAAATGCTCAATAATTTCAAGATGGGAGATTGCAAGCCTATACTAACCCCCATGGTAATAGTTTACAAGAAGTTTCATCAACGGATGTGGACAAAAGGTTGTATAGATCCATGATTGGTAGTCTCCTATATGTGACAGTCTCCCTGCTAGATGTGATGGAGGCAATTGGACAAGTAGCACCAAAAGAATTTCATATTATTGGCGTCAAAAGAATCCTTCGATGCCTTAAGGGTACAAAAAAATATGGTCTATGATATCCCATAGGAAAATATTTTCTTATCTAAGCTTATACAGATTCAGATTGGGCAGGAAGTGTTGATGACCGTAAGAGTACCAATGGAGTAGTGTACTATCTAGATGGTTGCCTTGTCTCATGGTTAAGTAAAAATTAGTCTTCAATATAGTTATCCACAGTGGAAGCAGAATACATCGTGACAATAACTTGTTGTACTTAAGTTCTCTGGATGAAGCAAACCTTGCAAGATCTTTAAGTTAAGTTTGATGAGCCTATTCCCATCTTCTGCGATAACACCAGTGCCATCAATATCTTCCAAAATCTTGTGATGCATTCCAAAACAAAGCACATTCTGATCAAATATCATTCCGTTATAGAGAAGGTAGCTGAAAAGAATATCAAGCTTGAATATGTTGGAACAAAGGAACAAATCGTTGGCATATTTACCAAACCATTACCTCGTGAAGCATTTGAGTATCTTCGCCAAAAGCTTGGGATTCTCCCAAGTTCTCATCAGAATCTTTCTCTTATCTAACTAGGTAGAAAGGGGGAGTGGAGGTGTGTACAAGTCTGCATGATGACACCTTCTAAGGGGGAGTTACTCTTTTCCATTGATGACAAAGGGGGAGAGAAGGAAATAGGAAGAGGTGTCATGATCGTAGGGGGAGTACTTGTGTTTCCATCAATGCCAAAGGGCGAGATTGTTGATCAATGGTTGTCATTGATGTCAACCCAAGTAGCACTAGGGTCTAACCTGATCTTGCATGGAAATTTTGACTCGACAAATTACTCTATTATGAACCAAGGATCTTCTAGATGGATTCTACTCGTCAAGATGTTTCCATTAATATATGGCATGCCACATAATTCTTCTCTGTTTGAGAGATATTCATATTTGAAGTGAGTAACCCATGCTAGTGGACTAAAACCCTATGGGGTTTTTGCATGGCACTCGTAATTGGTTGTGGCCATTGAATAGTCAATAATTAATAGTTCTTTTTTTTTCTCTCCTAAAATCCCTCCAACATTCACTTGTTGAGGGACCCTATCAACTCAAGACATTCATATAAATAGTGATTTTTTATTTTTTTATTTTTTATTTTTTGCGAAGCTTCAGAAGCTGAAATTAAAACCCATTTGAACCAAACTTTGATGAACCTCATGATTGAATTTTAGATCTTGGTTCCCTATATTTTCAGAGATATGCTCTGAGGAAGTTAGGGTTTTTGCAAGCTCCCAAATTCCATGTCAAACAAGTGACGTTGGAAAAATCATCATAACTTTCACTCTGAGCATTGGATTCAAATTGTGTAAATGGTGATAGAAAGAGGATGAACTGTAGTTTGTTAGGTATCATTTTCAGGGCTAAAGGTCGCAACAGTGACATGTGGTACTTCGTACAAGGGCATAACTCTTTCTTGAAGAATCCAATCTAGATCAGACCTTTGGATTGGAAAGAGGACTCAGAGGGCTACCAAAGGATGAAATTTCAGATCCTAGAGATTTAAAATTACAAAGATACAACATATTCAATATCAAGCTCCTAGAAGGCAAGAAAAAGCATGCATTCAAGGATCACTATAATAAGGACCACACATCAATAGTCAAGGGTAAGTCTCCTACAGCAAGGTATGCATGATTAATGTTTACATTTGAATTTTGAGTATCATCTCTGACATATGTTTTTGTAGGACAACGTAAGTATATACATGGTCTCGGTTATATCTCTATGTCTCTATATGTCACAATTAGTTTTGATAACACATTTCGGATGTCTTATTCTTGATACTACACATTTGATGCTACATATTCTTGATGCTACACCAAGTCTGCTAAATCTATATGATGTTGTAATTTCATGTTACTTGTCTTGTCATAGTTGATATAATGGTCTCTATTGTTGTACTTAGAACTTGGTCCATCATAAGTCTAAGGTTTGTCATCAGTTTTTATTGTATATATCTTTAGGTCAGTTTTGGATATAATATTGCATAGTGTCCAAGCCTATATCAAGAGTGTAAGTCTCTGTCGATCTGAAATTACATAGATATAATAGATTCAATGTAGAGCTCCTAGAAGGTAAGTTAAAGCATGCATTCAAGGATCACTCCAGTAAGGACCACACATCAACATTCAAGGGTAAGTCTCCTACAACAAGGTATGTATGATTAGTGTTTACATTTGAATTTTCAGTATCATCTCTGACATATGTTTTTGCAGGACAATGTAAGTATATACAGGGTCTCGGTTATATCTCTATGTATCTTTATGTCATATTTAGTATTGATACCACATTTCAGATGTCCTATTCTTGATACTACACATTTGATGTTACACATTCTTGATGCTACATATTATTGATGCCACACTAAGTCTGCTAAATTTGTATGATGTTGTAAGTTCATGTTACTTGTCTTGTCATAGTTGATAGAATGGTCTTCGTTGTTGTACTTAGAACTTGGTCCATCACAAGTCTAGGACCTATCATCAATTTTTATTGTATATATATTAAGGTTAGTTTTGGATATAGCCTTGCATAGAGTCTAGGCCTATATCAGGAGTGGGAGTCTTTGTCTACTGCTGTAACAAGTCAACAACAAAAGTGACAAGCACACTTCAGGTATGCTTTGTAATTTTATTTTGTATTTATTCATTATTATGCACTTACATGTGTTTTCACATGTAAAGGTAGGTTGAAGGGTATTTTGTTTTGTTTTGGGATTGGTTTCGCCAAGAAAATTTTGCATGCAGGTAGAAGAAGATTTAAGTACAACATCAATCAAGAATTCAAGAGTATAAGTATCAAATCAAAGGAAGCATTGCAGTGGGACATCGTTGAAGACATGACAACCGTACATATATCGTGAAGTATTGTTAAGGCCAAGAGTCATCATTGTAAAGTTGTAAAAGAGTCATCATTGTAAATATTGTAAAAGAGTCATTCTACCTAGAGTCGAAGAGGCGGTATTGGGAGGTATATGAGTCACTTTTGGGATGATGTCATGGTTGGTTTGCATGTCATAGAGTGATTGGGTATTTTTTCAAGTACATGAAAATCATTCTACATATTATTGTTTCATGGATTGTTGTCCTTGGTTTGGGAATCGACAATCTTGTCTTATTTTAGTCATTATAGGGTGGCGGGGAGGTGCTAGGCAGGTGTATGAAGTCACCTACAAGTTGGGGCCTGTGAACACTTCAGGGTGGTTGGGTGGATCTAGGGTAAGTTGTGGCTTGCTAGGGTGTTGGGGCATCCATTCAGTTGATTACTGAAGAAACCAGGGCGTTGGGGCGTCCTTTTAGTGGGAGTTGGAGAATAATGATTTTCTATAATTCTAGGAAGTTGTTGCTTTAATTTCAGTTGGGGCTGAAGATTAAAGAATTTATTAGAAAATTGTTCAGTGGTTTTTGACCCAGAGGGGCTTTTCCACCTAAAGTTCTTGTGCCTACCATGTTCTTTTATTTACAGTTATTACTGCATAAAAATTAATAATAATTGAAGATTAACTAATGCTCTGAAAAGATTTAAAATTGCTAATTGCTAAGGAATATTGATTCACCCCCCCCCCCCCCCCCCCAGTATTTCCAACAAATAGTTTACTTGATTTGCCTCCTTCATAAAAAAATTTCTTACCATAAATCCATATAGCCTTTTAGAAACTCGTTCTTCTCTAATCTTGAAGTTTTTCTAAGTTTGTTTGAGATTAATTGGCATAAGATCACATAGTCTTGTTTCCTTTAACATGCATATAAAATAATATTATATAGGGTCATTCATTGGATTGGAGCTCCATAAATTCCCTCTACTTACGGTTAGATTAAGATCCGCTACTAAGATTACATTTGATTCATTAAGTGCTCCTTTTGTGAACAAGTTGCCCCATATAACTTGTATATCCTCATATATTGCATATAATATTATAATCAAGAAGGATTCGTGTAGTTTGATGGGCCATAGCTTGGTCACCAAACTTGCATCAAGAGTATGAGATAGAAGGTCTGGAGGTATTCCAACATGTTAATAATCCCCCAATTTTCCCTTTGGTAATCAAGGAAATAAATTTCCAATCTTTTCATAGGTTAATAAAACCACTTATGCTTTATCCCCATCACCCATAATCTCTTGTAGTAAAATAATATTTGGCTTTAACTAGGTAATCAGTCTTTTAGGGCCTAATTTTTTGTGAGAGAACCCCAATTTAAATTTCTTTCACGGACTTGATCATCATTCTTTAACTTTTCTCGAGCTTCGCCCTACTCTAAGGTCCCACTAATGGTCTATTGATTGCCTTCTAAATTTTCACCTTTTTTTTCTAATCTAAAGGCAAAAAAAAAAAAATGTGTGCTCGATTCTAGGGCCATTCTACCATCCACTCCCTCATCTCCTAAATTATGCTCTCATTTCTTGGGTTTTAAACCATATCTAAGGTTTTTTGGCTTCTTTGCATGTTTATAAGTAGGCATAGAATGGGTTATATTTTAAATATCTTCTATCCATCATAATATTTTTACCATCCTTATTAATGGACCCTAAAGTGCTTCCTGGCAGAGTTAGGGCTTGTAATTAGGATGGGATTCCTCTTCTCATAATACTATGAGGAATAAGAGGATGGAGATTTTGTGTAGCCTTTTGATCCTTTATTTGATCTATTTCCATTTTTTCCTTCAAGATTTTATTGTTTTGTGAGAAAGAAGAGACCATATTAAAAGAAAATTCCACCCGTTTTAAGTTTAGTCCCACTACTTGGTGCATCTCCTCAAATAAAACATTCTCACTCTATATGCATTCAATTTCCTTGCCTTTGAAAGAGTCTCTGCTTGAGACACTACATAAGTTTTGTTAATATAAGGCATGTTCTTTGTCTTTTACTGACAAGTCCTCCGAAACCCCCATTATCTTTTCTAACCATATCAAAATTTCATTTATTTCCAAATGTTCTTTGATATGTGTCATTTCCTTGCAAGTTAAGAGCATTCCCTCACAATATTCCCTTCCTTATAACATCTTAATCAATAAAAATGATTTTTTTCTAAAATTCCAACGTTTGATTGCATTTTGAAGTCCCTACTTGATTTTCACTACTTATGGTAGTCCTTCCTTAGATCAATTTCCACAAGGATGTTTATTATGGAATTGCTAACCTTGGTTCAAGTGTTTTCTTCCAAGTCAATTAGAAAATTAATCATGTTCCTAATTGCATATAATATTAATTTGTTCCATAATTCCATGGGACAACCTAGTACTTTTACCCAAATAAGTTATGTAGAGATCATTTGCACCCTTTGATGAAAATAAGGTGACCATCTCTTCAACATTAGCAATGTAGAGTCCCAATACCATTTCATTTCCATGATCTTATTAGAATCTTCATAAGATGGAAATTCAAAGGCTACGACCCCTTAGACCTTGGCACCCATTGGATGGCTCATGGAAATCTAACATATATACCAAAATTCCATTCCATACCGTGTCAATCCATATGAGTAGGAATGTATATGAGACCTCCATATCATATACAAATAGTTATATATTTCCCACTTAGTGACATAACATATGCCATCTCCACATCCTCACCCAACACAAGATTAATTTTCTCTTTTTTCAACCTAATAGACTTCTTCCATTTGTTTAAACCATAACTAGGGAAATTTTGTCAATATAAAAATGACAACATGGAGTAGCTAGAAAAGTACAACGAAAAGGCTTCCTACCCAAAACATTACTATCCAATTCAAGGAAATTGCTACAATATTTGAAGCGGGACATTTCCAATACATCAAAATTCTAAAATGTCTAAAAGTGTAGATTTTGTAAAAGATTCCTAGGAAGAGACATACTTTTTTTATGTAAGCTTGGTAGTACTTCCCTTTTCTATTAATTATCTATAAGCAGGTAACAAAATATATCTGGTGGCCTCAACCTTCCCGAAGGAAACCAGGTCTGTTGGCCAATGATCAACATCAAATGTTATACCAAAATTTAAACAGTTTGATCCTTATCATCCATGCTAAGTTTACGACTGTATCTGCTATATACTTAATGCTTTGACTTGTAAAGTAAATGTTATATGTCATAATAACAAAAATTAACTTTCTACTACTCTACATCAGTCATCAGATGACTCGACAGGGGTCGGGTCCTTAGCACTTGACCCGGGCACTTCTTCTGCAGCAAGGTTTGGATTTGCTTTTCCATTCTCCCAAAACGAAGGTTCTGGTGATATTGTTGGACTTGTACAACTTAGATTTCCTTCTGAATGTCCTTTAAACTTGGTTCCTCATGCCTTGCTTGCTCTGGTTCTTCTTTGCCCCTATATGTTGACATTTCCCTTGCCAACATATTCTTCATTACCCAGTACTGCTGAAGGGTCTATATGAACAGTGTTTGGCAGCCTCTAGTATGTCTTGGGTCAATAAGTAATGGCTCCTAGTCTTCCATTGGAAGTTCTTCATTTGCTACATTGCATTTAAATCTATCTCCGACGTCACTATTACTGCTTTTACCTATGCTGGGGTGCCTGAATGGTAAGCATGCATTAAGTTCTGCAGGCTTTCCTCGCCCATTTTTCTTCCCCTTTTTCACTAGGTTTTGCTCGTTGAAGCCATCAGACCCTTCATTTTCTTCTCTACCTGCTTACCTGCACGTCGACCTCCTTTTCTTTGCTATCTCACTTCTCCTTTAACCATATTTTTCTTCAGCAATTCCTTCAGTCCCCACCCCTCTTGCGTTCTTACATGTTCCTGGTGTCGGAGCATCGGGCACTGAAGAGTATGGAGTTAATTAAACATGTAATGTTAACATAAGTGCATACATTAAAACTAATTCGAATTTCTTTCATAACATTATGTCGTTCCTTATAATTCTTCTTTACAACATTCCAACTGCAAGTTTGCTTCTCGGTAGCCCGGTTGCCCCCAGTTCTAAGCAACATCAAGGTTATCACTTATCTCCTCAGCTCTAAGCCCCCGATGGAGATCATAAACTAGGATCCTCGCAGTGGTCCCTCCCCACTCTTAGGAGTTGGCCGACAAGGATTTGGGATTCCAACGTCAGGAAAGCAGGGTTTTGGCTCTGATTCTGCCACTAGGGCACACCCTCTAGACTTGATATGCACCAACCCCTCCCTCTTACATTTTTGAGTTTTGACTCGCCCTTGCAGTCCGTCTCAAATCAGGGTCATTGAAAATGGATTTCCCCCTGACCATGCAGAGTTCCCCTAGTCTATATTCCACACATTCCTATTCCCATGAATATTTTTCCTTCCCCTTGGGGTTTGGTAGCCCCCCAATAGTAAAACTAACCTCACAGGGCTTGTCTTACCTTTCCCATTCCCCCCTCTCACCCCCCACTGATTTTGGAAACTACTAGAACTCTGCAGGCTGACAAAGGAGTCATAGCCTCTTCTCCATCCCAAACTGCGGAATTTCCCTATGAGAGTTATCAATTTCTTTCCCCCGGGTTCGAGAGACCCTCTAAACCCTCCGCAGATCCCTTCCCCCCCGCTTTCCATGAAATGCAATAAATTCATGTCCAGACATTAACAACATGCAATTGAACCCAAATTCACGTATTTTTTCATTTCAATAAGCAATTAAGAAACCAGACATTAGCATCTTAAGATAGGACCAAAATTTTCCAATTACTTTCGACACCACCCTCCTTTTATGCCAGACTTTCTTCCAATTTTGCAACATTGGTGCCAAATCTAGGCTTAGGGAATTTTTGTTTACATACCAGTTTCATTCTAGGTTGATGCAAGTGGAATTCAGATGCTGACGGCCACCCCTTCTCCTTCTCTCCTCTTGACTACCACCTGTAATGCCTAGCTCTCACTCTCCTCTCACACTTCGCATGCATTCACTCAGCTCTCTCCCCACCTTTTTTTCTTGAATGTGCACCCACCTATCTCTTTGCATTCCCGAGGCATCCTCCACTTGCCTCCTTTTCCTAGCTTCTCTCCCCTCCTTCGTGTGGGGTCCTTGAATGGGTTGCCCACGTACCCTCTTCATTATTCCCTCTTTCATAACTGTATTCCGTCTAAATCCAAGGTCCCTTCACACCCCGATTAGAGGTTTTGTCCTCCTTCCCTATATTTTCATAGGATCTCCCTAAGAATTTTCATTCCTTCAATTTGATTTATCTCGTTCCCTAGGATGTCTAGGTTACTTCCCGGTTTTCCACATCCCCAGTTTGCTAAGAAATCAGCTGCCACATTCCCCGATTGAAGAACATGTGTCGGGATGAGGTATTTTATCCCTTTTACTAGGCTTCCTATTTCCTGGACTATAAAAAATAATCTAGTCGTTCTCCAACTTTCGCTTATTTTTTCCCCTTGGGTTCCCTACTGGAGTTTTTTCACTCTGTAAATCACCAATGTGGAATCCCCTTCCACTGCTATCTTCTGATATCTTTCCCTTCGAGAGATTTCTAGTCCTCTTTGAGTGCGTTGAATTTTGATTCATTGTTGCTCGCTATTCCATAGTCCATTGAAAACAGTTGGATTGTTTGGCCCTGGTGATCTCTAAACACTCCTCTTAGTCTCGCTTCTCCTGAATTTCCTTTGGCAACTCCGTCAAAGTTTAGTTTGATGAAATCCTCAGGAGGGAAATCAAAGTATGATAGGGATTGTACGGGTGTAGGTTTCAGCTCCAGGAGTTAGGCATCAACATTTGCATATTCAAATTTAGCATCTCCATTATTTGGCTCTCCAGTGGTATTGTTTCCACATCCATGTGTCATGCATGCCAAAACTAGTGAAGAAATCATACATGCAACTCGGTACCTGCAAGAAATCTGATGTAGTTGCTGATGCCAATGCCCTGTTGTGTTTTCCTCCTCTTCCTTTGCCTTCTTGCTCCAAGAATCCAAGTATGCTACACCCTCCAAGAGTGCTCCAAGAAAACTCTAAGTATCCAAGAGTATGAGAGAGAGAGAGGGAGAATAATGAGAGAGCTCCCAAAACTGAATTGAAAAAAGATTCACACTGAAAGGAAGAAGCTTTCCAACTAATCCTCAAAATCCTTTTTATTAATGAGGCCTCTATTTTCTTCATTTTCCTCTTCACATGCAACCTGTGACCTTTCACCTCCTTTTTCTCCTAATTTCCAATATTTTCCTAAATAAATGTGCCAAAATGTCATTTTGCCTCTTTAATTCCTTAGCCATTGCCTTTGCCAATTTCCTTAACCATAAGCAACCAAATGAACACCCACTAGGATGTCCTGCCCACCATTCAACTTGTAATACATGTCCCATCATTTGTGGTATTTATATATTTTTACATGGAATTTTCACAAGAGTTGTTATAGAACCCTCCCCCTTGGGGGAATACCATCCTCAGTGTTCAATGACACCTATAACCAACAAGACTGTTGAAAACAAAACATACTACCCATGGAGCTTTATAAAACACCTGCTCAAATCAAACCTCATGACAACATGATAACATACTGCATACTAGAGCTTTATAACATAGCTCATTGTGGTATTTCCAATAACCACATATACACATATGCACATTTGCTCAACCAAAAATGAAAGAATATGATGCCTGTATCTGTAACAATGAAATCTAGAGGTTCACACTTCAATCCTCAAAGTAATACCAGGATTCACCTCCTTCCCAGGACGTTTAGAATCCACTGCAAAGTCAAATCTGCATCCAACATCCAACGTTATAATCCCGCACCACTTGTCCTCTCAATGAACAATTACTAGCTCATTGTTCCAGGGCACACTCCCAATGTGCATCTGATTCCATCTAGCAATGTTAATGACCAAAAAAAATCCATCTGTGACCTTCCCTTCTCTGCTACACAGTCCCTTGGGAATCTTATCACCCCTTCCATGCAGTCGCTCACCTTCCAAGTTCCGCTGACACCCCCATCTTGGGTAGTCCATCCCTTGGAAAGGCTTCCTCGCATTGAAAGATACAAAAACAGGGCATATCCCTGCCTTAAAACCATAATATCGGTCATAGCATGCTCATAGAAATCAATGGACACAATTGGCTACCAGTGTCCCACAATGGCCCTCCTTCTGAAGTGCTCTGCCAGCATACTGCTGCATTTCTAATTTCTTTCACTATTTCTGCTAATTCTTGCAGTCAATTTCAACCACCCAACTGGGCATGTTCATGCCTCTTGTACCAAGAACATAACTTCCATTAGATTCAAAATAAATTGAGATAACTTCAAATCATACTTCATTGGTAGTTCGTCAATAAGGTACACTTGGAATCATGTTCGCTTCCTGTCACAAGAAGTCAAACTAACATCTTTGACCAAATCAACATGTATAAAAATATCACATCAAGTTAGCTCAAAACACAACCATCATAGATCAAAATCATAAGTTAAATGTAACCATCATAATCCAGAATCATATATCATAAATCATAAACCAGAATCATAATTCACATGTAATCATCATATACCATAATCATAAATCACATGCATAATAAAACTAAAATACTCAATACCTATCCTTCATCGATCCTTACTTCTGCCTTTGTTCTTTTGTATAGACACCGAATCGGTTGCCACACCCAGTAAGCACCCAGTGCCTTCTCCTCTACCAGGTGCATATACACATAGTGTGCATCAAACACATACAACCACACCTGACATACAACACCATGCACCTACACCCGACGTACAACGCATACACCTAAAGCCAGTGTACAACACAGTGCATCCATCTATACCCGCTGTGCAATACCACCCAATACATGTACCTACACAGAGTACAACACAACGAGTACACATGCCACAATACCAAGACTACATGATGCACATACATAATACCACATGCCCTCAACACAACATGTATGACATGCACACAATACCACACGTGCACCAGTATCATATGTACAACATGTACACAATACCAATGGTACACCGCACCACCTGCACAACGTGTGCACAACATCACATGTACACAGTGCCACCTTGCACAACATGTACACAACACCACATGTACACCACACCACTTGTACAATGTGTATACAATACCACATGTACACAACACCGCAATGCAAGACATGTACACAACACCACTTGCACACATCGCCACTTGTACAACATGTATACAACACCACATGCACACAACACATCTCGTACAATCATGCACACCACACCATATGTACATAGCAGCACATGTACAACATGCACGCAACACCACTTGTACATAGCATTGCATTCCCAGCATGTATATAGAATTATCTGTACACAGCACTGCATATCCAACACGCACAGAGCACCATATGCACACACGCCGCATATACTTCATGAAGATAGTACACTATGGATACAACACCCCATATGCAATATTCGCACAACCCTATTTGTACCATATTGTACATAAAATTGCATAAATAACATGTAGACATGCTATGTATACACAACACCTCGAGTGCACACATCATAGATGGAACATGTACAACATATACAACATATGAATAACAGTAGTACCACACATCCAGAACCACACTGACTCTAACAAGCAACCTTGCTTTCAGTGTCTTATCCATGCTTGTCTTAGCATGTCACAGACCACGCTGCTTTCATTTTGCTGGTGTATCTTTTGGTATAACATGTCCACAACATAGTCATAATATAATCACATAATATCAACTCATAACCACATGATATTGACCTTGTATATTTTTCATGACTACTCTTCCCACTTGACTCCTCATGAACCAGGAACCTCTTCATGTCATTCAGTTGCGTAAGCAATTATTCCTTCACAAGAATGATCCCTGACAATCCCTATCAGACAGTGACATACATACATATATATTCATTAGCATAAAACAATCATCACCTTGTCAACTACATACATTCATGTATACATATATAAACATCAACATAATCATGATCATAACATAATTACCAGATAACATAAGGTCTAGGTTAAGAAAAATTCCTTTATTCATGCAACGCATGTGCAACATTGAGAAAAACAATTCCCAACATAGCCAAGGCATATGACGCCTCAAATCCATTTAGTTTACCTTTTCTTGTTACCTTTCTCATGACTATACTACTACCGTCCATTTACCACAATGGACCCAGCTAGTCCAACCGACTGTCATAGCCTTACCTTCCGCTGTGCTTACTCATGCACCGAGCTTCATCTGAATCTTACATTACCTTTCGGGTACCACACAGCTCTCCCCGAGCTCCATCAACTTTCCTCTTTCCCAACCAATTCCCAAGACTCAAAAAAATAAAAGAGAAGATAAGAAAAAACCAAGAAGAAGACCATGAAATCGCATAACGATATGTCACTATAGCAAAGTAGCAAGGCCTTGCACCAGACATAAACAAAACCGCAAATCAAGCTCAAAAGACCAAAAGCACAAGACTAACACCATGACTCAATCCCCATGGTTCCTAAGGAAAGCTCAACCTGAGCCATCTTCAAGATTTCATGGCAACCTGTCCTGCCATGCAACTCCCTGCATCATGCTGCCATAAACACATAATTGTCAATGTATAATTAAGAATAATAATACACCAGCTACCTCATCTAATTTTACCAAGAACGTTGCTTGCAACTGAACACATCCACACCATCTCTCAAGGGGCTCCAATCCTTTAATAGATCCACCTGTACTATCACCTACTATAGTCAAGTACATATCAACTGTCTCAACACATATATTTTAGTACGATCGTCTTAAAACAAAATCAATTGAACAGATACTCATATTAAGCAATTCATCAATCGTTCAACCTCTTGCAAACATACCATGTTAAATAAATCCACTAGATGACATAATCAACAGTCAAGCACCAAATATATGACATAAGCAATTGATACCTTAATGTATCTCAGAGGAGGTGATCTTGTCTGCACAATCAATATAGTTAGCACGATATAACTTTACAACACATCAACTCAAGCACTCATAAGATCATGATATCCATAACAATATCTAACTAACATGTTCACATCGTAAACTCAAACTCATATGCAAAGTCAATCTAGATTAGTATGAAACCATCTCACAAATGTGTCGGTTCATACCTTAATATCATAACCATAACCATTTGCATAGGTCAAACCAGGTTAACACAATACATATAACATCAATATCTTCAATGCAATGAACATAACCATCACGCATATGACCAATCCAAATTATAACATCAATATCTCAATGAAATGACCCTAATCATCAAGTTAATAGCATATAACAACAATAAGCTATATATCATACTCATCAACAACATACAACATAATCATCAGGTTATCTAATATAAAACAACAATAACAATGCATACGACTACAGGTTAGTATCATTCTTGACTATCTGACATGTGCATATAAGGACACTAATCATCTAAAATCTATCATGAATGTAACCATAACATCAAATACATGTTCATAAACCTAATGCATATAATAATCCTTAACTTACATACATGCATGCCAAACATGCAGGTTTTAACCCCGTACAGAAATTACCTGCTTACGAATTCTAAGAATAGAAAATAAACAATGTGAGAGCATAACACATAAAACACATATACACAAAGATTTTCCCATGGATCCCAAAATTGGGACTACCAACTTGATTTTTCATTATGTTCCTTTCAATGTTACAATACATATATATACATGTCGAAGTATCCAATACCATGGACCGAAAACCATCGCGTCCAAAACCATTTGTGAAAACCATGCACAAAACCATAAGTAGGTCTGCCCAACCTAATATAGGGTCCAAAAAAAAAATTCCCGAGGCGCTACCCTGGACCCCGTAGAGGGGGGCTACCCACCCCACTCAAACCCCCTGTGACCTCCCCGTTGCGCAACAAAGGGGGGGCTCCCCCCCCTCTCTACCTCTAACCCCCTGATTAGTCTAGTCATGGAAAGAATATAGCACAACCCAACATTCTCCCACTTGGTGTTTTCTTTCCACAAGAGAGATTAGTCATTTATCCAACCCTGTAATGCCCATTGTTTCTCTACACCAAGAGAACTTATCAAAGCTTGCAGATTTTTTCAATGCATCTGCAGTATTCTTCGAAGTGTCCACCTTTACGAGCAACACCTTTTTGTCTTCTATCATATCCCTCACAAAGTGATACTGAACATCAATGTGCTTTGTATTTGAATGATAAGCAGGGTTCTTTTCCAAGAAAATTGAACTTTGGTTGTCACATTCTATCCTTATAGCTCCCTATACTAACCCTATACTTAAACACAATCTCTGCAACCAAACTGCTTCCTTGCTTGCATGAGTGGCTGCCATGTATTCTTCCTATGTAGTTGATAATGCCACTAAAGATTGTTTCTTAGTCATCCAACTGACTGCACCTCCAAATAGGTTAAAAGCATACCCACTTGTAGATCTTCTTTGATCCAGATCTCCAGCCCAGTCTACATCAACAAAGCCATGGATATCCAAAACTCTGTCCAATCTCAGTCTTCCTTAGTAGCACAAACCATAATCACTTGTGCCACGCAAATACCTGAAAACCAGCTTCACTATTGTCCAATGCTTCTTTCTTGGTTTTGACATAAAGCTACTCAATACTCCCACTGTATGTGAAATGTCTAGTCTAGTACAGACCATCGCATACATCAGGCTATCGATTGAACTTGCATATGGAACACGAGACATGTCCTCTTCCTCTTCTTGTATCTTGGGACATTGTTCAATAGATAACTTTACACCTATAGCAATAGGAACCTTCACCGGTTTACTATCCTACATATTAAACCTTTGTAGTATTGTCTCGAAATACTTGATTTAACAAGAGCTTCCTGTTTGCTTGATCTCTTTTAATTTCCATGCCCAAAATATATTTTGCAGCACCAAGATCTTTCATGTCGAATTTGGAGGACAATTGGGTCTTCAAATCCTCGATAATTTCTTTGTCATTTCCAACCAACAACATATCATCCACATACAAGACCAGATAAATAACACAGTCACCAATTAATTTAAAATACACACAGTGATCTGCTTTGCTTCTGGTGAAGCCAAGTCCCCGTATAAATGTATCAAATTTCTGATACCACATCCTTGGTGACTGTTTTAACCCATACAAAGACTTCTTTAACTTGCATACCAGTTCTTTCTTACCCTTCACCGCAAATCTTTCAGGTTGCTTCATGTAGATCTCCTCTTCGAGATCCCCGTGAAGAAATGTTGTCTTCACATCCATCTGTTCTACCTCAAAATCAAAAGCAGCGGCAACAGATAAAAGTAATCTAATAGAATCTACCTTGGCAATAGGAGAAAAAATATCACCGAAACCAATTCCCGACACCTGGGAATAACCTTTTGCTAACAACTGAGCTTTGTATTTCTCCACCTTTCCTTCTACATTTTTCTTCTTCTTGAACAACCATTTTCTTCCAATGGTTTTCCTTCCATCCAGCAACTCCACCAAATCCCAAGCCTCATTTTTGTGCAAAGATGTCATTTCATCAACCATGGCCTCTTTCCAGAGTTTGCCATCCTCTAAATCTACTAATTCCTTCACAGTTTTGGTATCATCATCAATAATAGATAAAGAAAAATTTGAACAGAAAGCAGATGGACTATACCTTTCTGGTTGCCCTCTTTCTTGAACTGATCTTCTCACTACCGGAGTTTGTGGCTCTTTATCTTCTGATTCCTCTTCTGTTGTAGAGTCTGATTCTTCCTCCTTTAGCTCAAACACTATCTTCTCAGGTTCCTTTAATGGGACTTCATGTTCAATAACATCTTTCACCTCTCTGAACACCACATCTCGACTGTACGCAACCTTCCTTGTTACTGGGTTCCAATGCTTATAACCCTTTAAACCATCCTTATACCCAATAAAGATGCACCTTTCATATTTACTATCCAACTTTGTTCTTTTCTCCTTTGGAACATGTACATATGCATCACATCCAAATACCCTTAGATGTGAAAGAGACGGTTTCTTACCAGTCCATACCTCTTGTGGAGTCTTATCCTCCAATGCTGATGAAGGTGATTTGTTGACCAAGTAACATGTTGTCTCCACTGCCTCTGCCCAGAATTCTTTTCCTAACCCACCGCAACTAAGCATGCTTCTTGCCCTTTCCATCAACGTCTTGTTCATTCTTTCAGCAACTCCATTTTGCTCAGGTGTGTATGGAGTAGTCTTCTGTCGTGCTATACCACACTTCTTACAAAATTTTTCAAATTCCTTGCTGCAAAACTCTCCACTGTTATCGGTCATCATTACCTTTATCTTCTTCTTTGTCTAGTGTTACACGAGAGCCTTAAATTATTTATATCTGTCAAAGAATTTAGATTTATTGTTAAGGAAATATATCCATGTATTCCTTGAGAATTCATCTATAAATAATACACAGTACACAGACTTACCCAGTGATGGAACCTTCACAGGTCCAAACACATCGCTGTGCACAAGCTCTAACATCTGTTTCACCCTCTTACCATCGGAGGGGAAACTCACCCGATTTTGCTTCCCATATACACAATTTTCACAGAAATCAAAATCCAAAGAGTTATTACTCATACCTTCTACCATACCTTTACCATGAAGTATTCGAAGGCCCTTCTCTCCAATATGTCCAAGCCTTTGATGCCACAACATGGCCTTCCTTCTAGAGACCACTAGATTTTCTGCTCCACTTTCAAGAACCATAGAACTGTTGCACCCATCAATAATGGTGCTACCTTGTAGCTTGTACAGAGTTCTAATCCGAACTCCCCACATCAATACCAGTGCTCCCCGAACCATCTTGCAGGTATTCTTCTCGAACACTGTTTTTACACCTGCATCATCCAACTTGCTTATGGAAATCAGATTTTTGGCCAATGCAGGAATGTGTAGAACACCCGGAAGTGTTCTAACCCTTCCACCTTGCAACTTCAACTTTACTTTTCAGCGCCCAATGATTCTAGCCTTCTTATCATCCCCTAAGAAGACATCACCATCATTGTATTTCTCATACTCGCAGAACCACTCTCTATGGGGAGTGAAGTGAAAGGATGCACTTGAGTCAATCAACCATGCCTCATGATCTACATGTGTTCTTGAAGAAGCCAATTACACATCCCCACCTCCATCTAAGGTGGTTTTCACCTCTGCAGAAGGAGCATCATCAGATCCCTTTCCTTTTTCAAGAGCTTTAGATTTACAGTCCCTTTTGTAGTGCCCTTCCTTTTCGCATTTCCAGCACACCACCTTTACAGGTTTTCCTGGAGATTTATATCTCCCACTCGATGAATTAATTTTGTTTATGTTCTGGGACCGTCCTCGTACAAACAAGGCATCACCATTCTGGCTCTCCATATTTTTCTGCCTCATCTCCTCCGTCAGTAAGGATGAGACTATTTCATCAACCTGCAAGGCAGTTGCATTGCTACCTATTTCAATAACCATAATATCCCACGAATCTGGTAGAGAACACAACAAACTGATGCACTTATCTTCATCTGAAATTTTAATATCGACAGATAATAACTGACTTACCACAGTATTAAATGCGTTCAGATGCTCTGTCACCGAGTCTCCATCTTTCATCCTCAGGTTATACAACTTTTTCCGTAGGAACAGTTTATTCACCAGAGACTTAGATTGGTACAAAGT
>APFE031616730.1:0-20148 GCA_000404065.3 Pinus taeda
GGAGAGAATTTCAACACAATTCAACTCACATCTTCCTCTCTCATCTTAGAGAATACGAGCTACCTGGAGGACGAATTCAGCCACACGTGGGAAGGACGAAGAGGACAGACTGTACGGATTTTTCTGCTGCTAGGGTTTCTGCTGCTAGGGTTTTGCAGAAAGTTTGACCAGCGTTGACTTTGGTCAACCCTTGGTCCAATCAAGCTGAAAATTTGTGGGAAGTTCGATTTTTTGAAGGCCGTACTACCTGGCACAAAAATCGAGGTCAAAGAGTGGACCGTTTTGCTGCTGCGTTGACTTTTCAGGACAGCGTTGACTTTTGCAGAATTGACTTGGGTTGACTCATCTACTGGTTGGAGGGTTGTTGTGACACATCTGGGCTGGCTGACCAAAGGAGACTTTGCTGGTTGAAGCATCCTGTTGACCGTCGAAACGAACACACACATTTTTCCTGTTTCTGATTTGTCTTCTGAAAGATCTGCTTATATGTTCTATCTGCATTTTGCTTAAATACTTGTATGATTGCTGTGTGAAAAGTGAAATTGCTCTTAGCATAGAACATCTACAAAACTTAACAAGAACCAATCTATCATAAGGGTTACAAAGGCCATGATACATGACTAAGACTTGTCGATGTTTCTTTGGGCAGAGGCATGTAACATAGCAATCTACATCCATAATCGATGTACTCACAGGATCTTGGAGGACAAGACACCAAAAGAAGCATTCATTGATGCGAAGCCAAAGGAGATTCATTTCCGCATCTTTGGTTGTCCAATTTATATCCATGTATTGATAGATAGAGAAGAGAACCAAGTTAAATCCCTCCAATAAGAAGGGTGTATTTTTGTGTTATAGTGAGATTCAAAAGCTTACAAGGTTTATATTCCAAAGTAGAGGAAGACAATAGTGAGCAAGGATGTAATGTTTGAAGAAGACTTTACATCCAAGAAGTCTCATGATTCTATTCTAATGACACAAGATGAGGAGCAAGAAGCTTTGAAGGTCAAGCCAAGGTCACCAATGATATTCAAAGCAATACAAAGGCCTTCAGTTGAAAAGGGAGAGAGGTACCCCCTTCCACTACTACCAAGTCACCTCTATGGTTCATTCAGCCATTGAGGGATGCTTAGGAGTATGTCGAGGCACCTAGGAGCACATTTAAAGAGCAGACATCTGACAAAGTTTCTGAAATACATGGCATTAATGAGAAAAATTCTAGATTCCAAGCCTTCCAACTTCTAAAAGTTAGCAAACTAACAGGTATGGTGGGATGTCATGGTGGAGTACATCTCCAGCATGAAGAGTGTTGCTTGGGACAATAGTACCAAGTTCAAAGGGGAAATCGATAGTGAGTTTCAAGTGGCTCTACAAGATCAAGCATGTAGTAGATGGCAACATTGAGAAGTCCAAAAAAAGGTTGATGGTGGGAGTGTTCTCTAGAAAAAGGGAATCGACTATGAAGAGACATTTGCTCCATTCGCCAAGTACACTTCCCTTAGAGCAGTTATGTCCTAGTTTCGTTCATGAGATGGAGGATACATTAGATGGATATGAAGATGATTTTCCTTGATGGGATCATTGAGGAAGAAGTGTACAAAGAGTAGATTTAAAGCTTTGAAATAAATGGGAAAGAACCCCATGTTTGCAAGCTTAAGAAAGCCTTGCTTGAACTCAAGCGAGCAACAAAAGCATGATATTCAAGTATAGATAGATATTTGCAAAGTATGGGCTTAAAAGTGAAGCGGATTCTAAGTTATATTACATATTTGTTGGGACTGATCTACTCATTTTGGTGATGTATGTAGATCACTTGTTTCTTACTAATTATGAAAAAGTGTCTCAAAAGATATCAATGTTCATGAAGGCACACCCCTTGGGTATATAGACGGGACCTGCATTTGTAACCAAATCATATCATTCGTTCATACAACTTACATATATATAAATGCTCTTATAGAAGGATTGTTCTACTATATTCCAAATATTCTAGATTACAAATGAAAAAGAGAAGAAAGTAAAGATATATTATTTAAAAATAAAGATAAAGATCGAAGTTTTATTATTTTAAAAAAAAAGATGTATTTATAAATAAAAGAATTAATAAATAAACACAGTTGCAACCATCCTAACATCAACCACCACCACTACCATCAACCAAAGCAGTCTATTGCAATGTTATCGGAACCGAACCAATTCCTGTAAAACTGACCAATCCAACCAGTTTGGAGGCAAAATCGGTCCGAACAGGCCCTCCAAACTGGAAATGACCGGTTTGGTACCAAACCGGCCTATTTCACTGAATTGGTTAGTTCAGGACCGGTTTTGAGCAAAAAAAATTGCCTTTATTTTGTTTTATATTTTAGTTAGTTGGCACACTTCTTACTCTCCCCTAGGCTAGCCTAATATTCAAGCTTATGGCCCTCAGCCTAATAATCAAGTCTATAGCCCTAGTATGGCTATGCAATTCATGGTAATGTTAAATTCTTAAGTAAATTTTCATTTTCATCCTTTTACTTAAATATTTTAAAATTACCATGCAATGACTCGGGATGTTTGAGAGTGGTTCCAACGTAATTGGATTTCATATGGAGAAAGTAGAATTTTAGATTTCACTCAAAATCCAACAGACTTAAAAGTTTTTCAGGATTTCAAGATTGGGGGGATTGCAACGTTTCCATTGGATTTTGTCATGTACAAGGGTATGGAGCTAGTATTTAATAAAGAGCACCAAGCCCTCTATGTACTTTGATGATAGTGGCATTGGTTGTCGAACTCCTCTACCATGACTCTACTAAAAATGTACCCATCACTCAAACAAAATCTTGACAGGACATGCTACGTTTTTTCTATCTTACTTTAATGCCTAAATGGTTATATTGATGGCGAAGACCCCAATATAGGCAATGATTTTGATGATATGTAGACATTTGTTGTGGCACGATTTTTTTGGATGCTAGAGGCCATCTAAGACCTATTTGTTGATGTATTTTCGGTTTAGAGAAGGATTGCACTCGATGCTATTTTGGTTATGTGCACCCTTACTTGCTATGTAAATGAAAACTTTTGCATATTTGTATATAAATGGTTTGGATTCATATGGATGCACAGGAATATATATGTTTTTCTTTCAAATATGAATATTTTGTGTTTCTGGTAAACCGGTTTTTTACCGGTTCTGGTACAGTTCCGACCAGTTTTTGGTCCACAATGTTTTTCGGTTCGATCATCGGTTCGGTTCTGATAACATTGGTCTATTGTCGCTGGCAAACCAAACATTCTGCCACAAACTTTTAAATATCAGATTTAAGGCCATCCCAAAAAAATTCCTTCTTAACCCTGTAGTAAGTTTTTAAAGTTCCTGAGTGCCCTCCTAAGGGAGAGATGTGCAATTCCAAAAGAATCTTTTGTTTGAGTTGGGAATTCTTACAAAGGTATAAGCGATCTTTGTACCATAATGAATCATTTTTCCAGCGAAATGTATCAGATGTATTGGGATCTTGCTGCAACGTTTGAATAAGTGCCTACACTTCTCGTCATTCTTCCATTCATCCCTTGCTTCGGTTATCCAATCTGGTTGGATAATAGAAATGGCACAAAGAAATGCTTCCACATCCTCATCCTTTATTGAGAGTGCATCTGCAACAACATTTTGCTTCCCCTTTTGTAGATGATTTCAAAGTCATAACCCAACATCTTTGTGTGTGACCCATTTTTGCTGCTCTTCAGAAGATAATCTTTGTTCTAAAAAGTACTTAAGACTATCATGACCTGTTTTTACCTTGAAGTATCTTCCTATTAGGTAAGGTCATCATTTCTTAAGTGCATGTAGTATTGCCAACATTTCCTTCTCATAAATAGCTTTGTGTAAATACTTTCATTTAATTGGATGACTTTCAAAAGCAATGATCTTCCTTCTTACACTAAGACAACACAATTCCATTTCCCGAGGCATCACACTCCATAATAAATGTTTTTGTAAAGTCCGACGTAGCTAAGACTGGTGCTTGGCACATCGCCTCTTTAAGATGTTCAAAGGCCTTAGTTGCTTCTAGAGTACAAGAAAATGCATCTTTCTTCAATAATGTTGTTAGAGGTACAATTATTCTCCCATAAATACCCTGTCAACCTGAGAAATCATCGCAAATAGTTTATGGATGTGGGGATTTTCCATTAATTAATGGCTTTAATTTTGTTAAGGTCTACCTTAACACCCTCATGAGATACAATATGACCCGGATATTCCACCTCTTGTACTCCAAAGAAACATTTGGATGTTTTTGCCTATAATTGTTTCTCCTCCAATAGTTTGAGCACCCTGTCAACTTGTTGAACATGATCCTTCCAAGACTTGTTGTAGATTAGTCTATCATCAAAAAGTACTAACACAGATTTTCTGAGGAAGGATTTGAAAATGGAATTCATCAAGCCTTGAAATGTAGAAGGTGCATTGGTAAGGCCAAAAGGCATAACAAAATTCATAATGACCTTCATGACTTCTAAATGTTGTTTTCAGAATGTCTTCAGTCTTCATTCTTATTTGATGATATCCTGGACGAAGATCCAACTTGGTGAAGTAAATTGGTCCATGTAATTCATCAATGACAGGACTGAGGAATGGGAAATTTATCTTTAATAGTGAGCTTGTTAAGATCCCTATAATCCGAACACATGCGCCATGATCCATCCTTCTTGTGCACCAATACTACTGGAGCAGAGAGAAAGAACTTTGACTAGGTTGAATTATACCAGCCTCTAGCATTTCTGCAACCATATGATCAATTTCACTCTTTTGGGCATAGGGATATCTATAAGGCCTGATGTTTGGAGGAACACTTCCTAGAATCAAATGGATAGCATGATCATGATCACGAATAGGTGGGAGGCCTTTGGGAGTCTCAAATACCTTGGAATTGATTGTCCAAGCCTTTTTGGAGATCTGGAGAAATAAATGCTTTCGTTGTTTGAACCTCTAGTGAACACAATTGTGCAATTATGCCCCATTGTTCTTTCTTTAGAAGCTTGGTCGTGCTATTAGAGACACGTATCTTTCCTGGTTTCCCTACAAGGCCTCTTAATTCAACATCCTTTCCTTCCCAAAAAAAAATTCAAAAAAAGTTCTTGAAAATTAAAAGTTATTGTACCCAAAGATTGTAACCATTGGACTCCTAGTACAACATCAGCACCCCGCATTGGAATGGAAAGCATTGAACTATTCAATATGTATTCTGAGTTCTCCCATGGATAGCTTGATATTATAGCACTTTCCAGGGCAATTTATGGTTCCTCCATTTGCAATCATCACTTGACACTTTGGTGTTGGATATAGGAAGCAATTCAATTCCTTGACTATCTTATAATGAATAAAATTATGGGTACTACCTGAATCAATCAAAACTATGAACCTTTTCTTCTTGATATGCCCTTCTATCTTGAAAGTTTGAGTGGTGGTAATTCCCGCCAATGCATTACAAGATATTGTCGGATTCATTTCTTTTTTCTCTGAGGTTGGTTTCTGTCGTATATCCTCCTCCTTTGATGTTTCTTGTTCCTTGTCTTCCTCCTCTTCACACTCTATGTAGAATAATTTCTTCTCAGCACACTTATGACCTTTAGTGTATTTTCCATCACAATTGTAACAAGGCCATTTTGCTCTTTTTCCTCCAATTGTTGTGGTGTCAACCTTGTAGGTTGTGGAGAACTAGGACCAGCAACACTTCCAACTTTATAGTTGTGAGTGGTAGACTTCCTTCTTGCCATAATTTTGCTTTCAACTTTTCTTGCCACCCTGA
Organism: Pinus taeda; assembly: GCA_000404065.3. Classification (NCBI taxonomy): domain Eukaryota; kingdom Viridiplantae; phylum Streptophyta; class Pinopsida; order Pinales; family Pinaceae; genus Pinus; species Pinus taeda. The sequence continues at coordinate 5,793 of APFE031616730.1, forward strand.
ATGTCTTCTCCAATGAATCAAGTTCCCAAAGGTGAACCTCATGTTGGATGTTATCTTTTAAAGTCCCTATGAATACATTATTACATCAATCCTATGCTCCTTTGGAATATCAGCTACCCTAATATTCAATTTTTGGAAGTCTTCAATGTGCTCCACCATTGAACCCTTTTGTTTGAGATTTATCAATTGGGTAAAGAAGGTGTTGCTCTTTGTATCTTCATAATGTGCATACATGACAAGTGGTGTATGAGAACAAAGGCATCTATACTATACAAACTGATTGGGTTCTAAATATAAAGATGTAATGTGTACCTTTTGTGAGGGCTGCACCTCATGTAGGTCAAAATATAGTTCCATTTGTACTATCCAAGTTATCGAATCCTTGCCATCAAACTTCCTCATATCTAGTTTTGGAATGTGATGGTTCTTAAACCCCACATGCGAGTCTAAAATTGTGATTGATATTTCTTTTGTCTTCATCATGATTTTCATGGATTGCCTTGTCACCAATGGGACGCCTTTCTTCTGGCAACTTTGTCAAACCTTCTTTCAATCCTTCTATCTTGACAATCATCATTGCTTCCATGTCTGATTTTAAACCATCATTCAAAACTACCATGTCCCTTTTCATACCATCTATCTTAACATTCATCATGGCTTCCAATTCATTTTTTGTTACTTTTTGCGAGAGCGAAATTTTTTACATTTGGTCTTGCCATTTTGATATATCATGTTGCATTTCTTCCTCTTCTTCATGTGTGATAGTGGAGCTTGCGGGTTGCTTACTAGGTGTTTCCATTTTCTTTCTTCAGGGCATCAATTAATGATAATTATGCTTCATTATGCCCTTTAAAACACTTCAAACTAATTTTCCAAACAAAATTTACGCAATTTTTTAAAAAGACTACACATTTTTTTGCTTCGTAGGAGCTCAATATTGAATATGTTGTATCTCTGTAATTTCGGATCTCCAAGGTTTGAAATTTCGTCCTATGGTAACAATCTGAGTCCTCTTTACAAACCCCACAGGTTTGATCAAGATTGGAGTCTTCAAGAAAGCATTAGGCCAAATCTCCCACGATGAACTAATTATAGACTGGTTCAGTAGAGCGAACTTGTACGAAGTGCCACATGTCACTATTTCAACCTTCAAACTTCAAAACGATATACAGAAAACTACGGTCCATCCTCTTTCTGTACCTTCTTACGAAATTTCAATCTGATACTCAAAAAGAAATTTATGACGATTTTCCCAAGGTCATCTGTTTGGGATGTAATTCAGGATCTTGCAAAAACCCTAACTTCCTTGGATCATATGTCCGAAAATATATCGAGACAAGATCTGAAATTCAGACCCGAGGTTCAACAAGATTTAGGCTCAAATGGGTTTTTTCAACGTATGAAACTTCGTAGAAACAAAGTTATAGCGAAAATGTCGCGATGACCTATTTGGAGCAGCGAAACACTAGAATCCAAAGCTCTGATACCAAATGTTATGCAACCAATAGAAGAAAAGATAGATCAACAACTTCAGAATCAACCTCTTCGAGGGGGCAACCTCCTTTTCATTACATAAATGAACAATTCTTAGATGATTCAAATGACAAGACCTCCTTTCTATATATAGGGGTCTAAGGGGTCACAATATAATCAAAGTCGACATACAAATAATAATGTAAGGGCACAACAGTAACAATATGGGGCACAATAATAACAATATGGGGTCTACATGTGGCACAACAATACAAAAAGGAGGTTCACTGACAATAACAATGAGGGAATACACTAGTATTATAGAGACCTAACAAAATATGCCATACATGTCATAGTCGAGCCGCCAAGGCCAATACGTTAATAAGAAAAGTTGAAGGTCGTGACTACTCAATTGTGAATTTCGTGAGTCAATTGACCAATAATCACACCCTTTCAAGCCAAGCAATAAAAGGTGACAACGCCATCCCAAAAACACTTTGAGGGTTCATAAATTGAGTACAACTTGAGTAAAATAAGCGAAATATATGTTATCTGTATGTGAGTAAAATATAAGGTAATGAGGGAAATATAAAGTTATTTACATAAAGAAAGTATACAAGGCAGATATCAAAAGAGTGAAGGAACACTTGTTTTAAGGTAAATGGATCTTGTGTGTGTGTGTGTGTGAACATTAGAGGTTATGCTAGACACCTTTTAACACTGAAAAAAAAAAAGGTGACTGTCTTTAATAAAGTATAAAAGAGTCATATTGAGCAAAGTTAAAAAAAAAAACAATACCACTTCCCTTGCAAAAGCATCATGTTGTTTGGACAGTAAACAAGTTATAAGTACCAACCTTGAGGTGAATTATTACGAAAATTTGAGCGAACGCAAAATACATACCAATAATGGAAGATTTCCTAAAAACATTTAGCAAAATTGTTCATGAACTATTTAAAATCAAAGGAACATGTGTAGGAAGGGACATTATTATCTTTATTGCTCCTAGTAAAGATAATAATTGTGTTAGTACCGAATGTGCTAACCAATAAGTGATTCCTAAGTCAAATATAATTGAAACAATGGATTCAATGAATGAAAAACAATATAATATAAGCAATCTAAAACAAAATATTGGAGCTTGTAATTTTGTCTCAGAATTCACTATTAAATCATTATTTTATGATGATGGTAACATAGTTCTAGGATTGTCCTAAATAGAAGCACTAGGGTCTTTCATCATAAACAAAGGAAGTCCTTAACCTTTTCCTATAAGAAGGAAAAAATAACATTACAAGATATTACATCAGAGCCAAATTCGATAACAGCAAAAGACTAACAATATTTCAAAAATTATCTTTCAAGAAAATCAAAAATCTATGCAAAATATGGAAAAAAAGGTTGACCAAATTATTGCTAACAAAAATAAAGAAATTGATTGTTTCAAGGACCATAGTGAGAAATTGCAAATTAGGAAGTTTAATAATGGCAAGAATGTAAGTTCCTTGAACCCAACACCTGGTATTTAATTCCTAGTAAAAATTTACTGAATAAACACACAACTAGGTTCATAACAAAAAATATTCAACGGAAGCAAATAACGATCTGAATCATAATGGTACACAAATTCTTTCCCAACAAATCAGTTCATCATTAATAAAAACTTTGAACCTACTTGGGCTCCTATGATGGGATAATTGCCCAATTGAGAAAATACATATACAATAACCTAGATCTAATCAAACACATCTGCTTAGATTGGTGTTGAATCTCTCTTGCAGATCTAGATCTCCAACCTCTCTCCACACCGATCACTAAGATGTCGCTCTCAATCTCATGTTGTTATTGTGTGTCTATCTCCTCTCCTCAACCTTGCTTTTATAACTTTACATTAAGTCAAAACCCTAATCCTAACCACAATCTCAAAGTGATTAACGGTCAATATTAGATCTTGCCTCACTTGAGATCAATGGCTAAGATTAAAACCTACTCACTAAAGTATATTACTTTACTTTTCCTAAGTTCCTATTAGCTCAATAAGCCAACATATATTAATATGTGTTTTTCCCTAAGTTAGAGTTAGGCTAAGTTACATTAACAACTTGCTCAACTTAGAGCAAGTGTTTCTAAGGAGATGTGGGAAACTTCTACATGCTTAGACACAAAGCTTGTGCAAAAATACCTACCCAAGCTACATAATTCAACACTCCCTCTTAGTGAGGGAGGTACTTCTAGAACACCCTCCTCCACCTGGATCAATCTCCAATCCCACCACATCATCCATTGTTATATTTGCTCTCTCTAAACTAGAAAGCTTCCTTGTTACCTTCTTTAGAATATGACCTAAAGACCTGTTTCTTCCAACCATGCTCCTAGGAGGCTACTCCTAAGCATCCATCAATATTAGCTCATACCAACTAGTCCTGACAAATCTAAAGAGGCCTCCTGCCAATCTACCAAATTAGAAAGTTGAGTCTCTGGTCTCAACTTAGTCTTCATAGCCTCCTGCTCAATCTTTGTCACTAACATTGATCCTTGATCCAATATCCCCTTGGATCTAGTTACATGCTAGCCCTGAAAGCTATACAACTTACCCTTCCTGATACCAACACTGATTGATGTGTCCTGGGTAGCTCCCTCTGAACATATGAATACTTGTCCATTTTGGAAGTCAATATCATACACTTTGTCTAGAACAAGAGAACCAGTGATATGCACTTGTATTATCTTCACATTTACACTTGTAAATTTATAATATTTTTTATTAAACTTGAAAACTGAATGATGTGTTACAATGCCTTGGGCAGTGCATCTTAATAGGTGTTGGCAGGCCACAAGGTTTAAAAGTCATGTCTTTTGATAAATAATGTCCTTTCATAATTAATGGACATTTAACTAATTAGATTATTAATTATTGACATTTAATGATTTTAAAATTTAATTTACTATTTAATTTGGGAATATTTATATACGTAGTGTTATAAATATTTATTCATAACATTGCCTCTCCCTTAAAAATGCCTTGTCCACAAAGCATAAGTAAGGTTGGGTGTTGTTGACGAAAACATTATGTCTCCCACGAAGAATCTTCTTCTGGCAGTCTCTTCCATTTGATAAGATATTCTTTAATAGTCTTAGATCGAAGTACTTTCTCTCTAGTAGAGAGTATGCCCTCTGGTTCTAATATGATCCTTCCTTCTTCGTCAGTCTCAGGTATCTTTGTTTGAGCTGTTTGATTTTGACCCAGTACTTTTTTGGGACTTGATACATGAAATGTGTTGTGGATTCGACAATTGTCTGGTAGCTTCAATCCATAAGCTACGCTACTTATTTTTTTGATTATTTGGTATGGTCCATAATACTTAGATAACTTATTTTTTCCTTGTTGTTTTAATGATAACTGCTTACAGGGTTAAAGTCTAACGAAAACCCAATCTCCTTCTTCGAATTCTCTTTCTGTGCGGTGTTGGTCGGCTTGCTGCTTCATTCTATTGTGTGCCATTGTTAAATTTTCTTTTAACAAGTTAATAATTCTTTGGCTTTCTTCTAAGTGGTTCTTTACTTCTTGAACCTTAGAATTGTGCAGTGCAAAATCCTTCCACCTGGGTGGTTCATAGCCATATAGGTCTTGGAAGGGAGTCATTTCCATTGAAGTATGGTAGGTGGTAATGTACCACCATTCTACCAGGTGTAGCCACTGAGACCATTTGTTTTGTTTGTCGGTGACGAAACAAATGAGATATGTTTCCAAACATTTATTTACAACTTCATTTTGACCATCTGTCTGGGGTGATAAGTCAAACTCATGTTGAGAGATATTCCTACTTGGTGGCAAAAATCTTTCCAAAAATTGCCTTTAAATTTTGCGTCTCTATCACTAAAAATAACCTTAATGTACCACCATTCTACCAGGTGTAGCCACTGAGACCATTTGTTTTGTTTGTCGGTGACGAAACAACTGAGATATGTTTCCAAACATTTATTTACAACTTCATTTTGACCATCTGTCTGGGGTGATAAGTCAAACTCATGTTGAGAGATATTCCTACTTGGTGGCAAAAATCTTTCCAAAAATTGCCTTTAAATTTTGCGTCTCTATCACTAACAATAACCTTGGGAAAACTATGTAAATGTTTTTACAAAACACTTTCGCAATTTGCTTAGTTGCATCAGTTTTTTTTAATGCCATGAAGTGGGCATATTTGGTGAGTCTGTCTACTACAACAAATATCTTGTCCTTACCATTAGACATAGGTAGTCCTTCAATGAAATCCATCGAGATTTCCTCCCAGTTTTTATTTGGAATATGTAATGGGTGTAGTAAACCAAGAATTGGGATATTTTCACCCTTATTTCTCTGACAAACATCACATTTCGCGACATATTTTTGGATTTCCTTACTCATACCCTTCTAGTAGAATGATTGTTGAATGTTGTAGCAGGTTTTGAAGAATCCAACAAGCGCAACTGTTGGAGAATTGTGAGATTCTTTTAGAATTTTCGTTCTAAATTTGGATGATGGAGTTAGATAAACTCTGCCTTTGTACCATAATATGTGATTTTTCCATTCAAAGTTCACATATTGACTAATATTTTCAATCATAGCACCACAGTCCAAATCCTTGGCATACGCAACTCGTATTTCGTCTAGCCAGTCAGGAACAATTACCAAAGCAGCGCATGTTGTGTTGTCATCATCTTTTCGTGAGAGTGCATCAGCTACGACATTTTCCTTTCACTTTTTGTGCAGTATTTCCAGGTCGAATGCTGAAAGTTTCTCCATCCACTTTTGTTGTTCTGTTGATAATGTTTTTTGTTGAAGTAGGAATTGAAGACTATTGTGATCGGTTCAAATTGAGAACTTACTTCCGAGCAGGTACTGTCACCATTTAGTTAATGCATGTATGATGGCAAGCATCTCTTTTTAGTAAGTTGACTTCAAGTTTTCCCGTTTGTTAAGCTTCCTGCTTTCGAAGGCTATAGGATGGTTGTCTTGCATTAATACTAATTCAATTCCAAATCCTAAAGCATCACATTCGACTACAAATGGTTTGGAGAAATCTGGAGTTGCCAGTACCAGTGTGGTTGACATTTTTTTTTAGATTCTCGAGGCATTCGTCTCCCTGTTATTCCATTGGAAAACATTATTTTTTAACAAGTTTGTTAGTGGAGCAGTCAAATGTAGTCAAATGTGCATAGTTCTTTATGAACCTTCTGTAATACCCAGTTAACCCTAGAAATCCTCTTAGTTTTGAAATGCTCTTGGGTTTTGGCCATTCTTTAATTGCTTTAATTTTGTTGGGATCCACTTTGACTCCTCCTTTGGATATGACGTGTCCCAGGTATTCAACTTCCTTCTGCCCAAAGGTACATTTTGATAACTTTGCATAAAATTGATTCTTATTTAATATGAAAAGTACTTCTTCTAGATGCTTGAGGTGCTCCTTCCACATTTTGTTGTAGTGAGGGTATCGTCAAAGAAGACCAATACGAATTTTCGCAAGTATGGTTGGAAAACTTCATTAATGGTTGCCTGCAAGGTGGCTAGTGCATTTGTTAAACCAAATGGCATTACCTTAAACTCATAGTGCCCTTCATGAGTTCTGAACACAGTGTTCTCAACATCTTCTAATCTTACTCGAATTTGATAGTAGCATGACCTCAAATATAATTTTGATAAACATTTTGCACAATGGAGTTCGTCTAGCAACTCATCAATAAATGGAATGGGGAATTTGTGTTTAATAGTAATTATGTTTAATCCTAGATAATCTATACATAACCGGAAGGACCCATCCTTCTTTCTTACTGACACTACTAGTGCAACATATGGACTTCTACTTTTCGTAATGACTCCACACATTAACAAGTCTTGTATCAGCCTCTCTATTCATGTTTTATGATGATGGGGTAGTGGTATGGTTTTACATTTACCAATGTTGAATCTGGTTTGACTTCAATGATATGTTCAATTTTCCTTTCAGGAGGTAATTCCATCGGTAATTCTTGAAATACCTTGTCCTATTTTTGGATTAAGGTTGTAACTTCAGACTGTTGGTGGACTCCTTCCATCAATAATAACTCCAATTGTTGGCATTGTGTGACGAACACTAGAGCTCCTTTGCGAATAAGCTTCATCATTTGCTGAGCATAAATGATTTGGGTAGGTGGGGCTTGGAATCCGAACAGCGTATACTTCCTCCCATTCATTTTGAATTTAATGAATTGTTTTGGTGATTTGCAAAATATGTCCCTAGTGTTTGCAACCATTGTACTCCCAAGATGACATCTACACCTCCTAAGGGGACTCTATGAAAATTGGACTCCATTTCATATTTGTTTAGTTGCATTTTAACTTTATGGAACTTCCCTACTCCATATATTCTTTTTCCATCTGCTACCATAATGTTTAAATTTGCTACAGGATAGGCAAAATTGTTTAGTGTTTTTGTGACACTGACATCTATAAAATTGTGTGTACTCCCTGAATCTATTAACACAATAACGTTATGCTTCTTAATATGTCCTTTAAGCATTAATGTTTGTGGTTGATCTATCCCTGTGATAGCTGCCAGAGAAATTCTTGGCATATTCTCTTCTTCTGGATTAAGAGTCTTGTTTTCTTCATTGTTTTCTTCGTTGGAGCTATTCTCTGAAGATTCCTCTTCTTGTTTTGCTTCACAGTTGTAAAGTTTTTGCATAGTGCATCTGTGTCCTAGAGAATATTTGTCTCCACATGTCCAACATTTTCCATCTTTCTTTCTTTCAAAATTTGACTGTTGTTTTCCTCCTTCACGCATTGGTGGTGGAATGTACTTACCAATGTTTTCTGAAGACAACTTACTTGACTTCCCTTTTGATAGTTATTTGATTTTTCATTACTGGCATATGGTGTTTTATGGAGATTATATTTTCGCTCAATAATTATCGTTGCATGTCTAGCTTCTTCAATGGTTTTGGGTTTATAAAGTTTTAATTCTTTTTGAATATACTCTTTAAGCCCACATCAATACATTTTTAGCAGTTCTTCGTCGGGGAACCCCCTTTGTCTTATAGCTAATACTTCCCACTTGTGGGTGTATTCGCTTACCGATCCTTTTTGTTTGAGGTGAACAAATTTTTCGTAAACATCGTCTTCTTCTTCGACATGGAACCTTTTGAGCAAGGTGTCCACAAAATTTTTCATATTGAACGAACAGGCCTCGCATCTGTTGGGCCACCATAGGAGCCAATCATATGCTTCAGCTTCCAGGTTGTTGGATGCAGTCATGACCTTCTCTTGTTCACCTATTGGCGGGTCTGCTCTAAAAATGGCGTCCATTTTATTCACCCACACAATGGCGCCCTTATGGCCCTTACCATTGTACTTAGGTAATTTCCTTTTAATTTTGTGGTAGTCTCTTTCGGGAAACTTTGTATAGTACTGACTTCCTTAGAACTGCATATTCGGTATTTGTGGGATTTCGTGCATCGATGAAAATTCAAGGCTTAGGAAAACTTCGCCTTTTGGCGTCTTGGGACTTTGTGGTGACTTTTGTGTGCTTCAAGGGCTAAAAGGTGGCTTGACTCCTCCCATAAACTAGCTCATCTATTCTCTATTTTTTATATTAATCGCTATTTGGTCTTGATTGCTAATTATCTTTTCTTGGCCTTTCCCGAATTCCTCCTGCTTCTTTTCGACATTGTCAAGGTGTTGGCGCATTTTGTGGATTTCCTCCTCAAATTTCCTTGAATTTGCTTCGTCATTGCTACTCCCCATTTTGTTCTTTTTTTCTTAGTAGACCAGTAAAAAATAAATAATTAATTAATTAATAATTTTTATTAGGATTTTTATTTTTTTTAATATAATTATGAATTATATTAATTATAATTAAACACTATCACTATATAAACCGATTCGAATGAATGGAAAGATCGAATTAATTATAATTATGAATTACATTAATTATAATTCTTAATAATTAAACCTTATTATTATGCCTACTATAAATCGATCAAATGAAATGGAACGACGGTTGACTTGGACAGACATAACAGATGACATGACTTGGGATATCGAATGTTGGATTGTCAGGGAAGGCAGCGGTTTGAACGAGATAGGTACAAGCGTGGACGAGACTGACAGCACTGGTCGGGTGGTTGTTGTGTTGTAGTTGGAGGATCATAGGTCACGGTGGCAGGAGACGAAGTCGGCGTGTTGATCGGGTCAGGGTTAAGTGCGGTAAGACGGTGACTACAGAGGGGAATCGTGGTCTGGTCAAACGTTGTGGGAAGGGTGTCATGGAGGCCGCAGGTAAATGGTGGAATGACACTGGCAAGGAACGACGCAGTGACTAGGGAGTAATAGCGAACGGGGAACGATGGAGAGTGAGCGGACGACAAGTGAACTTGATGGCAATGACATAGTGAATTTGTGCAACCACTAGCCGAGGAAGGCACTGCTTTGATACCACTGGAACAAGAGAATCAGTCATATGCACTTGTATTTTCTTCATATTTACACCTGTAAATTTATAATATTTTTTTATTAAACCTGAATATTGATTCCTGAATGATGGGTTACAATGCCTTGGTTGGTTCACCTTAATAGGTGTTGACAGGGCACAAGGTTTAAAAGTCATGCCTTTTAATAAACAATGTCCCTTCATAATTAATGGACATTTAATTAATTAGATTATTAATTATTAACATTTAATGATTTTAACATTTAAGTTAATATTTTATTTGTGAATATTTATATATGTAGTTTTATGAATATTTATTCATAACATTGTTCTCTAGAGCTTCCTTAACTTTGGGACATATAACACCTTTGCCACCTCCAAAGGTCCTCTTGATTCTAGATGGAATAAAACTTGTTCCAACCCCTTTTTCACCATGTATGGTATACACCAACTTTCACATGCATGTATGAACCTGTTTCTGAAACACTAAGGAACACTTCCCTCATTCCCATCATATGGCGAGATGATCAACTACCTACAAACCATGCATCTTTCGTGATGGTCTCAAAAAAGGCATGACACAAAGGTAAAGTTCCTCTCAACCTTCTCATCTAACTCGTCCATCTATGCAGTGGTTGTCATGGCTATCTTTCCCTTGCCCTTCTTTCTGTTTGGACACTTGCTTGCATAATGTCATGGATTGTGACATGTAAAGCACTTGACCTTGCTCATGTCTTTCTTCCCATCCTTAGAGGATCCTCCCTCTCTTGTTCAGTTTGGCAGGCCCCTTGCCCTTTCATGCATGACTTGAAAGAGCAACGTAGTTCCTTGTCACGAGTCTCCTCCTCAATGAAATCATCCCACAACCTATCCTAGGTTGAGATATTCTCCCGTGCCACAACTCCTTTAATGAAGGTGCCCCACCACCTTGTGAACTCATTCAAAGTTGTCCTTACCAATTCCGAGTCTAACATTGTCTCCCCTAATGCAACAAGCTCATCTCATACTTGAGATATTCTCGTAAGATAAGAAGAAAATATTTCATTCTTGGACATCCTGGTGCCTTTGAGTTTCTCTCTTAGCACCATTTTTTTATTTTGGCTGCCGCTTTGGTATAAGTTGGTCAATGCCTCTCACAATTTTCTGGGAATTTTCTTCCCAAATATATGAGGAATAATGTGGTCCTTCACTCCATCCAAGATATCCTCCTATCTTTCATGTCCTTCTTACTATGTATGGCTAGAAGTGTTGCATTGGTAGGACGAATCTAAATTTGTGACACTAACTCCTAGATTTCATTCTCCTCTAACACCAACGCAATCCTCTCCCTCCAAATGTTGTAGTTTAAAGAAGCCGTCCAAACAATCTTCAAACCTAAGACTAGTCATCATCCCTATCCAACTGATTAAAACCTGCCAAAAACAACTTCAATTGATGAAGAAGAAAATTGTGCTCCTCGTCATGTTTATAGTTGTTGAAACCACACAACCTTCTACTATCTTATATTTGTTTATGTAGATGCCCCTATTACTACTGTCAACTTTCCCTATGGGTGTCCTTATGCCAGATTCACCCACACACCAACAGGCTTATCTACCTACAACTCTCGCTATCAATTGTGCCTTACCTCACGTCGCCTCGCCCCGCAACTCCTAGAAGTTGTCCATCTGCCTACAATCCACCCTCAGCCCAATTGATTATCCTACACGGGCCTTGTTACCACCCAAACTAGTAGGGATCCTAGGAGGGGATCCTATAGAGCAACTACTAAGTCAAGGGGCAACAATGGAGTGATAGCCCACTGTCACCTCAACTAAGGCTCCCTACTCTTTACGAACTTCCATCAATGGGAGGAAACCCAGTATAATAGGGATCACATACCCAATATAATAAGGATCACTATAATGAATATATCAATGATAGGATGAAAGGTGATCCCAAAAGCTTATTCACAAGAGAGGCTCAAATATGTGGCTTGCTTGCTTGGGAAGCAAGGTGAAAGGCTCTCTAGGAAGGGCTAGGAGGATTTTAAGGGCTAGGGTTTGAAGGTATGACTTGCAAAGGAGATACCTAGAACTCAAAATCCTTGTGGAAACTTGGTTTCTAAATGGGTTTTAAAGGATAAGCTTTGATAAGAAGTGGGACCACACGGGACCAAGTGAACCCAAAATTAGGTCAAGGGTATGGAGTTGATCACCCAATGAGAGACTTGACCTAAATAGGGAGAAGAGAATCAAAGAACAAATTTTCTTTGAGGTTTGAATTAAATGATCCTAATGAGGACACTAGCCAAGGGGAAACTAGGGCAAAAAAATGGTCCTTGAGTTAGAGCTTGTTATATCTCGAGATCCCACCATCGGATTTGCTTCAAATTTGGAAGACCTCTAGAGCAAACCTCAGCACAGTTGTGGACCAAAAATTGGAGTGTTTGAATGGCTAGATTGTGAGATAATTGATGCCCTAAGTGACCTATGTAGGTTAGGACTAGAAAAAGAGGGAGGTGAAAAGAATAAGCATTAAAAGTGATCACATATGGAGGATTAGTGCCTTGTCCTTTGGGAGAGATGGAATCAAGGAGAATTTATGGTTTGGAAAGATTTCACCCAATCAAGGAGGCCTCGTGAAGTCTAAGGGGTGCCTTGATGTAAAAATGGAGTCCCAACATAGTGGACAAGGGGTTGGCCCCTTGTTTTCCAAGCAAAAACTTGTGGTGCTCCCAAGTGGGTGTGGGGGCACAAGGACATCCTCATGGGTCTCCAAGTGAATCGAAAATGTCTGTAGACCATATGTACGAACTAGGATGGTGATGTAAGCCCTCCCTCTACAGCGGGAGACATCATCTAGACCCTGGAACATCTTCCAAGTGTATGGTGCAAGTGTGGAGCCAGTTGGGCTTGGTGAACCAAGTGCATCATTCTCATCCAAAAAGGTGGAACATGAGCAAACAGTGATCGGTGCTGGGGATCCATGAAGTAATATTTGTTATGGCGGAGGCCCGTGGTTCTCAACGCTCACCCTACAAGTGCCAATGTGGCCCTCTGGAGGGCTAAGACCCCGTATAAGGAGACCAAGCCCCAAATGAAGACCCACCTGCAATTCTACATAAGATCCAATGGTCCCCTTGCCCTCCAATACAACAAGTCATTAGAATACTCAAGTAATAAAGCTTACAAATCATGGGATCAATGGGGCACTTCATGGTGGCATGCCCTTCCATAGTGGGCTTTGACATGTACAAGTGTCCCCAAGCTCAATAGCAGGTTAACCAAGGACCCTATCAAGTGGTTTCAACCTCTAAAGTGTAAAAATTCGGACTCCCGAATCACTACTGCAGCAACTGATTTACGTTCCTCCTATTTGTTAACTACTATACAAATTATTTACTATTCCTACAATAAACACCGAAACTAATACACTGCAACCTTCACCATTTAAATAAAATGCAGAAACAAGAAACTGAGCAAGAAAGAAATATACAACACATCTACACAGTTATTTTTTGACAAATGTCCCCAGAAAAACCCAGTGTGGGAAAACCGGTGCAGCAGCTAAGGGTTTTATTATTAAGTAGTAGTAACTTCTAAGTACAGTTCATTGGATGCCCAAGTGGCTATCTGATACAGAGAGAAACTAGATAAAACAAGTAGTGAGATGCTCTCACCCTGTCATTGAAAGAATTCGACCCTGACCTCACTGGAAAGAGGCTTTGTGTCCCTTCTGCGCAAAACTGCGTCAACCCTACACAGTCTCTACGGCACCTCTGCTGGGGATTGCGTTGCTCTTCCTTTGGATCCTCTGCCGCTCAGAAACTTCGTTTTCCAGCCTCCCAGTCTCACACCCCAACTCCTAGCTTCTGAAACTCGATTTCCTTAGCAGGAAACTCGATCTCCCTCTAGGCTCTGCGCTGTCACTGCGTCAACACTACATGGGCCAGCGTCAGCCTCTCTCTAGACGTCGTTTTGTCCTCTCTGCCTTGCACTCTCTGGCCCAAGAAAAAACTCCTCACCAAATACTATCTTTGCCCCTCTCTGCAAAAGATCACTGTTGAGCCTCAAACCTGCACTCATTTACCCATCCTCCCAACAGCCTTTTCCTACTCATTTCCTTCTTTTGTCATCATTTCCTTCACCAACTTGTTCAATTCATTGCATTATAGGACTTTTTAACATGATTTGCTAATTGTGCTAATGATTGACTGTTGGTTTAGATTTTTGGTTCAAGTGCTGCAATTCCGCATCTAATACAGGATTTCCGCAGCCGGTCTCTGATTCCGCAGCCAATCTCAGATTCCGCAGCCATTTTCTTGTTTGCTATGATCCCGGTGTCCTCCAGAGAAAAGAGCCACATGGGCAAGTTTGTATGACTGTGTACATGGTGCGTGTGCTGTCAGCTCAGCCAAACTGGCCGTCTACACCCCTGGTCAACGTGGAGGTAGCTCT
>APFE031616731.1:0-31607 GCA_000404065.3 Pinus taeda
GTAGCATATCCGGCAGAGATAGGTCGCGTTCCAGGCTCATAATTCGCATATGGGCATAACCAAACCACATTGCCCAGAAATTACTAGCGTATCCGGCAAAGATTGCTCGGATATCCAGAAATACCTGTCGGAAATAAGTCGCGTTATGTAAAAGTCGCATATCGGCGGGGACATTTGGCATATCTGACCGCATATCCTGCTAGTAACTCTCATATCACTACCGCGTTGATAGTGAATAATTCGCCTATCACTACCCCGTTGATATTGAATGACAGCGCGTTGATAAACAATAATTCACTTATCAGTATCAATAACAAACGAATATGCGTTCCAAGTGAAATTAACAAACCCTATACGAAACATCCATAAGTGAAAATATATGGATATCGTGAAATTTTGCAGGAAATGTCGTTGCGGATATCTGCCACCATTCCTTTGATGTTTCGAAGGACAAATTTGCCTGACAGAAAATGGGAGAGCCGCTGGGTATGTATTATTTGCCTGACGGAAAATGGGCAGCCACATCTTACGGATTCAGTGGAATACAGATTTGATAAACATTCTGGACAGCCAAGAATTGCCATATGATGAATGCATGGATGGATGAGCCATATCAAAAACCCTTTTGGGTGAGAGGGTCATGAATACAATCCTATTCAAAGTACGACTTGGAAGATTATCATTCACAACCATTAAGTTGTCTTTACAACCCAATGGCACTAAAAATTCCGGTCTTCCTCCCACATACCTTTTATAAGATTAAAAAACACCCATGGTTAGTCTAAATACCATGGAAACTCAGAAGAATGAAAAACATTGTTTTTTTTCTTTTTTTAATGAGTGAATGCGTATAGAAAAAATATCTGGCATAAATTATATAAAGCAATGAAAAAAATTTGAGATAAAATATTTAATTTAAACATAAATAAACTAATTAACTGCTAAAAATATTCAATTTAAACATAGATAATAAAAAAATTAATTTAAATATAAATAAACTAACTATGAAAAATATTCAAATTAAACATAAATAAATTAACAAACTAACTGTGAAAATTATTCAACATAAAAATAAATAAACTAACTAACTATGAAAAATATTCAATTTAAACATAAATAAATAAACAAACTTTAAAAAATATTTTGATATAAAATATTTAATTTTAACTTAAATAAACAAACTGGTAAATAATTTTTTTAATGGCACTTCAAGTTGTACTAGAATTGGGTTTTCCACTAGCAGGGGACCTTTCCTTGGGCATCAATCTGTCCTGGAGCTCTACAAACTTGAAAATGGAATATAAGAAATTGTCCTGTAGCTCTACAAACTTGAAAATGGAATATAAGAAATGAACTGCAACACTGTACATGAATTTAGATAATAAAATTGTTAGAAAAATTGGCTACTAATTTCGATGTCTTTACCTGTCTTTACTGTAAAGTTACTTACTTTTCACCATTTTTATTCTGAATTTTAAGTATTTTTTTTATGGATTTTAAGTACCTATATGCAAATTTATGAATGGAATTTTTGAAACACATTACACACTGCTTTAAAATAATCTAGATGTTTTGGGAACAATTTATGCAAATAAATCTTAGTATTATCTTGAAAGCCTATTTGTCTCTAAAATTTTTAACTTAACACCAGCTTGTTGAAAAATCACAAAATTCATAAAAACTATGAAAAATAAAAGAAAGATCACTTGCAACTCTACTTTCAATTCATCTGCATATCAAAATATCAAATCATCCTTCTGTTACTCCTTAGCTCCAAGAAAATCTAGTGGAGGGTACCTATTCCTTCTAGTTGCCTGAATTCTTTCGTGTCAAGAAAACAAATTAGTCCCTTGATGAAACTTGGGACTCAATACAGCCATTCCGTTGACCAAACTTGGGACTCAATATAGGTTGTATTAAGGCTAGAAGGTTATAGGTGCGCATTAGATATGGAAGAACCAACGAACCACCCAAGGTCGTAGCTCAGTTAGATGGACAAACTTCCTTATCATTGAACACACTGGCACACGTGGATGCCTCACCATGAATGCCACGAGTTTGTTTGTTATTTTTTATTTTATATAATGTTTACGATATATTGAATTAGGTTTTTTATTTTTCATATTTGTAATAATGGGAGAATTAGGCTTTCCCTTTTTTAAATTTGTAATCCTTTTTAATTTATTTAAATATTTCTGGTATATTTTTTATTTAAATAGTTATAATGTTGTATAAAGTGTATTAAATAATGTTATATTAATATTACAATTAATTATTTTGTATTTTGGGTGCAATGCTATAATTAATGTTTTATATACAATATAAAGAAAAGGCTTAATTAATTAATTAAATCAATAATGACAGTTAATACTAATGGTGGTGGAGCACCTCATGCCAAAGATTAAATTTGATGAGCTAGATTTAGGATTTACATGCATTACAACCTTCAAACTTTTTTCTATAACCCACTCTAATTTTTCGCTAGGACTTCATTTTTACCTTAATTCACATCAACTTATGGTCTCCTAGTCCACAGGAGAGGTTGTGACCCCCTCTTACCACAATGTAGTCTCACAAGATGCTGAGTCTAGGAAAAACATGGCTCCCCTCCTACCACAATGTAGTCTCACGAGATGATAATTTTAGGAAAAAGGTGGTGGAAACCACACCTCATCAATCCTCCCCGCAAGGATCTTGAGCGCTATATGCCACAACAATGGATCAAGTCGTTGTGGTCCAAAAGTCTTTCAAAATCCCAAGTATGAGGTCAAGTCAAATAAAATCATGGAGCACATAGAATTCATGCAACGCCACGTTTTAATGTGTCAAAATTATTGATACTTCGCCACCGAAACAAAACATCGAAGCATGGAGCAATGCTAAATGGGAGCTAAAAGTGCATGTTGATTTACATATTGGAGTCAACGGTTTTCTTACGATGATCTTCACTAATTTAGATGATCATTCAAAGGCATTTGAGAATGGCCCTTATTTTCTGAGCACAACACAATCCATTTCAATAGGATCAAAAGTCGCTAGAGAAATTCTTACAACCACAACTCGAGCCCATGCAAGGCACTTCTACAAAGAAAATGAAAAACCGAGATAACGCACTCGATGGAGCCTGAAATGCATGATGCAAAGACAATGTTGGAAGAAATGAAAATGGAGGCAAGTTCTCCGCTAAGCATAGATACTTGGATGAAGTGGAAGTAGAGGAGAAAACCCTCTCCGAGATACTAGAATATTTGCAATGCCAAGGACCGAGTTCACTTTTCAAGGTCCAAATGGCTCTTCTCAAACAATCATATCTTAGGATTCAATTCACACTTTTTGGGAGAGTGTTGATTCACAAATCCTCATCATTGTTCTCATTCTTTGGATTCGAGAGACCCCCTCAAACCAATCAAAGGAGACAAATGACGTGGGAGGAAAAGTGCACAAGAGATAATACAACAAACACAGAACCTTCTCGCCAATTCACATAATATTAGTTCTCTTTCAAAGGTGTTTTTCTGCATACCTTCTTCTCAATGAAAGTAATTTTGTGGAACATAAGTGGTCTCAATAACAACATAAAATAGAGACTACTTAGAGACAAAATTAATAACGAAAAACCTATCATTATCATCTTGCACAAAGTAAAGTTTGTTTGAGCCACCATGGAGGCTCTAGTGGAGTAATGGTAGAAAAGGCATGAGTCGATCTCTCTTGATTCTCAAGGAACAACAGTCTATCAATCCTATTAAGCCCCCTTTGAAGTAAATTTTCATGATTCATAGTAGCCCCCACGATCCTGTCTCATCCTCTCTCGAAATTTTTAACCAATCATATCAAAGAATATGGGTTTCTTAATGGCAATATATGGGGCACACGTGCTGGGGATAAATTTTATTTTCTCAACAACCTCATTTAGCTTCAACAACTGCATTTGAATAAGAAATTCATTGTTGGAGGGGACTTCAATATCATTACCTCACATAGTCCTTCAAATATGAAATTACGCACATGGCGTTAGCTGAGATAGAAATGTTAAATGGAATCTATACTTGGATAACAACAGAGGAGGTAGGCACGAGATAAAATATACATATTTCTTATCTCATAATCATTATTGGAAAAATACCTCATCTTTGAATCTTCCATCATTACGAGTGCTCACACGGACCACTCGCCAATAGTGTTAGAATTGGACCTCAAAGAAGCTACAAAAACCTGACTAGACCACTCACATATAGTGCTCGAGCTAGACCTCAAAGAAGCTGCTTAAAACTAACCATTCATAATTAAGAGTTTTTTATTAATAGATTCATCCTTCCTAGAGAAAGCCAAGCAGTAGTGGTGGGACGTCGATAATTAAAGCCTCTCCCCCATCTTCACCTTTCAACATTAGTTAAAAACTCTAAAAGGTTTAATTAAAAATTTGAATCATGAAGAACTTTCAAACATCTTCGAGAAAATATAAAATATGGAAATTGAAATGGAATGCATTCAAAAATAAATGAAACTTGAAGGGTGGTCTAAATGTTTTTCAAAGAAGGATGGGGGGGTTCTTAAAAAACTAGAGGAAGGACAGAAGCAATAGGAGACTTTACGGAGGAAAAAATCTAGGATGTCATGGCTCAAGGAAGGGGACAAGAACACTCAGTTTTTCCACAAACCAATGTTCAAACATAAGTATCATAATTGTATCTTCTCACATACTAGTTAGAATGGATATCATCTCTCTTATCATAGGGATATTGAAATAGAAATTACTTCATTCTACAACAATATCCTTAAAGAACCTAACCCTAATAGATTACAGGCCATGGAGAAAATAATCACCCAAATTATAAGATTGGTCATTGAAGATCAAAACACGCCTTTAATGAAGGAAATTACATTGTAGGATGTTGAGGATTAAGCACTGATGAGCCTCTCAAAAAATAAGGTTCCTAGACTAGATGGCTTCAACTCATATGTTTTCCAAACAAGTTGGGAATTCTTAGGTGAGGAGATTTTAGCTTTGGTAGAGGAATCACAAAGAAGATTCTATATCCCCCCTTACTTTAAAATTCCACATTCCTCACTCTTTCTCCTAAATGAGCACGAGCAAGAGACCCAAGTAGCTTCAAACCTATCACATTATGAAATGTGATGTACACAATCCTTTCGAAGATCATTCTGCACATAGTCAAACCATGTTTGCTTTGCTAAACTCCAAGGAGCACTCGGGCTATATTAAATCCTAGATAGGATCGTAGTAGCCCATGAACTTATACACACTATGAAAGAATTTAGAAAAGCGTGTATGGTAATCAAATTAAATTTTTCAAGAGAATTTGATAAATTGAGTTGGGCTTATCTTCTCTGAACTTTGAAAGCATTTTGTTTCTTTTATGATTGGGCTAAACATGTGGCTTCCTTATTCTCCTCCCCTTTCTTCTCTATCTTGATCAATGGCTCCTCATCCTACACCTTTAGCACCTCTCAAGGTATACACCAACGAGACCCACTCTACCCTTTTTGGTTTTCGTGAGTTGTTGAAGGCCTCAAGAACTTTCATAGATATTCTATGCCTAATGTTGTGCTAGATGGAATTATTCTCAATAAATGTTTAGCACCAGTAGTTTATGGATGACACTATGTTTCTGAGTGAGCCCTCAATTCAAGAAGACTTGGCCTTTAAGCACATTTTGAATAACTTTATGCTAGCCTCTCATACTAAAATACACCCCAACAAGTCCCAAGTCTTCTTCTTAATACAAATCCTAGCATTCAATCTCATTTTGCATGTATTTTGGGTTTCTCGTGAGCCTCTTTCCTAATCATTTATCGAGGAGTCACCCTAACAGAGAATTCCTTGAAAACTATTTGCTAGAGAGATATTTTGGATATAGTTTCCTCCAAAATAAACAAATGGACATTCAAAGCCTTACAATTTCTAAGAAGATTAATTATCCCCAAATTGGTGCTTCAATCACTGTCGATTTATAGAATTTTGGTCCTAAATGCACTGAAAGTCATCTTGAGCTCAATGAGAAACATTATGTTCTCTTTTCTTTAGAGAGGAGCAACTAGAGACCATAAGTGGTCACTAATGGCTTGGAATTTTATTTGTATTTCCTCTATTGTTAGGTAAAAAGTAATAATTAAGTTGTATTAAATGTATTAAATAATTTTATATAAAAATTAAAATTATTGTTAGGTAGAGTATTATAATTAATGTTATATATACAAAGAAAAGAAGGAGACTTAATTAATTAATCAAATCAAGTGATAATAGTTAAGACTAATATGATGGAGAACCTATGAAATAACAATCGGAAATTTTGATGAGATAGGTTTAGGGTTTACATGTGTTACAACCGTGAAACATTGACATTTTCCACAAACAACTATAATATTTTGTTAAGACTTTGTTTTTAGCTTGATCTTCACCAACCTATGGCCACCTCATCTGAGACAGGGGGTGTGGTCCCCTCCTACCATAATGTAGTCTCTCGAGATGCTAAGCCTAGGAAGAAGGTGGCAATAGTAGAACCTCATCAATATCCCCATCGGGAAATTCATCACAAGGAGGTAAAAAGTATGCCCCAATCCTCGGCACTGCATGGCAGAACAATAGATCAAGCTACTATTTTCCAAAATTCTTCCAAAAGCCCAGATACAAGGTCAAGCAAGATAAAATCAAGGATCACATAGAATACATGCAATACCACACTTTAATATGAAAATTTATTGGCGATTCGCCAAAAAAACAAGATTTCGTAGTATGGATCAGCGCTAAATGGAAGCCAAAAATGCATATTCATTTGCATTTTGGATCCAAAGGTTTTATTATAACAGTCTTCATGAATTTAGAGAATTTTTCAAGGGTCTTTGAGAATCGTCTTTATTTTCTTAAAAATGCTTGTCTCTTCATTGAGTTATGGATGCCTTACTTCAACCCAGATAAAAAAACGTTTTTGGTTGCTCCTATATGGGTAATATTGTACGCTATATAAATTAAATATTGGCAAGAATATATCTTGGTGGGAATTGGAAATACCATTGGAAACTATGTAAAATCCTCATAAATAAAAAAATCCAAGAGGTGCAATACCTATGTTAGGATATATGTGTACATGAATTCTTGAGGGCCACTATTCAAAATCTATATTTATCTTCCCCCATGATGAGGATATCATACAACCCATTGATTATGATATCCTTTTTGTTGTAAAAGGTACCATGAACATGAATACATTTATAGGGACTTCCCCCTCATCAATCCCCCCAAGCCAAAGGAGATAGTCATAAGCACTAATAAAAAAGCTTTCAACAATAATGAGAGAGGAGGAGGAACCATAGGCCCCAAAACCCTAACCTTAAGGATACAAAGATATAAACTTTGAAACAGGAATTAATATTGTTACCCGTTTTGTAGAGATAGCAAAAAAGTGACCCAATTTTGAAAAGGAGTGACGCAGAATACACATGTTTTTTTCAGAGCATAGTTTTTGGAACTTTAATTTTTTTTATGTACATTGTGTTTTAGAATGGTAGTGATTTTCATCCTCATTTAAAAAAGTGGTAATTCTGCATGAGGCTCTTTTCTTAAAGGCCCATTTTTTGACTTTAAATTTTCTAATGTATGAAATGTAAATTATTATTTTCTAAATTTAATAATTTCTTAAGTGGTCTTCTTCTTCATATTTTCTTGTTTTTATTTTAATTTTTTTTTTGTAGTGAAGCTTTTTATTATTTTGTATATTTAAAGAAGAAGGTCGATATTTTGAATTTTCGATATTCTACATATTTATACACTGTTAATTAATTTTTCAATCCACATGAAATAATTGTCTCTAGAAAACAATAATTTTTAAAAATTGACATAAAAATAGCCATTTTTAACATAAATATAACTAAAAAACTACACATTTTGATATTTTTTTTGCTAGAAATGACGTGTCAAAATCACAATTTTTATAGAAAAATTTTAACTAAAAATGGTTAAATAATAGTTTTTTTTCTTAATTTCATGTCAAAATAATAATAATAATCACAAATTTTTTCAAAAAATAATGATTAACATAAAAATTAATGCGAAAATCACATAATACAAATATTCAATGCATAACAACCTTAATTGAGTGCTTATTCTTCTCAGAAAATGTCAAAGTCAAAACATTACAAGTATAACTAATTAATAGTTACAAAAAATGAGCTTGATTTCCAATCATAACTTAAATTTAATCAACAATGTCACATAATCCAAACTCTTTGTCCTCTAGAGTTTCATCATTGTCTTCTTCCACAACATTTTTTGCTTCATTTTCCTCATTTTCCTCTTATAATGGGTCTTTGATGTCTGCAAATCTCCCAATGTATGTCTTTCCAATCATTTCGTGTAGTGGTGGTTGGGGCTCCTTTGCCATTTTTTCCGAACGTGATTCACTAAATTCCCCTTTCTTCAACCCAATTTCTTGCATTGAAGAGCATTAATTCTTTGCTGAATAAAATTGCATTATATTGGATCTTTTTCAATGGCAATGCAATTTCTTCCTTTTTGAAGGAAACATGCTAGTGTTGTACCTAATTATCAAGCACAAGAGAAATAATGAAGTAAATTAGTACAATGACATATAAATTAAGAAATAACATATTGAAATTCAATTCCATATAATAAAACTTACATGAGCCAGAAAATAAATTCAAAACCCAATCTCCTTCATTTGAACATATGTCTATAAGATAGGTAATCAATAACTGTGGTTTTCTTATAAATGTTAACCATCTCTCCTTTTTCTTCTTTGTCTTCATATGTTAGTTTTCTCACAACAACATCATAAGTCAATATTTGGCTATGACTATTTCCATTTACCCGATTAAAAATCATAGACATATAGCGATCATATTTTGCCCAACTATCAATATGGATTAACACACAATCATTTATAAATAGTTGATCTTCATGGTTAAGAAGATTTAACTTTTTCCTGTAACATGAAATAGTAAAATTTCAATTAACTTGTACATAAATGAATTTTTTAACATTAACCAAATATACATTTTAAACGTCTTACCATGTAAGTTGCATCCTTGAATTTGTTTGCCCCTTGAAGCTTGACAATATGAATAACCCCGACAGGGCAACGGTCCGCAGGGGTGGTGGGGCGATTGGGAATCGCCCACCACCTTGGTAGCCCAATGGCCCCCAGGGGTGGCGAGGTGATTCCGGGAATTGCCCCACCACCCCTGCGGGCCATTGGGCCTCTCGGGTGTGGCAGAGGCTCTCCCTGCAGGCCATTGGGCTGCCAGGGTGGGCTGGAGACTGTCTAGCCTCCGCCGCACCCTAGTGGCCCAATGACCCGCCGGGGTGGCCAAGTGATTATGTGAATCACCCCACCACCCCTGTGAGCTGTTAGGCCACCAGTGTGGGGCACAGGGCTATGAACAACCTCTGCCCCACCCCAACAGCCCAACAGCTCGTGCGGGTGGCGGGGCAATTCTAGGAATCACCCCACCCTTCGCCCCACCTCGGCAGCCCAACGACCCACGAGGGTGGCAGGGTGATTCCCGCAACCACCCCACCACCTCTGCGGGCCGTTGGGCTCCCAGGGTGGGCCGGAGGCTATCCGCAGCAGGGTGATTCCTAGAATCACCCCATCACCCTTGCAGGTCATTAGACTGCTGTGGTGGGGCGGAGGCTGTCTACAGCCCTCCGTCCCACACTGGTGGCCCAATGGCCCACGGGGATGGCGTGGTCATTCCCAAAATCACCCCTCCACCATGTGGGTGATTGGTCCACTAGGGTGGGGCGGAGGCTGTCTGCAGGCCTCTGCCCCACCCCGGTGGCCCAACGGCCCGCGGGGGTGGCACGGTGATTCCCGGGTAACAGAATTTTAAAGTGTTTCAGATCCCATTATTTGATCTTGATGGTCATTGCTAAAACATGTTGAATTTATACTTAAGAAAGAAAAATATTATTCTACCAAAAACATTAGTGTGTTTTTTCCTCATAAACAACTGTTTTTTGCGCATAAAAATTCATTTTACTAGCATTTTTTTAAAATGTCGAAAATTTACCTTAAAGAAAAACCATCATTCTAGTATCAACACTTTTCGTTTTCAGGGTGTTTTTTGCACGGAAATTTCATTTTCACTACCATTTTTAAAACATGTTCAAAATTGACCCTAAAAAAAAAACCATCATTCTAGTATACACACTTTTCGTTTTTAGCACTGTTTTGATGTTTTTTCGGCGCTTTTTGGCCAGAGTTCACGTTTTGAGTTTATAGTTAATGTTTCAAAGTTTACAGTGTATTACCTTCAGTCCAAAAAATAGATTGAATCCATAGTAGTGAAAGATTGACTAGAATAGTATCAGAAGTCACACTCATGAATCCTTGGGACTACAATCCAAGCCCATGAAAGAAACTTCTTCAAGGAAAAGGAGAATCCAAAATAACATGGTGGAAGGCACAATGGATATGTAGCTTGAAATTCACGATGCAAAAACAATGTTGGAATAAATTGCAATGGAGACAAGTTCTCAAGTAGTGTGAGGAGGTGACAAGTCTAGGAAATCCCCCCTTGGAAATTCATTCATCGCGAGGAGATCAAAAATATGCCCCAATCCTTAGTGCTACATGACACAATAATAGATCAAGCCCTTGTGTTCCAAAATTCATTCAGAGCCCCAAATATGAGGTCAAGTCAAACAAAATATTGGAGCACATAGAATTCATGCAAGGCCACACTTTAATCTACAAATTTATTGCTACTTCACCACCGAAACGAGTTATGGAAGCATGGATCAAGGCTAAATGGAAGCTAAAAGTTCATGTTGACCTAAGTATTGGAGTCAAAGGTTTTCTTGTGATGATCTTCACTAATTTAGAGGATCATTCAAGGGCCTTTGAGAATGGCCCTTATTTTCTTAACAATTTTAGCCTCTTCATCTCTTTCTCGATGCTTTGCTTCAACCTCGAGAAATAAATTTTTCCTCGAGAAAGAATTTTTTTGTCTTAGGAGAGCAAGATCCCCATAGAAAGATTCAAAATTTGAAGCCTTAGCTGAGCAAGATCTAGTACAATAGTATCAAAATTCATGTGAGGAATCCTTGCAACCACAACTCGAGCCTATGCAAGCCACTTCTACGAAGAAAAGGAAAAACCCACATAACACACTCGAAGACATGACACTTATGGAGCCTTAAATACATGATGTAAAGATAATGTTAGAAGAAATCAATGGATACAAGTTCTCTAGTAAGCTCAGAAGATTTGGATGAAGTGGAAGTAGAGGAGAAAACCCTCTCGAAGATATTAGAGTAGCTACAATGCCAAGGACCGAGTTTAATTTTCAAGGTGCAAATGGCTCTTCTCAGACAATCATATCTTAGCATTCAATTCACCCTTTTGGGGAGAGTGTCGATTCCCACAACTCCTCATCACTGTTCTCATTATTTGGATTCAAGAGACCCCCTCAAACCAATTGAAGGATACAAATGCTTGGGGAGGAAAACTCCACAAGAGATAATACAATAGATAGGGAATATTTTGGCCAATTCATGCAAGATTAGTTCGCTTTCAAAGGTGTTTTTCCCCAGCCCTCGCTCTCAATGAAAGTGATTTTGTGGAACATAAGGGCTCTCAAAAACAACGGAAAATAGAGACTACTTAGAGACAAAATTAATAAGGAAAAACCTAGGAATATCATCTTGCATGAGGTAAAGGTTACTAGAGTGAGCATGAGGTAAATGTTGTTAGAGCGAGCATGGAGGCTCTAGTGGAGTAATGCTAGAAACGCTGTGAGTCAATCTCCCTTGGTTCTCAAGGAACAATGATGGGTCTATTAATCCTATTACACCCCATGGAAGCAAATTTTCATGACTCGTTAGTAGCCCCTATGATCTTGTCTAAAAAATTTCAACAAGTCATATCAAACGATATGGGTTTCTTAATCGTAATATATGGGGCACATCTACTACGGATAAAATTTCCTTTCTCAACAAACTCATATAGCTTTAGTAGTTGCATTTGAATCAGAAATTCATCATTGGAGGGGACATCAATATGATTACCTTGCACAGTCCTTCAAAGATGTAATTAGGAACATGCACTTAGCTTAGATAGAAATGGTAAATGGAATTTATACTTGGACAAGAGTAAAGGAGGTAGGCACAAGATAGCCTATCATCTCGACATGTTTCTTATCTCGAAATCATTGCTGGAAAAATACCTCCTTTTGGAAGCCTCCATCCTTTCGAGTGCTCCCATGGACCACTCACGAATATTGTTAGAATTGGACCTCAAAGAAGCTACTAAAAAATAACTAGACGAGTGGCGTATAGTGCTAGAATTGGACGTCAAAGAAGGTGCTTAAAATTGACCATTCATATTTGACAGTTTTTTATTAATAGATCCATCCACTGTGGAGAAGTCCAAGCAGTATTAGTGAGACATGGATAATCCAAGCCTCTCCCCATATTCAACTTTCAACATTAGTTAAAAAATATAAAAGGTTTAATTAAAAATTGGGCAACATCTTCGAGAAAAAACAAAATATGGAAATTGAAATGGAATGCATTCAATAAAAAATGTCACTTTTAAGGGTGGTCTAAATATTTTTCAAAGAAGTAGGGTGGGGGGAGGTTCTTAAAAAGATAGAGGAATGATAGAAGCAAGAGGAGACTTTATGGAGGCAAAAATTGAGGATCTCATGGCTCAACGAAGGGGACAAGAACACTTAGTTTTTCCACAAACCAATGTTGAAACACAAGAATCATAATTCTATCTTCCCACTTACCATTCAGAATTGACACCAACTCTCTTATCATAGGGATATTGAAAATTAAATTACTTGATTCTACAACAATCTCCTTAAAAAACCTAACACTAATAGATTACAATCCATGGAGAAAGATAATCGCCTATATTATAAGATTGGTCATTGAAGATCAAAACACGACTTTGATGAAGGAAATTACCTTGTAGGAGGTTAAGGAAGCACTAGTAAAAAATGAGAAATTAGTGACTAGGTGATAAAAAAGTTAGTCACCATAGCTTTTCCAAGTGATATACTACCAAAAATGAGAAATATTGAGTGACCCAACTAAAAGAGAGATGGATTGTTATACAAATTTTGCATAAAATTTGAGAACATAGTTTCTTCTTCAATTTTTATGAGAGAAAGATCTCTATGAAATGTTAGAATGGGGAAAAGTGGGCCATCCCCATCTTATTATACCCACATTTTATTTTATTCATCCAAGGAAGGTTTCACATGTGGTTTAAGTGTGGATTTCTTTGTAGAGTAATCATTTTCTATTGCCATTTCTCCTTCCCTGCACCCTATATAAGTGTCTTTTGTAGCCAACCATGGCCTACCCAATGTAAGAGGGTAACCACTGAGATTTTTCTTTGTGTGTGAGACAATGAAATAATATGTGTAATCCCATGAATCAATGGATACATTTATATCTTCCAATATTCCTTCTAGACATATAATTGAGGTATATGCTAGCTGCAAATAATGGGATTGTGCCTAAGAGATAACTGAAAGTTTAATATAAACATAGTGCCCTTGATGATGACATTAATAGATACTCCATTGTCGATCAAAGTTTTATTAATAGAAGTATCATATATATAGACAATCACAACATGACTTGTGGGCTCAACATACTTTGGATGTGTAGGTTTCTCAAGCATGATATCAAAAAGTTGTCCCATACATGAATGGTAGGAGTATTCATTTTATTTCTTCCTAGCCCTTTGATACATGATTCCTTGATGAAATTTTTGTAAATTGGTATTTAGTTTGATGGCTCTAAGAAGGAGGATCTTTACATAAATATTTCTAAGCCCGTCCGACAAAGTGGTTGTAGCTTGATGGGCTTCTTATCTTCCAATCTTTGGGGAAATGGTGGGAAAGGAGATGAAATCCTTGTTGCTTGTTGTTCTTATACATTCTATTCCTCCTCTTGATCTCAGTATTCCCTTCAGGTTCAACACTTTCATAATCTTCAATAATGACAAGAGGTGGATGATTATAAGTTTTTTACCCTAACCTGACGTGAAAATCATTGATTTCAACCAAATTCAATTTTAATTCAAAAAATTGGAAGGATTGATGTTGTAGAGAGGTTGGGCCTATAGATTTAAATTTCTTATGTAATATGCTATAACAAAAGACTTGAATCTACTCTACTCATGAGCGAAAACAAAAATTGTTCGATGAAATCACGAAGCAAAAAAGGAAGAATTTAAATCACACATAACACAATATTTTTACTAGGGAAAGTAATAGCTAAAAACCCTACTATTTGTATATTTCATTGATGAAAATATCTCAGTAGAAAATATAATGCTTGTTCAACCTGAAAAATATCTACACAAGTATAAATTATCTCACTGCTTCACAAACCAACTCAATCCAATACTTAGACAAATCTTTTGTTTTCCAAACTCCTACTTAATTGTGTAGTTTCATAGGGAATTGGGCCACATTTAATTGGGAAAATCCATCACCACAACTACGCAATCCATTCATACGACTTCTACTGATTGCATGCACCATTTATATAACTTAGAAAATTATCCAACTGATAGTACAATGTCCTTGAACTCTAATATCAACTGGGTCTTCCTCTGAAGTGACATGCATGAGCTATTTTGAGTGAATTATGAGTTTTCTTATTGATCATTGCATATGAATTAAATCCAATTCAATTCACTTGACCTCTCACTATTTCCTCTAATGTTTAGAACTAGTTTAACTGAATTTAACTGAGTTAAAATGAATTAAATAATTACAACTCAATAAGAACTCAACATGGGCCCCTAAATTTCAAGGATCACTCTACATGACTCTAGATAGACTTCCAACTTGAATTTAATGAGCCAACTAAGTCAACTTAACTTAGTTAATTGCTACAAGTTTCCATGAGAATGGAATTACAATTTAATTCCCAATTTAAGTCAAGGAGAAATTAAATTAGGATTTTCTTGTTGTTATTTTTAAAACTCCCTCTCAACAAGAAAGAGATTATCTACTACCGTGATCGTGCCTCTTTGAAACTTGAATTTTCATCTTGACAATGCCTTTGGAAAAATATTTGCATCATACTCCTCTGTACTAATGTATTCGAGCAACATGATTCTCCTCTGAACATAATCTCGGAGATGGTGGTATTGGATGTCAATATCCTTGGACCAATCATGAAAAATTAGATTTTTCATAGGGTTTGATACAACTCTGATTTTCAAAATAAATAATTGTTATATCCATCTGTTGACCAAACAAACCAATAAGAATATTCCTCATCCAGATAGCCTCATAAGCTACTTGACTAACAACCATGTACTATACTTCTGTTGAGCTGATAGGAACTGTTCTCTAGTTCTTCTTGAACCAAGAAATTGATACTGACCCAATACTAAAGATTCTTGTAATTTAATCTTCATGTTGGATGGAATCCCTACCCAATCTACACATGTGAAGCCTTAAAGCTTCACTCCCTCTGTCTATCTATACGAATTACCAAACGGAGTGGTGCATCTCAGCTATCTCAACATATTTTTAGCGTCCTTCCAATACAATTTAGTTGGAATAACCATGGCTTGCCTAATTTGGGTGACTACAAAACACATGTATGGTCAGGTGTTCACCAAATACATAGGTGAAACCACAAGATTTCTATAAATATTAGCCTCCACTACTACACCTGAAGTAGCATCCTCTTTCCTCTAGTTACTAGCTAAAGGAATCTTCATGGATTTTTTGTTGTCCATGTGGAACTTCTTTAGTATCTTGTTGGCATACATGCCCTGAGAGACAAAGAGTTCCTCATCTCTTTTCCATGCTTCCATACAAAGAATGTAATGTATGAGCCCCAAGTCTTTCATCTCAAATATCTTGTAAAATCCTCTTTGTAAGACTTGATCAACTTCTCATCACCTATCAAAATCAAATCTTCGACATATAAAACAATAATAAAAAATCTACCTTCAACCACAATATGGTAAATGTTCGCATATGCTTCACTATTGGTGAAGCCTAGCTTGAGACAAGGTGCTTGTTTCAATCCATGCAATGCTTGCTTGAGTCTCCACACATGCGGCTCTCTGTTGAAGGTCTCAAATTCTTCTTGCTGCTCAATATACACCTCTTCCTCAATCATGTCATTGAGGACTGTCGACTTTACATCCATCTAATTTATCTTCCATCTCATATATGCTGAAAGTGATAGAATATATCTAATTGATGAGTACCTTGCTACAAGAGCAAAAGTCTCATCGTAATCAATTCCCTCCAACTAAGAGAATCCTCTTCCCAAAAATCTAGTCTTATGTTTCTCCACACTCGCATGTGATGAGCCTCATAAATGGGTAATTATATGGGATCATTTTACCTCCTAACCTAGTAAAATCAACCATTCTCTTAGCTTATTGTATGATTTTTTTATTATATTTATGCTTATAGAGTGAGTTGAGTTAGTTATTGTGCCATGTGGTCTAACATGTATTTAATGCACATTATTGATGAGTTTTGAGGTCAAAGTCAAGGATCCAATGGACAAATGGCAGAAATAACTTGAAGTGGAAAAAGGAAAGGACTTATAGGAGGGAATTACCCTCATTTATTACTCCTCACTTCAAATTTCCCTTCATTCAACTTGGAGTATAAGCCGCTGAATCATGCACTAGAAGGAAACTGAGCAAGTGGAGGATGGCTGTGATTATCTCGAGTTTTGGGAGAGAAGCCTCCCTCACTTTAAGGAAACTGTTGGTGGCCTCATTTGTGTAAGTAGAGAGGCCTAGGGCCTCACCAGGGTTGGATTTTTGTTGGATTTTTGCTTATGAAAACTCTGCTCCAACTTCAAGCTTATTAATTTTGTGACAGTTTCATGTAATCCTGCTATGGTTTTGGAAATAAAGATGGAATCCTTTTTGAGCTAGCACTGAGTTACCTCATAGGGATAAAGATATTGGATTAGGGCCCAATCAAAGTAGCTGATCTCCTCTTTACTTTTATTTGTATGTTTTATTTTAGTTTGTAGATTAGGTTTTTGTTAGATGCTTTTCTTTTATGGTTAAGAATAGGTTTCTTTTGATGATTCAATAGTTTACTTCCATTTGTGCTTTCTATAACAGGTTAAGTAGTGATAAAAAGAAGATTCAAAAGGCTATAAAGAGTGCCTTGGCCTCTCTTCCTCCCTTTGGGACCATTATTTCAGGCAAAGACCCTCTTGCTGTCCCAAAAACACAAATTTCCCTCACTCATAGGACTTCTGGTGTTTGCAGCTTTTTAGTAGGTTAATAGTCCAGTTTTGCTTTACATGAGATCTTATTCATCATGCTCACTTCTTTATTTACAATAGTATTCTTTCATGCTTTCCTTTCTTGCAACATTTCTGAGCATTTCCTTTCATAGATCATAGTTTAGACTATTTTGATGCAAAACTCTGTTTTCCTATATGCACTCATTTCATTACTTGCTTGATTTCCTTGGTTGACTGTCAATTTATTTTATGCAGAAGATCTATTTTAGTAGTAGGCTAGCCTATTATCCATCCCATCCTCCATCTCATCCATGCCCTATAGGTCGCCCAAGTCTTCCCTCAATTCTGCTTTAGTTACCTGCGTTTTCCATACAACTTCTTCCTCTCTCCTTGAGCAAACCCAATCATCTTTCTCTGTCCTGGTTATTCTTGGTTGACCCTAGGTTACCCAACACCTCATTCCATCCTTCATCCACCTTCTCCACCCACTCTCACACCCTCAAAATAGTGAAAAATACTCTCGGCCTCCTCCTGTAGGCTTCTTGCAGTTGCCCTATTTTCCTCCTGTAGATTTCCTGTGTCCTCCTGTAGATTTTCCTGTAGGGTTTATTTTGAAGTCCAAGTGTGGGAAAAGCCTCCAGAAGGCCACCTAGGACCTCTTAGGACCCATCCACACCATCCTACATCCTCTTAAGTCCCAAAACCACCCTCCAACGCTACCTATTCACTACCACTTTCACACATAATAAATTACATGCATGTCAAGTTCACATAAAAATACGTAAAAATCCAAAAAGATGTTTTGTGCTTATTTACTTCAACAAATAGCTTTGTTAGATTTTGTTTACTTCCTTGAGTAGGTAATTGCATCCATTTCATGGTTTTCATAGTGATTTATGCAAAAGTAGGATTAGGTAGTTAATTAGGGTTTACTAGGTTTGCTTTACATTTCAGTCTTTCTCCTTTCTGTTGTTAAAGTAGTGTTTGTAGAGTAATCTTTCTCTCCTTTCATCACATATAGAGCTTCTTCTAGAATCCATACAATTTGGCTTGATCTCCTAGTGATCTTGCGCCGGCTAACCAAGTGACAACCTGTAGTAAGAACTGGTGCTTGTGCATACAACACTGATGCTTCCAAGTTTGTTACGAACTACCGGGTTGATAAGATAAAAGTAGGTAGCCGAAGATTTGCAACATTATTGCTGCAATACTGGTGCTCACCACTTTTTTTCACTGTTGCTGGGGAAGTGTCAGAGTATTCTGTGATTACTGCTTTCTTCTATTTTCTATTGCAACATTCTCCTAATAGTTTATTTCAGCAAAAGTAGACTAGTCATTTCTCTTCATTCAAGTTCTACATTTCCTTGCTTTCCTCTTCAATTCTGCAAATTTCATTTCCACAAAAGTAGACTAGTCATTTCTCTTCTTTCAGGTTCTGCGTTTCCTTGCTTTCCTCTTCAATTCTGCAAATTTCATTTCAGCTAGTTGCAATTTGTTTTGTCCAATAATTTCAGCTTCTGCAGGTACTATTAGTGTGGGGAAAAAGAAACAAAAAACAACCAAAAAATATTTCCTTTCATGCCTCGTAGGAATAGAGATATCTCAGGAAAAAAATTTCCCAACACCCCCACTACTTCACATAGCCAACCTTCTCTCTTCTTCAACAACTGTGATCAAGAAAAACCCTTAGGTGAATAGCAAGACATATTTCAAGAATATATAGGTGAAGAAGAAGAAGAAAACATTCATTTGGAGCTAATGGCTGAAAGCAGAAATGCTAGGGGGAATGGAGAGAGAATAGAGGGTACCTTTCCCATTTAGGAGACCAATGGGGACACCAAAATGAAGAATATCAGCCCTTTCACCCTACCTCATTTCCATGGCCTGACTACAGAAGATCCTGACAACTTTTTGTTTGAGTTTGTTGTTATCTATTGAACCTATGACTCTACAGAAGATGAGAAAAAGTTAAAACTATTCCCTCCTACTCTCAAGGATGTAGCACTATGATAGTTCATGGGGTTACATGGAAATAGCATCATAACTTGGGCTCACATGTAGGAATCCTTTAACAACAAGTATCACGACTATTGTAGGTCAAAAGATACTAAAGAAGAAATTTTTCGAATGACCATAGGAAGTGATGAGTCCCTGGAGGACTATGAAGAGAGGTTCCAGCTCAGTTACGAAAGGGTCGGGGGTACACTTGACCCTGAGTCTTTGAAGCTAGTCCTGCTCAGGGGAATTCCAGAAGATATTTTAGACACCCTCCATCCACTGGCCAAGGGAGACATCTACCAACTATCCTATGAGGACATAAAGACTATTTTTAGAAACCTTTCTAGAGCAGCCAGAAAGGAAGGTAGGGGGATTCAACCCATAGCTAGTACCTCTTCCTCTAACTCATCCATTAAGGGAGAAATTGGAAACATGCTGGAAGACTTCAAGATTGAGATGCTACAGAATCTTGCCATGTAAATGGATACCTTACATATCAAAAGGAAAGAAGATGAAGTAGAGAGGGATTTGGCCATTTCCTTCCCTAGATGCACCAGGAGGCATCCTAGGAATGAATGTCCATTGAACTCTATATAGGTTTGTTCAGTCTTTGGAGAAAATCATTCTATAGATAAGTGTCCTTCCTTACCTGAAATTAAAGTTGTATATCAAGGGGCTGAGGTTGTCACTGAACATCTCTATTACATAAACCAAAGGAGGCTGCATGGACCTAGACCATACTAGCAGGGGATGGAAGGGACATCTCAAGCATACTAAAACCCCAATCAAGTCACTAGCATACCTTCTTGGGGCTCCCCTACTCATCCTTCCTAGTCCACACCTCCTCCTTGGTCCTTTACATCTCAATATTATGCCCAACCAGCCACCCATTCATTTCAATCGTATGCTAAGCCACAACCTCAGTAGAATGCACCTCATCAGGGGTGGAGGCCCTAATACAACTCTCTTCCCACTCTTTTACCTCCACCACTTGCCCAACCACAACCATTACCTCCTGCTTGACCAAAGCAACCCCAAATTCCTGCCTATCCAAATCTGAACCTGAACAACAGATAGGCTCAGCAAGTGTATAGTGGGGAGCCATTATGCCCAACATATGCTATGGAGATTTAGGAAACTAACTTGTGATTTAGGAAAGTTCTACCCGATAGCCAGCATCCACCAAGCGAGGTTGAGGAAGATAAAGAGGAAAGTGAACCTAAAGAAATTCCACCTTTTCCTAAGAAACTATATGTGACAGTCTAGCCTACCCCAGAAGAAGCTAAACTCCTGGGATAATTGAAACATTTATGTGTGAAGATACCACCTCTTCAAGCCGTAAAAGATGTGCCTATATACAATAGGTTGATCAAAGAGAAGTGATTTAGGCACCCAGGAAGGCGTAAGATAGATGCCCCAACCATCAATGTCATAGGTCAACTGTCTGACCTGATGTCAGGGTAGGTAATCTGTCCAAAATATCTGGAGCCTAGAATCCCAGTAGTTGATGTCCACATCAATAGCACCATGATCCCACATACCTTGATTGATATGGGAGTTGCCATTAATGTGATGACAAAGGACACAATGATCAAACTTAACCTCTAGGGCTTCTTCAGGAAGACCACGACTGTGCTACAACTAGTAGACCACTCCACCGTGACCCCTGAGGGGATTGTGGAATATGTGATGGTATCCATTGGTTCTTAGGAGTACCCTGCTGATTTCTTATTTCTCCAGCCAAAGGTAAAGATCATTGGGTATCCTCTCATTTTGGCAAGACCTTGGTTGGCTACCATCGATGCCTACATCAGCTGTCGAGCTAGGAACATGGCCATAAAGAATGGGCATATGTCCAAGAAATTAATCCTATATCCTCCTACCCAACCCTTGCTAAAACATGATCTACCTCTCTGGTTGGAGGAGGAAAATGACGATGAATTCTATTCTATGTCGCTTTGTGCATTAGAAATCGCCATGGGGGGAAACAACAAGATGAGGATGATATGATTGAAAATCTGATTCAGAATCCACCTCCTAGTGTATCACCATTAGAGGACATAGTAAGAGAAACCCAAAACAACCCTTCAATGATCTTCGTGTGCCCGACTCCACTTCTCTCTGTGTTAAGAATATAGAGTTCAGCCCAGAAAGAACCTTGAAAATCAATCTATCCCTATCCTTTCCCAGGAAAAGGAACTATGTAGCTTGCTGAGAAAACACCTAGATGCCTTCGCCTGGAGTTATAACGAGATGAAGGGAGTGCACCCTTTAGTATGGACTCATCATATATACATCAAGGAGGATTGCAATCCAGTCAGGTAGCCTCAAAGGAGGTTGAATCCAGCACTTAAAGATATTTTTAAGGAAGAACTGTAGAGATTTCTTGATGCAGGATTCATCTATCACATCTCTAATAGTGAATGGGTCTCTCCTTTGGTGATAGTTCCAAAGAAAAATGGTAAGCGGAGAATCTGTGTCTACTATTGAGAATTGAACAAAGCCACAAAAAGGACCATTTTCCTTTACCTTTCGCACATCAAGTGTTAGACGGTATGGTAGGGAAAAATTATTTCTCTTTCCTGGATGGATTTAGCAGGTGCAACCAGATTCAAATCAGCCCAGAAGACCAAGATAAGATCAATTGCACTTGTCCTTGGGGTACCTTTGAAGACCGGGTCCTTCCTTTTGATTTGTGTAACGCTACACCCACTTTCCAAAGAGAGGTATTGAGTGTATTCTTTGAATTATTTCATCATGCAATAGAGATAAACATCGATGATTTTAATCCTTATGGATTTGACCTTCAGGAAACTTTATCTAACCTATGAAAAGTTCTAGACAAGTGTATTGAGATGAAGCTATCGCTTAGTGTGGAAAAATGTGAATTCTTGATGACTAAAGGGACAGTGTTAGGTCATGCAATATCTCAACAAGGACTACAGGTGGACACCAACAAAATTTTCATCATCCAAAGGTCCCACCTCCTCAAAAGGTGAGAGATGTCAGAAGTTTCCTAGGCTTAGCTGGGTATTACAGGAGATTCATTAAAGATTTCACCAAGCTAGCCTCTCCTTTGTTTGGCCTCTCAGGCAAAGATGTTGACTTCATATGGTTGGAAAACTATTAAGAAGCCCTAGATACCTTGAAGAGCAAGCTCATGATTGCCCCAATTCTGAGAAGCCCAAACTGGGCCCTACCTTTCTACATTCATACATATGCCTCAAACAAATCAATAAGAGCATCCTTAGGACAAATTGATGAAAAGTTATCTTATGCCATATACTTTAGAAGAAAAAACTTGTCAAAGGCAGAGTTAAACTATATAGTGATCAAGAAGGAAATCCTAGCTGTTGTGCATTCCCTAAACAAATTTAGACATTATACCGCAGGCTATAAAACCTTTGTGCACACTAATCATGCTACAATTAGATATTTAATGAAAAAACTAGATGTAAATTCTTACATTATTAGATGGTTTCTTTTACTGCAGTAGTCTTTTATGGATGGCCATTTCCCAATTTGTTAGAATATTTTGTATCGTGGTCATTGCCCAGATTGTCTATTGACTTAATACAAGTAACGTTTGTGATGATTTTTCAAATAAAAAATATAATATCCAAGAATTACACTTCCGATTAATTGAATGTGTATTAAACTATATATGTTAAAATTAGGATATAGTTTAACAAAATTTCATTTATTTTTGCAAATGACCATGGATTTTATTTATAAGTATCCTTATTCAATGCATATTTGAGAATCAAGTTATTTTATAAGTATTTATAATTTGTTACAAATGGGTGTTTCATGATGATAGGATTTTAAATGTTTGTGTTTTTATTTTATGTAATGTATTTACTTGTTTGTCTTTGCTCTTGTTTGTGTTTCTGTGTCTATGAATTCCAAAACATGCAAAAAACTTCTATTATAATATACCATATGGAAAGTAATACAAATAACTTCCATGATGATTTCAAGAATGCATAGTATCCAATAAGAGAGATACACTTCAAATGAATTGAATGCTTTCATTAACCTATCCATGTTCAATTTAATATAATTTCACATATTTCGATAACTGACCATGACACCATTGATGACAAAGTTTTTTTTTTCTTTTTTTTTTGGTCACCACCACTATACTATTCAATGTGTGATTGAGAATCATATTCTTTTATAATTATTTTTAATCAATATATTTTTTTTTCGTCACGAAAAATCTTAATTTTATTAATGAAAATAAAATTACATGTTGTAGATGTTGACAATGCATTCAATCATGGCAATCAAAACTAGTGATCACAGAGACCAAAAATACAACTCCAAAATAGTGGTAAACATGTCACCCTTTTCTCAATTTCTTCTTTTTAACCTTACACCACTCTCCCTTGTAAGGAATGGTCGTTAAAAGCTCTAGCTGGGTCCCTTAATTCATTCTTGGATATTCTTACTCTATTTCATTTTTGAAGTTGAAATCCTTTAATGATACTTATTTTGTAACATGTTATACTAAGTAATGAACATTTTTCTTTGTGCGCTATATTTTTTATCTCGAAAATTGTGGCCTTGTAATGAGTTTGTGATAAAAAAAAAAATTTATCATATAAGATATTAACTTTCATTACATATTTTGTCTTTTAGTCAATCTCATTGTGCATTTTTTGTAATTTCAAAAAATTTTGTATTGATAAACAATTATTAGAGTTTTGATTGAAGAAGAAAACACAATAGTTATTATAATAGTTACACACTAAGGAGTTGAAAAAAGTTATAAAAGGTGATGAACCACCAAATCCTAACAATGTTGGTTTATTTGAACTGAAGTAATTTGATAATTATTTTTCTGTTAGAGAAATAGTGCATAAGAAGGAAAAATAACATGATGTAAAGATTAAATGATGGATTCACCAATAATTTACAAGGTTTTATAATGAAGAAAATGATTCACAAATATTTTATAGAATTTTACGATACATTAAACAACGCACCATTCTTTTACGGTATTTTAGTTTTTAGTAAAATATTCCAAAAAAATGATATATACTTGTTGTAGTGTAGTAGACAATGACCATTAGTTACTAGGAGAAAGGAAAACAAGAAATCACATGAAGATAAGGAACATAGGAATAGAAGAAGAGAAACGATGTAGGAGAGAACCAACAGATTGTTACTTTATATTATATTGTCTTGAGAAGACAATCACAAAAGATACAATGATGCATACATTTCCATATATATATATATATATATATATATTATGTCGAGATAATCACAATAATTTAAGTCAAAACCAATTTAGTCTATCTAACTTAGAATCTTGAATCGAGAAGAGAGTTGATAGACTTTATAATATCAATTATAGAATTGTTTGGGATGGTCAACTAAGTCGACTAGCTCCTACAACATCTTCCCTACTCTTAATTCATTCTTTATGAAAAAGAAAAGAAGATTTGGAGTCTTACAAAATTTGTACAAAATTTGATACACCATAAAATAAAAAATCTAAATCCTTATAATGAAATAAAAGTTTGTGCAAGGGTGGTTGGCTAATTAGAAGATCTAGTTTCGTGGTCAAATAGAACTTCTTGAATTACATCTGCAAGATTTGAAATGTTAATTCCTCTTCTTTTCCCTTCCTTGGCTGACTAAT
This sequence comes from Pinus taeda, assembly GCA_000404065.3. NCBI lineage: Eukaryota > Viridiplantae > Streptophyta > Pinopsida > Pinales > Pinaceae > Pinus > Pinus taeda. The sequence continues at coordinate 24,906 of APFE031616731.1, forward strand.
TGGAACATTCAATTTCAAATTCCTGAGTGTGATATTGTTGTTCATAAGAGAGACCAAATCCTAAAAGCTTGGCTCAAAGAAATTGAATTTATGTCATTGTGAAGATGACTGAGATGATTGTGCTATTGCAGGTGCTGGTGTTGAAGTCATAGGGAATGTTGTTTGATAAGTATTTGGTGCAAGCACTTGAATATCTTGATCAAATATATATTATTTCCATGCAAATATACTTTCATGGGCATCAAATGATTTAAAATATCTCAAATATTGTACCTTGTCAGCTAGTGATATGTACCCTGACAATTCTTGATCAACTAGTATTTGATGTTCTAATAGTTTCATTTTATTAACAATTCCATGAAAATAATCAATATAGTTGAACTTTATTAATGATTCCATGAAAATGATCAATAACATTGGCATATTCTACTTTTACTCTCGTCCCTTCTCTAAACCACTATCTTTTCTCGTCTTTTATTTGGGATTAATATTTTTCTCCTATAAAACCTAATTCTCATGGGTAGAATTTTCTCAAGGTTGAGTTACTTGTCGGGAGTACGATTCTAAAAATATAAATTATTGAGTTTATATCTGATCACATGTGGGCGATAAATATATTTGGAAAATAATACATTGGGATCTGTGATATAATGTTTTTTCTAACTCTTCTTTTTCTTGGCTAAATTCTTGGTGAGCCTTATGAATTATAGTGGATATTTTTTAATTCCCTTGAACTATCATTTTATCTTGAAATTTATTTACATGAGGAGTTAGTTGCTCACTGTGATTGACCAATTGTTGTAGAAACTATCGGATTGCAATTCTGCTTGGAATATTTATATTAATTTTTTTTATTTCCTAGTTCTAACATTCTAACCAAATATCCCTTTATTGTCATTGCCTCTCCTAAATATTTCTACTATACAACATCCTTATTTTAATTTTTTTCTTCTATCCTCTCACAAAATTTTCTACGGCTTGAAATATTTATTTATCTCAAGCATGCCTTAGGTGAGTTTCTTACTAGATGTTTCTTTTAGCCTTTCTTTATTTATGGAGCTCAAGTGTTTGGTGTATTTGACTCTACTAGAGGAACTTGTTCATCAGTTATAAGGGAGGTTGAGGTAACATCTATTTTTAGATTAACTTTCTCTAGAATTTCCTTTAATATATCTTCTGACATAGTATTCTTGTATGGGACTTCCTGAGTACCAGCCTACTTAGGTGACATTTTATCTTGATAATCCTTTTATTCTACAATTGTTGCGGTAGTTTCACGAGGTGAATTAGAATTCAGTTTGAACTCTAGCACTTATTGTTTTGTTGTTGCATTCACTCAAACATCCTCCATTATATGTGTGTGTCGAACTTCCATTTTATATGCTAACTTTGGTTGAAATGAATAGTTGATGTTCCTGCATTTTTTTTTATCTAGCATCATTATATATCTTTTTATTTCAATGAATACATATTTGACATGTCGAAGTTACTACAAGGTGTCTCATCCAATAGATGATGCCAAAAATTGTTGCAATTATATGCTTCTTTAGTATTTTGCCCTTTTCTTGGGTATGCTCCAACACTTCTCACGAAATTGAGTCTAACTTCTATGTATTGTGGTCCTTGTACTTAAATACCCATTATAATATTTTGTCAATAAGTATTATATGTTGATGCCTGAATCGGTTTCAAACACTGTGAGTCTTAACTTGTAATCCCCTTAGGATATTCTATGGTAGGTAATTATATGTAAAATTTAAATGGTCTTGTGCATAATTTTTATTCCATTTCTTCTTATTTTTCAGTGTTTGAAAAGGGTAAAATTATATCCCCTCACCCTTCTCAAGCTTGTGGTAGAACTGGGAATATTTCGTTAGCCTCCTCATCTTCCACCACCTCCTCCAACTCCACCTCTACCACCAGCTCCTCAACCACGACATCCTCCTCCTCCTCTTCCTCCACCACCATCTCCTCCTCCTCCTCCACCACCTCCTCTTGACCCACCTCCACATCCACCTCCTCCACCACCTCCGCCTCTATCACCTCTACCACCTCTGCCTCTGCCACCTCCACCACCTCTGCTACCTCCTCCTCTTCTTCCACCTCCTCTTCCACCTCCTCTACCTACGCCTTCTACACCACCTCTAGATCCACCTCCTCCTCCTGATCCTCCTCCTCCACCTCCTCATCCACCACCACCTCCTCCTCCTTGTCCTCCACCTTCACTCCACCTCTCCCTCCTCCTCGTCCTCCTCCTTTGCCTCTTTATTCAGCACCACCTACAAGTCTGCTTCCTCCACTCCCTCCTCCTCCTCCTCCTCCTTCTCCTTCTCCTCCTCCATCTCAACCTCTTCGACCACCTCCTCCCCCTCCTCTCTGTCCTCCTCCTCCTCCTCCACCTAAACCTCCACGTAAACCTTCACCTCCCCCTCCCCCTCAACCTCCACCTCTACTCTTCCACCACCTCCACTCTTCCTCCGCCACCACTTCCACCTCTGTCTCCTACTCATCCCCCTCCTCCACACCCTTCTCAACCACCTCCTCCTCCTCCTCCTCCTCCTCCACATCCACCTATACCGAACAACCTCCTATGCCATATCCACCTATACCTCCACCACCTCCACCTCCACCACCTCAAACTCCACCACATCCAACTCCACCCCCACACCCAAATCCACCTCCACCCCCCCCACATCCACCTCCACCACCTCCACCACCACCTCCTCCACCTCCACCACCAACTCCTCCTCCTCCTCCATCTCTACGTCTACCTCCTCCTCCACCACCACGCCCTCCTCCTCCTCCTTATCCTCCTCCTCCTTGACCTCAACCTCTGCCTTCTCCTGCTCCTCATCCTCCACCTCCACCTCCTCCTACACCAACACACCTCCAAATCCACCTCCTCCTACAACAACACTACCTCAACCTCCACCAACAACACCACCTCCTCCTCTTCCTTCTCCTCCTCCTCCTCTTCATCCACTGCCACCACCTCCTCCACTTCCTCCTACTCCACCTCCACCACCACCTCCACCTCCTCATCAACTGATTTCACCCCCTCCTCCTCCTCCTCCACCTCTACCACCACCATCACCACCACATGCTCCTCCTCTTCATCTGCCACAACCACCACTATCACCACCTTCGCCTTTGCCTCCTCTTCCTTCTCCTCCTCCTTGTCCACCTCCTTTGCGTCCACTGCCTCCTCTGCCATTTTCGCTAACCCCCTCCCTACTGCCCCATCCTCTCCACCTCCTCCACCACATCCTCCTCCTCTTTCCCGGCATCCTCCGCTGCCTCCTCCCTCGCCGTCGCCTGTGCCTTCAACTACTCCTCCTCACCATTGTCGCGTCCTCCCCGTGCTCCTCCTCCTCTACTTCCATCTCGTCCTTCTCCTCCCCTACCACCTTAACACCTGTCTCTACCTCTGGCTCCTCCACCTCCTCCTCCGCCTCTGCCTTCACCTCCACCTCATCCTCCTCCTTTGCCTCCTCCTCCTCCTCTCCTCTGCCTCCACCGCCTTCACCTCTGCCTCCTCCTCCTCCTCTCCTATGCCTCCTCCTCTCCTCTTCTCTACCTCCTCTACCTTCGCCTCCACCTTCTCCTTTGACTCCTACGATTGCTCCTGTGCCTCCTCCTCCTCCTCCTCTTTGTCCAAGCTTAAATAAAATAAAATTGCATATCATTTCATTCTTTTTATTTATAATACTTATTGACAAAATTCAGATATCAATATATACATGATAATATAACAAATAATATGTATAAAAAATTACACTATGAATAAGTAATTATGAGCACAACAATTTAATTAGTAAAATTTGATTTAGTTTGATAGTTTAAGTCAAATACTATTTTCGGAATTTCACTAACAAATCTATGATAAAGGTGATTAAACTTATGTATGGCCACCTATGATTTTCAATATCAAAGTTGTAAGCGTGGTGAACAACAAAAGTGAACATGGAGTAATCGAAGTGTAGTAGTTTAAGAGGGCTGTTTTATTTGGAAAAAAAAAAATAGCTTTAACTATTTTCCACATATTCATATTTCTACATGTCTATATTTAAAAGTATTAAAAATAAATTTTATATTTTAAAAAATAAAATTTAAAATAATTAAATTTATTTGAATTCAAAATTTCAAAAATATATAATATGAGTACCAAATTCCAATTCCAATAAAAAGAAGCTGAATCTATGCTGAATCTATTTTCATATTAGAATATAGATAAAAATATTAGACATCAATTTAAATGAGACATCATATTTTATCACCCACCCAAGAACATTTCCAATGCATCATTTAACAAACCAAGAAAGAGGTGAATGTTTGCAAGAATTTATATGTTTTTTGCATCATAATTTCGCGGCTACGTGTATCAATGATTGATATCTTAACAATAAGACCAAAGTTCAGTGAAGAGGATTGGGCCGATATAGTAATTGAGGATTTTCAAGGTGTGAACAAATGTATAATGAAACACGAAAGGTATAAATATGTGAAAAGTATCAATAAGTACTTCCCATAGTTGTAGAAAAATAATTATAAACCAGTGTTCAACATTTCAAATATAAAAAAAAAATTATCCAAAAACGATATCCATAGCTATGGAAATTTTTTATAAATTACATATCCATATATATAGCTATAGAAAAAATTTATAAACAACATATCCATAAACGATCTCCATAGCTCTACAAAATATTTGTAAACAACACATTACATTGTGCAAAGAAAATTGTCAATAAACGCTATCCATAGTTGTCAAATGTTTTTAAAATCCATACTTTAACGCAAGGCTCGAAGAAGAGGCGTGGCTTCAAATATGCAAACAAAATAAACGACATCCATAGTTGCAGGAAAAAATTATAAACAAAGATCGAAGAAGAAGAGGCATGGAATGTTAAGCAAATTTGAATTGACAGAAATGGCTACTTACCTCAAGCTTGATTGGAGGTAGACTTATGAAGTGACAAGGGCGTTGAGCGTGGATCAAACACATGACTCTCTCTCGACAAAGATACAGACCGAACACAGATACACCGAACACACGACAAAGATATTCAGTCTGACTCTCTCGACAAAGATACACCGAACACACGATCTTCAGAGGCATGGCTTCAAATGTGCAAACAAAATAAACAGTGTCCATAGTTTCCCAACAAAGATACAGAGCCAACAAAATTGGCGTTACAAATTAAAACACTATACTCAAACAATTGGGCATGATCATAGTTTCGAAATCATCGCATATTGGCCGTGTGAGATTGCGATTGTGTTAAAACGGCCATGAATGGAACGGTTCGAATTCAAGAAGACAGACCATAAAATAAAAAAAATTACCTAAATTTAGAATGTACAGCCCGAAAAAAAATAACAACGTAAATTTAAAAATAGAGTATAAATTTGCAATTGTGATAAAAAGGCTATGAAGGGAAGGGAACGGCTCGAACTCAATAAGACAGCCCATAAAAGCAACAAGTTACCTAAATTTAGAAAGTACAGCCCGAAAAAGCAAAAGATAACTTAAATTTAGAAACAGAGTATAAATCAGATTCCGTAAAAAAATCTACCGGTTGAATTAAAAGAAATACAAACCAAAGTAATTTACCCTTAAAATTTAAAGACAGTAAAGTAAAAAATTAAAAGTTAAATTTAAAATTAAAAAGAGAATATAAATTACATTGAGTAAAAAACCACTTGTTAAATTAAAAGAATACAAACAAAAATAATTTGTATTTAAATTTAAAAAAAACAAAGTAAAAAATTAAAAGTTAAATTTAAAATAATTCTTTTGAGGTAAAAGATTGGAAATTTCGCTATGTCCCCCAACCCTTGTTTGGCTTGGTTGATATCAAACTCCACAAGAGTTATCTCTCCTTTCCGTATGGGGAGAACAAAAATTATATATTTCTTTTCAATATGGGGAGGAACACGGAAAAGCAGGAAAAAGAGAATGTGATAATCTCATAACTAGGACCTCAAGAAAAGGTAGGTTTGGCTAGTGATGAAAAGCTATATGATATGAAAACTAATTTCAACGTTAGAAAGAGGAAATACTTGATTGAAAAGTGAAAAATTAAAGGTTAAATTCCAAAATAATATTTATTTTCTTTTGAAGTAAAAAATCAATAGTTCCAAAGTTAGAAACTCTGGTTATTTAATTGTTTTTGCAGTAAAAAACACAAAATTTCAAAGTTTAAAAAGTAATGGTGAAATTTAAAAACTTAATGTTTAAATAGCTTTCTTCACAGTCAAGAGAATGTGTACAAAGTTAATGCTTAAATCTGAAATGTCAATCTTTATCTCAGTGACTCACACTATTAGTGTGAATTGACAATTACGAAAATGAGGTGAAAGTCATTATACATAATTCTGTTTGCTAAATAATAAAATTGTCAAAATAAAATTTGAGGATAAGTTGTTAAATAAGAAAAAAGTTAAAATTCATATGGCTTAACAAAATTTTTCACTAATAAAATAACATTTTTAACTAATAAATAAAATCATATAGATGAACAATCCTCTTCATTAAAGTCGTATGGATTAATAATCCCTTCATTAGTAATTAAAAATTAATTAATTTGTATTTTTTTCTAAATACTTTTAGGTTGGAAAATTTAAATGATAAATATATAAATAAAATATTTGTTTCAAAGTTTTAGATAAACTATTTTTTTCAATATTTCTAAAAGCCTT
>APFE031616745.1:0-11599 GCA_000404065.3 Pinus taeda
TGGTTACCTCGGTCGTATCCCTTAAGGAGCCAAGGGACAACCTGAGCGATAACATAATGGCGACTCCACTGGGGAACTGAATCATTTTGTTCATCACTGTAAACCCCGTTTTCTGGAGAAAGTGCTCCTTTTATTCAGAACTTTCCATGTTTAGTTCTGATCTTTGATGGTGGACAGAGATCAGGCACTTCAAAGTTAAGGCATCCACCTGGCGACTCCACTTCATTTTCAATCAAGACTCCACTGAGGAACGAACCAATTTTACAACCAAATAGTCCATATTCCAAAGCATTAAACATCAAGGCAGGATGACCGAGTTCGTGGAAGATCTTTCATTTGATGAGGCTTTAGATGAATTCAAGGAGAGTTTATCAGAATTTAATCTTGATGAAGAATTTTTCAGATTGGTGTTGTTAAAAACAGCAGGACACCCGCATAACCTTTTTCTTGATTTAGTTATTGAAAGATATGAAAATGAAATTGAACTCTTGCAATCTCAAATTCAGTCATGTAATTTTCGCGATCCTAAAGAATTTTTCCAAAATCTTCCTTCCCCAAGTCATGAGGAAATGGTACTACCTTCTAACTTACAGATTGAGGATAATTATGCTTTCAAGGCAAAGACTGAAGAATTAGTTACAGGGCTTATTACCGAGGATGTAGTTGTTCCATCCGACCAAGGAGGCCCAAAAGAAACTATCCCACATGATGTTTTTATTGATCCTATAGCAGACTACATGGAACTTCTTCTTAACTCAAGTTCTTTAGCATGCTATCTCTGTGAGGACCAAATACATCAACAGCGGCCTTTCTATGCCGCAATTTTGATTATGGGGGCACATGACCGAATAGTGCTTCCAATTTCATTAACAATCAGTCAGCCAGTTCATCTCTTTCTACAGTTGCTTAAGTGGCTGCACTGGTTATTTGATTTCACCTAACAGCAAAGTAAGTGCTGATTAGAATAGGTAGGTAGGATTAATAAGGCAACCGACAAAGGGAATTTTGCAGAGTACAACAACAATTAAAGATTAAGGCATTCTGACCTGCTGTACTTGACTTTTCGCAAATAAAAGTCATCCCGAAGTGGAACCACTGTTAGCCTCCTGCTCATAGCAGGTATTCATCTTTCATGATCAACATGTTTACAGGCCAAATATGTCATGCTTTGCATGCCGCAATGTTCCATATTTGCTACTGAGGCAAGGAGGGCACAAACCTTGTCTGCAAGCATTTGGGACAGACCAGTGTGATGACCGAGACCAAGACGAGAGGAAGCACAAGAGTTCATTCTTCAATTGGTGGTACTTTGGAATGTCCAGTGGTTTGGTTGTGTCTATATCTGTGCTCATGTACATTCAAGAAGAATGTTGGATAGAGTTTGGGGTTTTGTATCCCAACCTTGGAAATGGAAATAACACTCTCTATTTTCCTGTGTGGGACAAGATTGTACCCAATTGAAAAAAACATGTGTTCAGAAGGATAGTTTTAGTGAAGGAGCTAGAAAAGATTTGGATTTCTACAAGGATAACAAAGCTGAGGGAGAAGGAAAAAATAATTACAAGAAACTGCATTGTGAGGGAAGCCATGGGGAGGGAGTTGGTTGATTGACTGAGTCATTCGAGACCTGTGCTGTAAACCTGAGAGTTTCTACGATCAAAGATGGTTGGAACATTTGGATTATGAACCATCTATTGTGGATTTGATGGCTGAAGAGCTAATTACAGGATTCCCGTGCTTTCTTAATGGCTCAATAAGTCTTTCTTGCCTCTGTTTTCAGTTTTAATGTGTTTATATCGCCTTGTGTCATGATCTAAATAACAGAAAAGAAGAATAGCCCAGAATTCGCTTAACAGCACTCTGTGCTCAATTCCTGTTATTTCTCTATGTTCTCTTCTAAATTAGCCTATGAATATGAATACCTCTTGGCTCATATTTACACTACTTTCCTTCATATATGAATATCGTTTAGGAAATCTTGATTTCTCTTATATAATGTTCACTCACCTTCCATCTGTTAGCGTGATGAAAGCTACTTAATTGCCTTTAATTCCCTGACCTCCATTTCATCTCATTTCCAGCTTGAATATTGGTCCATGTGTAGCTATCTTGCTCTGTATTCCTCTTCTATCAAAGAAAACACACCCTTCAGTCCACATTCATTAACTCCATGCCCAATGGTTTGAACTTCTTACTTTTCGCATGCCAACTCTGCCTGAATAGATCAACCATCCCACCAAAATCAAACAAAAACCCATGTGCATCATATCTAGCCTGAAATCATTCCCTAAACAAAGCTAAATCCCAAAGAGAGAGCCCTCTCTGACTGTTGGTAGGCTAGGACCGACAGTCCAAAGCTTGGTCTGTGGTTACCTCGGCCGTATCCCTTAAGGAGCCAAGGGACAACCTGAGCGATAACATAATGGCGACTCCACTGGGGAACTGAACCATTTTGTTCATCACTGTAAACCCCGTTTTCTGGAGAAAGTGCTCCTTTTCTTCATAACTTTCCATGTTTAGTTCTGATCTTTGATGGTGGACAGAGATCAGGCACTTCAAAGTTAAGGCATCCACCTGGTGACTCAACTTCATTTTCAATCAAGACTCCACTGAGGTACGAACCAATTTTACAACCAAATAGTCCATATTCCAAAGCATTAAACATCAAGGTAGGATGACCGGGTTCGTGGAAGATCTTTCATTTGATGAGGCTTTAGATGAATTCAAGGAGAGTTTATCAGAATTTAAGCTTGATGAAGAAATTTTCAGATTGGTGTTGTTAAAAACAACAGGACGCCCGCATAACCTTTTTCTTGATTTAGTTTTTGAAAGATATGAAAATGAAATTGAACTCTTGCAATCTCAAATTCAGTCATGTAATTTTCGCGATCCTAAAGAATTTTTCCAAAATCTTCCTTCCCTAAGTCATGAGGAAATGGTACTACCTTCTGACTTACAGATTGAGGATAATTATGCTTTCAAGGCAAAGGCTGAAGAATTAGTTGCAGGGCTTATTACCGAGGATGCAATTGTTCCATCCGACCAAGGAGGCCCAGAAGAAACTATCCCACATGATGTTTTTATTGATCCTATAGCAGACTACATGGAACTTCTTCTTAACTCAAGTTCTTTAGCATGCTTTCTCTGTGAGGACCAAATACATCAGCAGCGACCTTTCTATACCGCAATTTTGATTATGGGGGCAAATGACCGAATAGTGCTTCCAATTTCATTAACAATCAGTCAGCCAGTTCATCTCTTTCTACAGTTGCTTAAGTGGCTGCACTGGTTATTTGATTTCACCTAACAACAAAGTAAGTGCTGATTAGAATAGGTAGGTAGGATTAATAAGGCAGCCGGCAAAGGGAATTTTGCAGAGTATAGCAACAATTAAATATTAAGGCATTCTGACTTGTTGTACTTGACTTTTCGTAAGGAAAAGTCATCCCCAAGTGGAGCCACTGTTAGCCTCCTGCTCATAGCAAGTATTCATCTTTCATGATCGACATGTTTACAGGCCAAATATGTCATACTTTGCATACCACAATGTTCCATATTTGCTACTGAGGCAAGGAGGGCATAAACCTTGTCTGCAAGCATTTGGGACAGACCAGTGTGATGACCGAGACCCAGACGAGAGGAAGCACAAGAGTTCATTCTTCAATTGGTGGTACTTTGGAATGTCCAGTGGTTTGGTTGTGTTTATATCTGTGCTCATGTACATTCAAGAAGAATGTTGGATAGAGTTTGGGGCTTTGTATCCCAACCTTGGCAATGTCAATAGCACTCTCTGTTTTCCTGTGTGGGACAAGATTGTACCCAATTGAAAAAACCATGTGTTCAGAAGGATAGTTTTAGTGAAGGAGCTGGAAAAGATTTGGATTTCTACAAGGATAACCAAGCTGAGGGAGAAGGACAAAATAATTACAAGAAACCACATTGTGAGGGAAGCCATGGGGAGGGAGTTGGTTGATTGACTGAGTCATTCGAGACTTTCGCTGTAAACTTGAGCGTTTCTACGATCAAAGATGGCTGGAACATTTGGATTATGAACTGTCTGTTGTGGATTTGATGGCTGAAGAGCTAATTACAAGATTCCTGTGCTTTCTTCATGGCTCAATAAGTCTTTCTTGCCTCTGTTTTCAGTTTTAATGTGTTTATATTGCCTTTGTGTCATGATCTAAATAACAGAAAAGAAGAATAGCCCAGAATTCGCTTAACAGCATTCTGTGCTCAATTCCTGTTATTTCTCTATTTTCTCTTCTAAATTAGCTTATGAATATGAATACCTCTTGGCTCATATTTACACTAGTTTCCTTCATATATGAATATCGTTTAGGAAATCTTGATTGCTCCTATATAATGTTCACTCACCTTCCCTCCGTTAGCGTGATGAAAGCTACTTAATTGGCTTTCATTCCCTGACCTCCATTTCATCTCATTTCCAGCTTGAATATTGGTCCATGTGTAGCTATCCTGCTCTGTATTCCTCTTCTGTCAAAGAAAACACACCCTTCAGTCCACATTCATTGACTCCATGCCCAATGGTTTGAACTTCTTACGTTTCACATGCCAACTCTGCCTGAATAGATCAACCATCCCACCAAACTCAAACAAAAACCCATGTGCATCATATCTAGCCTGAAATCATTCCCTAAACAAAGCTAAATCCCAAAGAGAGAGCCCTCTCTGACTGCTGGTAGGCTAGGACCGACAGCCCAAAGCTTTGTTTGTGGTTACCTCGGCCGTATCCCTTAAGGAGCCAAGGGACAACCTGAGCGATAACAACTTCCACACTAACCCATTGAGGATTAGGTGTCCAACATTCCCCCCCTTAATCCGAAGGGTTATGTATGAGTCTAAGAAGAGAGTTGCAATACAAAACGTGCAAAAAATTCATGGCAGCACTAATCTGAATGTGCTCTATGAAATGTTGGTATAAAGGGTGGTGGCTTAAGGATGACCACCAACACTCAAATGCTTAGTGTAGTTCCCGGAACTCTTCCAAGTCTGGCATGAAGCTCAAGTCTTCTACTAGAGGAAGTGTTCTTGATGTTTTGAAGAGGGAAACCTTCAACCAAAGGGAGGTATCATCCTACATAAAAGGGAGAACTTCAACCTGAAAAGGGAAGTCTCAACCTGTGATGGTTTAAGGATGACCAACAACTCTGGAATGCTTAATGCAATTCCTGGAACTCTTCCAAAACTGGCAAGAAGATGAAGTCTTCTACTAGAGGAAGTGTCCCCAACTCTATTCATGGAATTCTTCTGAAACTGGCAAGAAGTTGAAGTCTTTTGCTAGAGGAAGTGTCCCAGATTACCAACTGGAGGCATGCTCAGGGGCATCTTTGTCTTTGGCTACAACTCTGAAACTGGTGTGGTAGGTTGTGGCCTAGGCTTGCTTGATGTGACTTTGAAGCTTGTAGATGACCATCATTTCCCCCCTATCAGATACAAGGTGAGATGATGGAGAAAAATCAACTGCAAGACTGTTCAATACTCTAGAACAAGTTCTGACATGTGACTAGAATATCTTCTTAGCTGTTGATGCCCATTGCTAAGAAGTGATCCATCCAAGATGAATTTTTGTTCTTACAGGAGGTTTGTTTCTGAAGCATTTGTTTGAATAATGACTGGTTTTATGACAGTGCTTACATGGACGAAGATCAAAACAGTAATCTTTCAGATGGCCAACTTGGTCACAATGTTGGCATTTCACAATCTGTTGTTGTTGCTGTTGCTATGGAAGAGGGGCAGAATCTGGAACAGCTGGGGGTGAACTGTAATGAATGAATCCAACACTCTGAAACTGAATGGGCTTTGAGTATTTTAAGTATGGGGGTTTACACAATGCATTATATTAGATATCATTTTGGGATTCAACTGCGTTAGGTAAGTCATTCACGTATGACCATTTCCATGAGAGGTAGTCGTAACTGACTAATTTCTCATGATTTTTGAATAGTTCACTTAGCACTCATTGCATCGGGACAAGTCCTTCTCATATCCGAGACTAGTTCTGTGTGTGTTGTGGACAAGCTCTTCCCAAGGTCTGATGATGGGCTTGGGAAGGGCAAGCTAAACTTCAGCATCTGCATGTAACCTTACTACTTTATGGGAGTTTGTTTCAATCTTCTGAATAGAAACAGGTTCAGAATGACTCCTCTGTTTTAATTCTTCTTACTGTAGCTAAGATTCAAGCTGCAAAAAATCAATTTTCTCGTGTGCATTTTGTAGACAGACCTAAATGTCTGTGAGAGAAACTTTGCTGATTTTTAATGTATCATAAGTAGTAGACAATATCAAAGTTTTGAGGAACTCTAATACTTCACTGATTCTGGCCATTTTTTCTTTAATGTTAGAATTACACCTTAAAAACTAATTACAACTACTACTCAATGCAGAAAAGTAATACCCACTAGCAATATCCTTTATAAATGTGCAGCAAATGATCAGTGTTTAACTAGCAAGCACTAATTAGAATCCATTACATAAAAATAAGAGTTTACTCATGACCAACAATATGTTTTGAAAATACAACCGACTAAACTTTTCTCCACAAAATATTGCTTTTATTTGTCAAAACAAACATTGCCTTTATACAACCCACCAAACTCTTATGCAACAGTCAAAGTAATAAGGAATCAATGCATATAGATGTAGACAAAACTATAATGAGTTTTAAATACAATGCCACAAATTGGGTAGCGGCAACTGCAAACTTGCTTGGATCCTTCAAATACTCCTTCACTTTCAAAGCAGAAATGATGGCTATCAAAACTTCAACAACTATAGCACCATGTCATGGACATGACTTGAATGCTCATATATAAATACTTTGACTAGGGTATGAATCAATATTCTCTGATCTTACCACTTTCTTCAAAGAAAACAATATGCCCTCATATATCACACATAATTTATGGAGAGCTAACAACGCATATGTCAGAATGAAATATCTTTATTTATTTATTTATTTGGTAAGATAAACAAAATCTGATATATATATGCACTGTCTATGATGGCATTAACTCACGGTCCACTTCAACATTTGAGATACCAGATTTGAGTAAGTTATTGGCAGATTTTTGGCTACCTCTTCAATGTATATCAACACCTCAATATCAACTACAACAAGTTAATAAACACGTCCCTTGACTCTGCTAAACTCAGCTCACAAGGGGTAAATCAACCAGTAGGAAGTAAACTTGTTCCTTCTTTCTTCTAGAACAACATCCAAATCAGCACAAGAAAACTCTCAAAATGTGGTACCTTATGGAGTGTGTTTAAACTTTAACTAGCTGTGAATAGAGGGAAACTTGGCCCTTATTTAATAGAATTCAGCCACAAGAATGATGCCAATTCTTAGCCCATAGATAAGCCACACTTTCAACATTTTAACTCGAGGGAAATTGTCCCTTTCACAAGGACTTCGCATTAACTCTGTTTAACAATGGAATTCATCCTCACAGGCCCAGATTTGGATTTATGTGCTTAGACTATCATGAGATCTTTCAGCTTGGGATAATTGCATGAATATATTTGTAGTGATGTATGCTGCTACCAGAGGTGCCATGCTTCAACTAGTTCATGATTCGCTATAGGACAAGTCCACGCCCCTTTATCAATAATCCCCTTAACTGATATCACACCAGCAGTAAGTCACATTTCCCACAGTCAACAAATAGACTCAGAATCTCTACCTAGTGAAAAGAATATACAACCACACACAAAACCTCTAAATGGCATCCAAACTGAGACAAACTCATTCTGGTATGGCAAACATTGACCCAAAATATCAATAGACCAACCAACAACAATATATTAGGTAACTCGTCCCCTTTGTTGACACCTAATCCTCATGATTGGTGAATTTATGTAAATAATTAAATTAGAAATGTGAACAGTCATCAGGAGATGAACTGAACAGTCTCTCCCTGTTGTATATAACAAAGACCTACCTGATGGAATAATACACGAACCAGTTTGTGCTTAATGGAGTTACTGCCTGGCCTGACATGGTATCAGAGCCAGCTCCTTTTTAGCTCTTGTCCCTTGTAACTCCCTTGTTTGCTCTCATATACCTGTGCTGCTCCTCCATGCAATTAGTTGCGCCCTCTGTCTACCATATTCCATTTATACAAACCTGCGCCTGACATTCAACTGAACGATGCAAACGTTCCTCTGCCATATTCTCTGCTAAACATTGGTAGCCTGTTCCACGTATTCTGATCTGCTGAAACATTCCTTTGCCTGTTCATCTGAATTTGCTGATTGCTCTCTGGCTGTCCTGACATAGAATCCATAAACGTTTCATAGTTTTAGTGCCGTCCTTCACCACCACTTCCACCATGAACAATTGGATTCTATCCTTCGAGAAAGAAAAGACTTGGTGCCATTCAGGGTTTGATTTCTTCTCAATTTTGCAGAACTGACACATTTTCCCCTGCTCCTAAGGCTTGACACTATCATATGCGTTTTCCCTTCGACCCTCCTCTACGAAATTGGGACATTGGCCATTTACGCAGGTCAAGCAAGATTTCAAAGTTCAGAAAAAGTCAAATACTGTGAGCAGCGACCTGCAAGAAATTTATTTGTGGAACAATATTCTTTGCGGCAGTGTTGTGTGCTGTAAATGTGTGCAGAGCTCATCACACCTTCCTACGGTTATTTCTCATTACCTGGTGATTTTGCTTATTTCACTAAAGTTCAAGTTTTCAACAAGAATTCAATGTTGAAATGGTTTCTGTAGGGTCAGTTTTGGGTAGAGGCTTTGATTCCCTTAATATCATCAGTGACTGTCCGATTTAAGCTTTTCCGTTGTGGTTACTATAGCCTGTGCATAACCATTGAATACGTAGTTGGTTTCCATGTGGTTACTGCAGCTTGAATACGCGGTCCCCTCCCTTGGCTCCCTTGGCTTCCTCACGACCTCTCACCTAGCTTTCGCTGACCACGTGACCTCTCACTTGGCTTCCTCATGACCTCCATACACACAACCTTCCTCACAACATTTTTTTGCTGCCACACCAACACCGGTTTGCAGAGTCTCAGTTCTGCAACACCGATACAGTTAAACGCTGTCACATGGTATTATATGAGATTTATAGGGTGGATTTATATGAGATTTATATGAGGTAGATTTATATAATGATGGATTTATATGGGTCACATGGTGGATTTGAAATCTTTTGACAATGCCCTTTTGAGTACAATTTTACTGTATATTGGTAGAAGTATTTTTTCTATCAGAAAAAGTATTTCTTTTTATAGAATGCATTCAATCATATCCATGGTGGGAATAGTTCTCATTGGCAAGGAGAACTATCTTGAATCGTGCCGGATGATAAAACACACCCTAATTTTCAATGAGTTGTGGAAAGGAGTGTGTGTCGGAGAAGGAGACAATGACCCAGTACAACCTACCTCAGATAAAGAGGTCATCATTTGGGAAAACAAGAACAACAAAGCTTATGCATTAATCACAACATCTATAAATGAAGAGGTGAGTCACCATATTTCGTCATATTCAACTGCCTTTGAAGCCTTACAAAAGCTAAAAGAACTCTATGACTCACATTATGCACTCGAAGTTGTTCAACTCATGATTAAACTCTTCACTCTTGAACTGAAAAATAATGATGCTCTTGCTCTTGCATCTGAAATAAAGTCTATAATGCATGATATCAAATCCACTAAGGTTGAATTGGATATTCCTCTTATTGCTTTTCTCAAGGCACTTTATCCTACTTACTCCATTTATCTTGAGTCATTACAAGCAAATGGAAATCTCAAAGATATAACCTTTGACTCTCTTGTGAAAAAGTTTGTTGAAAGAGAGAAAGCTTTTGGAAAGAAGACAGCCCCTGAATCTTCTGAAGAGACTGTGTGCCTTGCTCATAAAGAAAAGCATTCTGCTCAAGATTCTACAAGAGGAAGAGGTGGACGAAGAGGAAGAGGAAGATATTTCAGAGGCACGGGGGGCAGACATTCTCAAGGTAGATTTACACTGTATTCGCTGCAAAAGAAATGGATCACATGATGCCTCTACATGCAAGCTACCATGGGACAAAATTGAGCAGAAAAGAAACCAACGGAAAGGTAAAACTGATGATACAGACAAAGGTAAAGCACCTGAGTCCGCTCACTATGTTGAGGCACAATGTAACATTAGAGTAAATGAAGATTTGTTTAATGCTTCACTTGCTTCATGGAAAAATGATTGGTTGCTTGATTCAGGAGCAACTTGTCACATGACTCATAGAAAATATTTTTTTGAAGATTTCACTGACAATGTTGATGGAGTAGTATACTTTGCAGATCAATTAAAAATCAAGCCATTAGGGCTTGGTACAATCAGGCTTAAACTGCCTGGTCTTCTAGACTTTCTTCTGGATCATGTTCTATATCTCCCACAGCTCAAGAGAAACTTGTTGTCCTTGGTCCACATCCGCCAGCAAGGCCACTCCATTCATATGTTTGATGACAAGCTTGAGGTAAGAAAAGCATCTGACCACTCACTTGTCATGAGGGGAATAGAAGAAGAAAGGCTTCTCAAACTGCAAGGAACATCTGCTCATGCACAACATTTCTCATACAATTCTCATCATGGAAAAGGTACACTTCCATCAAGTTTATTATGGCATGCTAGATTTGGACATTTGAACTATGACAGTCTCCGCTTATTGAAGAAAAATGGTGTTGTTGGTTTGCCTGCAATTCCTAGAAAACTTAAGCAATGTGATGCTTTTATTCTAGGAAAGCATAGCAAACAGTCTTTTCATGATTCACATTCAAGAGCACATAGGAAACTTGAACTCATTCATTCAGATTTATGTGGTCCAATGCCTGTTTCTTCTGCAAATGGAAATAAATATATCATGACATTTATTGATGACTACACCAGAATGTGTTGGGTCTATTTTTTGAAGAACAAATCTGATGCTTTTCAAACATTCAAGAATTTTCATAAATGGATTGAAAATGATGCACAATCTCATATAGGTTATATTCGCACTGATAATGGAAAAGAATACACACCAAATTAATTTGAAAACTATCTTCGCCAACATGGGATCAAACATCAAACAACTTTGCCTTATAATCCTCAACAGAATGGTGTAGCTGAAAGAATGAATAGGACAATCTTAAATATGGTACGATCCATGCTCTTTTTCAAGAATGTAAAGATAATTTTTTGGGCTGATGCTGCTCTATGTGCTGCATATATAAAGAATAGATGTCCATCTAATGCTATTAGAAACAAGACTCCATATGAAATGTGGTATGGACATGTTCCTTCAGTAAAGCATCTCAGGGTCTTTGGTTCCACCTATTATGCCTTGATACCAAAGGTAAATAGAAACAAACTTTGTGCTAGAAGTCATAAGTGTATCTTCCTAGGGTATTCAAACCCTCCAAAGAATACCACCTCTATGATGAAGTAAAAAAGAAGTTTGTTGTATCTAGATATGTGATTTTCCTTGAATCATCCA
This sequence comes from Pinus taeda, assembly GCA_000404065.3. Classification (NCBI taxonomy): domain Eukaryota; kingdom Viridiplantae; phylum Streptophyta; class Pinopsida; order Pinales; family Pinaceae; genus Pinus; species Pinus taeda. The sequence goes on from APFE031616745.1 coordinate 11,496, forward strand.
AGACTAACAATGTTGTCGAGCGACAACTTGATTGATTGGATAGATTCGCAAAAGCAAAATCATTTCAAGAATTGAATAATCAGATTCCACATCTTGAAGGGGCG
>APFE031616747.1:0-12047 GCA_000404065.3 Pinus taeda
AATCATCCCGGCCCACAGGAGAACTAATCATCCTGTTTCAAAGTTTGCATGGGAGATCTAATCATCTCGGCCCACAGGAGAACTAATCATCCCGACCCACAGGAGAACTAATCATCCTGTTCCACAGTTGCCACGGGAGAACTAATCATCCTGTTCCACAGTTGCCACGAGAGAACTAATCATCCCGACCCACAGGAGAACTAATCATCCTGTTCCACAATCGCCACGGGGTATCACAGGGGAAGGTTGAACCTGTCATCTTGTACATAACGCACCACCAGGGGAGGGTGAGTCACCCTGTGGTTGTATGTTGCTCCAGTAAGTACCCCAAGCCCCCCAGATCTCACAGAGCTCAATGCATGCAACATTCAGGACCCTTATAAGAAGGTCTCTCAACGACTCCAAGTCGTTCAGGAAAGTCACAGATTTGACCTTTCCCCGGGGGTTTGACAAAATGTTTGTGACCTGTACATCAGTCTTAATGCGATGGAGCCTCCTCGCTTATCGACTTACCATATCCCAGATAAGGCATTATCTGATGTCTATTTGCTGGAGTAATCATCGAATATGGGATTCCTCAATAATCGAATCCCCCCTCTGGTTGTCACAGAGAATCACAGTGGTATTCATCATGTGTACAGACAACTCACTTAAGAGCTTCTGCAACCATGCAACTTCACACGAGATCATACTCGTAGCTATATATTTGGTCTCGGCGGTGCTTATGGTAACCGACTTCTGCTTCCTGCTCATCCATGATATCGAAGCAGAATCCGAAGAGAACCAGTTAGCATTCGAATAATCATGCAGTGTCATATTTTTGGTAGTGTATCTCAATCCATGATAGATTGTGCCCCAAGGATATCTCAGAAGATTCTTGGCACCAATCTAGTGAGGCTCAACCAAATATGAGCTCACCATGCTAACTGCAAAACATATATCTGGACGAAAGTTCACCAAGAACATTAACGCGAATGAATTTATGAAACTCAGAGGCATTTCCCAAATCTAGTTCGACATCACTACCATATAACTTTTGAAAGTTAAGATTCTCGAGGTAGTTATAGGCTTGCAGTTTGTCATTCCACATCTAGCATCCAACTCCCTCTTAATTCTGCAAATGAGAGGGTCTGCACCTGTCAGAAATAGGTTGTCCTCCTAAGGTGCTAGTATGAGAGGTCTATCATCCACAACCTTCAAACAATGGTTTGGATCGGCTTCACTCTTAGTGAATCTCAACTTCATCTGACAACTATTAATCCTCTCATACTACGCCTAGGGAGTTTTGCTTCAAACCATAGAGGGCTTTCTTCCACTTGCATACGTGAGATTCCTGATCATCAATCTCAAACCCCTCGGGTTGTTCCAAACCTATGGACCTGCTACATGAGGGCAATGGTCTCCTTGTAAGATTTTCCTTAGGTACATCTCAGACATGTACTTTCATGCTCGTTTTGAATTCAGGCATCCCTGTCACCATTTGACTCACAGACCTCCGGTGCTATGTGTCAATGGACATGGTCCCTAGTGGACTTCTTGCAACTTGATACAACCCTGAACTCAAAAACATCTTTGAAATTCTTCTTACGATCAGGTACATAAAAGAAATTCTGTAAATGAATCGAGTTACCCTCATTCAATTGAGGGGTAACATTCCCTACACCCTTTCCGTGATAGGTGGCATCGACTCCAAGTATAATCCAACGATTGTTTCCATCTCTACCAAATTAGAGAGTGCACCCTTCTATCTGATGAAGTGCCTTGAACCACTACAATCAATAAGTCAGATTCCCAAAGAATTTGAAGGAGAGGGCCAATACAAGATAACACTTCTTTATCTTATCAAAAACAACATTTGATTCTTCATAGCTGGGGTTCCTTGCTTTCTTTGAAGAGTCGGCCATTTCCTTGATGACCTGCATTACTTGTCATTCCTTGATCATTGAAGATGTCCCTGGAATGATCGTTATCTTCATCAAGAGATGTGTCTTTGCCATTCGGACACTCTTTCGCATAATGGCCGAACTTATTGCAACCAAGGCATCTGCCTTTCCTTCCACCCTTAGATCCAGACTTCCCAATGAAAGTGATCTTTAGGTAGGCCATTAGAAACTTATGCTGCGCTATTCTGATGATATTCTCTGCTTCGACTTCACCCTCGGTGAATTTGAAGAGGGATGAGGAATCCACTGATCCTTTTGTCCTTTCCCAACTGTCTTCGGTGATTGCTCTTTCACTCTTGCTTGGGCATTGTCTTCACCTCAGCCTGATAGACCTGATTAACCTGTTAATTTAGGTAGTTATGCTTAGAGCACAATTTATTTTCAGTTTTCACAGTTAGCTCAAATATCTTTTCCAATTTTTATAATTTTTTTTAGCAATCACCATTCAACAATTAAAGTAGACGGCAGATAGAACATAAACATAAAATCGCAGAAGACAAGCCAGACAAGAGACACAAGATGTGGCGCTAGCCAGGGACAAACCATCCAATGTGGGAAACCCTTGATCAAATTCTTTCCTTATATGTAATTCAATAGTTCAAGAGAGAGAGAGAAGAGATAGTACGTTACAACGGAAGTCAACCACTTTGACTTATCTAGAATAAGAGCATAGATCATCTCTAAGAAGATGATACATGAGATCAGTTGAAGACATGTTGCTTCAACTGATTCTCCAAGGTGACTCCTTCACCTATCGTTGTGCTGCATTTCGTCATCATGCTGCACCCATCATCACTATGCTGCATCTCATCATGCTTTATTAATTGTGACTGTACCCATCATTGTACTGCATTATGTCATTATGTGCCATTGTTGCACCATGTTGCCATATTGACCTATGTGCTTGTTGTCCTTTGCATGCTTGCTGTTGTACACTAAGTGGCCCTTGCATGCTTAGTGTATTTGATGCTAAGTACCATACAACTGTCCCAATGTTAGTTAGTTGTCCCTTGCATGTTGTTCTCCTTCGAAGACAGAGGCTCAAGCTGTTCCGGCAGTTTCGACAATTTTGGCTGTTCCCGACATTTTCGGCAGTTCTGGCAATTCCGGCTATTCCCGGCAGTTCCGTCAGTTTCCCGCAGTTCTGGCTTCTGCCCTCTGTGTCAGCTTTCCCGATTGTTCCAGCAGTTTCGACAATTCCGACAATTTCGGTTATTCCTGGTAGTTCTGGCAATTCTGATAGTTTCCACAATTTCGGCTATTCCTGGTAGTTTCGGCTTTTCCCAGCAGTTCTGGCAGTTCCTGATAGTTTCGACAGTTTCGGCTTTTCCCGGCAGTTCCGGTAGTTCTTGGCAGTTTCGACAGTTCCGGCTTTTCCCGACAGTTCTGGCTTTTTCCCGACAGTTCCCGACAGTTTCGACAGTTTCGGCTTTTCCCGGTAGTTCCGATAGTTCTAGCTTTTCCCGGCAATTCTGACAGTTTTGGCTTTTCCTGGCAGCTTCAATAGTTCCCGGCAGTTCCGAAAGTTCTGGCTTTTCTCGACAGTTCCGACAGTTCTGGCTTTCCCCGACAGTTCCGACAATTCTGGCTTGTCCCGGCAGTTTTGGCAGTTCCCGGCAGTTTCGGCAGTTCCGGCAATTCCAGCTATTCCTGGCAATTCTAGCTTCTGCCCTCTGGATTAGGGTAGCGTTATCCCTTAGGATCTCTCCTCCTACTAAAACCCAATGACAAGTAGAGAGGAAGAGATCCCAAGTGTGTTGAAATGACTTGAGACCAAGTGGGGTTTATTTGGTTGCTGGCCAACCTTGATGAATTGTCCCATAACATAATAAATTCATATCTCCATGAATACTTATCGGAATCAGATGATCTTTAGATCAATCCTACACCTCTCGATGAGAGGGATCCAAGAAAATATCAGCTTCCATTAATAAGATGACCCACATGGAGTTTGACCCTAGTTGCCAATTTTAACATACCTAGGAAATCCACCTAGCATGGACATGTTCCCTGCTACTGTGATTCATTGCAAGAGGTTTTCCATGTTAGGTAAAGGGTAATTATCCTAAAGGCATGCCTGATTTAGGTCCCTAAAGTCCATGCACATCTGAATATTCCCAGTCTTTTTCCTGGTGACTATGAGGTTAGATAACCATGATGAATGCGTTATTGGGGTTTTGATCTTTGTGTCAAGCATCTCTTGCAACTCTTCCTTGACTAAAGGAGTCAACTTAGGGTTTATGGTTCTCAACTTTTGTCTAATTGGTTTAGATCAGTCTTTCAAAGGAATGGTGTGCTAGATGACATCTTCACTATAAGCTTTCAAGTCTCGGTATGACCGCACAAACACATCCTTAAACTAAGAGAACAACTTTTAAAGTTTAGCGCTTTCACCTCGGGTTCTTCCCTTTTTGACTTTTATCATTTGGGGATTAGATGATGATCCTATGTTTATCTCGATAATATGATGCGGTTCATCAATTATCTTTCCAATTTTGCAACCATCATCTATGTCAAGGACCTTTCTAGGGAAATTGTCTTTTCAACCTTGGAAGACTCATGCATATCCCCTATCGTATTACTTTGATTGTTTGGAAAGTCAGATTGATTATTTTTTTGCAGGAAATCCAGGATATGGGCATCTTCCTCGAAGATTTGCCAATGTTCTTGGTTATCCAGTATGGTTGGTCTAAAAATGACCTCCATGGTAAATTCCCCTAAACTAAAGGTGTCCTCATTAGGTGGTTGCAAAGTCGTGGTAGCGACAACGAAAGAATCAGCCAAGGCATTGTTTTCTCGAGGGACAACATCTATATTGAATGTTTCAATATACTCTATGGTTGTCTTTGTACTTTCTGAGCTTGTCATTTTAGCATTAAAAGTTCCTTTGATTTGAGACACAATAAGATTAGGGTCCCCTATAACTTTCAAATGTTTTATCTCCTCGTGGAGGGCTATATCCAATCCTAAAGTGAGGGCTTCTTTTTTAGCGATGTTATTAGTGTATTTGAAAGCGAGTATATAAGAAAACATTATATATCTATTGGAAGGAAAAATTGAAGAGATCCTTGCCCCAAAACTGGATTTGGAACAAGCCTCGTCAAAGTACATAGTAGAAACCTTGTCCAAATCTTGCTTAAAAGTGGTTGCCTTTGCTGAGACCTTCTAATCCCCAAATCCACAATCCTCTTCTTCCTCTTTATTAAAAACAACTTGCTCTTTTTCCACTTGAGCCCATGCAAGAGATTGTCTAAAGATCGAGGCATGTGATTCCTCTCGCATAGGAGCTTGTATGTATGACATATTGATTTAGATTGTTCCACCTAGGTTTGTTTCCCACTTCCTAGACAACAACATGCCCCTGAATCAATAATATCTACTATGATAACATTCATGAGGATTTTTCTCTTAGGATGTCCATATAAAGTGGTGGGTAAGTTTTCAATAATCCCACATACTTTAATGGCTTATGAATCAATTCCACATACAGTTCTATGTCGTCTAGTCACTTCTACTCCTATTTGGTTCATGACCTTAAATGACATCACAGTGGTTGAGGCTGTTGAATCAAGCATACAATTATGTAACAAGAAGCCTTTGATTTCATGGGCTATGAAGAATGGAGGATGTTCTTCATCAGTTTTACGGGTGTATCGGATAATTGGGAAGTCATTTCCATGATTTTCATTAACAACTTGGTTTCCTACACTCTAAGGAGGGTGTTGTTGCTCCCTTTTAGTATTTTCTTCAATTTTGCTAATACGGGCAACGATTAGGGGAATTTTGAGGTCAGCTGTTTCCAACGATCTTGCTGTAGGAGTTTGGTGCATAACTCTGGAAACTTCAGATCAACATTTGTGGTGGTAATGTTGAGTGTTTCTATGAAGTGTTCATAAGATTTTGGTAGACTTTTTAGAGTGATGACTACCATATCTTCTTCCTCCATGGTCTGACCAATGGCTTCGAGCTGATCTCGAATGTCTTTAATCCTGTTAAGATGTTCCTGTAAAGACATATGTTCGTCCATCATGATGGAAAACAACTGATTCTTGAGAAAGAAAGCTCTGCTCTTGTCAGATGTCTCGTGCAATTCCTTCAAATGTTGCCAGATTTCGGCAGCTGTCTTGCCTGAAGGAATCTGCGGTAACTGATCATTAGTCACAAAGAGTTTGAGAAGCATAACAACCTCTCGATTTCGATCATCAAACTTATCTTGATCGGTACCAACTGTACCAGGATGGAGCTCTTTGTTTAGAATGAGTTGGTCAAGACGCCTATATTCAAAAATGGTCAAGATTCTCTGTTTCCAGATGTTATAGTTGGTGCCATTAAAACGCTGACTGCCTTCCAACATCAGATTGGTTAGCGAAGCCATCTGGACGTTTTCCAAGACACAGAGAACACAAAAAAAAATCCGACACGGATTTCAATGCAAATTTCGGCTAATCCAGATAAACTCTGAAAGATGCTGGTGTAAATATGAAAGAAAATCAGAAATCGTTCTCAGCGGCTTAGGCAGGAGGAAATGCCAAATGCTGTTTTTTCACGCAGGATCGAACACTAAGAAGCACATAATTAATCATTGACCAGGAATAACTTTAATTTTAAATACAACAACAAATTGAGCCACAGAACAACGTGGAGCCGCAGAACAACGTGCAATCTAACTCCTGACAAAGCTGTACATCCAGTATCCTTGCTGCTGCACAAAAAAACAGTCACGCTGGGAACACTGGGACACAAGAACGGACCGCTAAGAAAAAAATTCCAAATCACAGAGCTGTTGTGATTTCCAGGCGTAGGTATGACCCACAGTTAGAGCTGGCGGGTGATAGTCTGATATATATCCGGCTCCGCAGCCCCGTGCCACAAAAAAACGTCCGCGTTCATGCCGAACTGCCAAAAAATTGGGACGCCCAGGCAAGAAATGATTTTGGCTCTGATTTCCGCCCGCGAATTTACTTGCATGAGCTGTAAAACACGCGTCAAACACGTTTTTGTTCCAGCGAGCAGGAGCCGAGGTCTCGGGACTGTAAAACACGCATTGTTCCAACAAGCAGCAAATGGATTCACAGTCTTCGACCACCCAGTTACACGGTTAAAAAAATGACCGTAAGACAAAGAGCGATGGGAAGACAACTTTAAAGATTTGAGTAGCAGATAGTATACAGGATTAGAGCCATTCATCGCAAAATTGGCCTTTGTTCATGGGTTCCGGAAACAGCATTGGCTGCGATGAGGAAATCTTTCTCAGGGATGCGCAGTGGAGAATTGGATCTAGAGAGCGGAGGGGGCTGGAGCATCAAGAGAAAACAGAGGCGTGCGGACGCTCCCAGATCTGTGGTATGTCCACACGATCGATCGACCAAAACCCACAGGTTTTAGAACCCTTGATATGCAGCTGCAAGAGATTGAAGAATCCCACAAACACAAAAAGAACCTTTCGATTTACACACAGTGACCCTAAATGGAAACTGAAGAAAAAGAAAAAAAACTCTCCACAGAAGAGCAATTTCGAAATGAAGCACTAAATTTTTCAGATTATGAAAAATTATTTCGAAAAAAAAAAACGCCCGTGGTATCAGAGCACGGGTGTTTTTCTTTCGAAATAATTTTTCATAATCTGAAAAATTTAGTGCTTCATTTCGAAATTGCTCTTCTGTGGAGAGTTTTTTTTCTTTTTCTTCAGTTTCCATTTAGGGTCATTGTGAGTAAATCGAAAGGTTCTTTTTGTGTTTGTGGGATTCTTCAATCTCTTGCAGCTGCATATCAAGGGTTCTAAAACCTGCGAGTTTTGGTCGATCGATCGTGTGGACATACCACAGATCTGGGAGCATCCACATGCCTCTGTTTTCTCTTGATGCTCCAGACCCCTCCGCTCTCTAGATCCAATTCTCCACTGCGCATCCCTGAGAAAGATTTCTTCATCGCAGCCGATGTTGTTTCCGGAACCCATGAACGAAGGCCAATTCTGCTGTGAATGGCTCTGATCCTGTATACTATCTGCTACTCAAATATTTAAAGTTGTCTTCCCATCGCTCTTTGTCTTACAGTCATTTTTTTTAACTGTGTAACTGGGTGGTCGAAGACTATGAATCCATTTGCTGCTCGTTGGAACGACGCGTGTTTTACAGTCCCAAGACCTCGACTCCTGCTCGCTGGAACAAACGCGTGTTTGACGCATGTTTTACAGCCCATGCAAGTAAATTCGCCGGCGGAAATCAGAGCCAAAATCATTTCTTGCCTGGGCGTCCTAATTTTTTGGCAGTTCGGCGTGAACGCGGACGTTTTTTTGTGGCACGGGACTGCGGGGCCAAATATATATCAGACTGTCGCCCGCCAGCTCTAACTGTGGGTCATACCTACGCCTGGAAATCACAACAACTCTGTGATTTGGAATTTTTTTCTCTCAACGGTCCGTTCTTATGTCCCGGTGTTCCCAGCGTGACTGTTTTTTTGTGCAACGGCAAGGGTGTTGGACGTACAACTTTGTCAGGAGTTAGATTGCACGTTGTTCTGCGGCTCAATTTGTTGTTGTATTTAAAATTAAAGCTGTTCTTGGTCAATGATTAATTACGTGCTTCTTAGTGTTCGATCCTGCATGAAAAATCAGCATTTGGCATTTCCTCCTGCCTAAGCCGCTGAGAACGATTTTTGGTTTTCTTTCATATTTACACCAGCATCTGTCAGAGTTTATCTCGATCAGCCGAAATCTGCATTGAAATCCGTGTCGGATTTTTTTTTTGTGTTTTCTGTCTTGGAAAACGGGCAAATGGCTTCGCTAACCAATCTGATGTTGGAAGACAGTTAGTGCTTTAATGGCACCAACTATAACATCTGGAAACAGAGAATGTTGACCATTTTTGAATATAGGCATCTTGACCAGCTCATTTTGAACGAAGAGCTCTGTCCTGGTACAGCTGGTACCGATCAAGATAAGTTTGATGATTGAAATCGAGAGGCTGTTATGCTTCTCAAACTCTCTGTGACTAATGATCAGTTACCCCAGATTCCTTCCGGCGAGACAGCTGCCAAAATCTGGCAACATTTGAAGGAATTGCACGAGACATCTGACAAGAGCAGAGCTTTCTTTCTCAAGAATCAGTTGTTCTCCATCATGATGGACGAACATATGTCTTTATAGGAACATCTTAACAGGATTAAAGACATTCGAGATTAGCTCGAAGCCATTGGTTGGACCATGGAGGAAGAAGATATGGTAGTCATCACTCGAAAAAGTCTACTAAAATCTTATGAACACTTCATAGAAACACTCAACATTACCACGACAAATGTTGATCTGAAGTTTCCAGAGTTATGCACTAAACTCCTGCAGCAGGATCGTTGGAAACAACAGTTTGGTAGTGGTGCTTCATCAGCCTCCTTGGGGATCCTAGTTACTGGCTTGTAATGTTTACCAATACCTGCGGGTTTTGGTGTAACGACAAACCTCCATAATTAAATTATAATAAGCAAGAATTTTGACTCCATAAGGCACTAGTCTTATATCTGAATCTAATCTAATCTTTGAGTCTTGCTAAATGTAACCATGTAGTTAGGCCACTCAATCGTGTTTCTTGGGCTTGTTGGTTGCCAACTTGCCTTCCACCTTCACATTTCCATAGGGACTACCCCTGTAATGTTCCTAAGTAGGAATGTAAGTGATATTGAGAAAATAATCTGTGCAACAGCATATAAAAATTAAACACACATCAAACATCCATGAAAATGCTGCCAATAAGGAACTGCTAGCCATATTATTAAAAATCTGCAGGCTAGCTACAATATGAAATGGAATAGTGCACCTGGGCTTGTCCCAAAGAATAAGCAACACCAACCCTAGGTGGGAAAATAACTGAGTTGAAGGTTGCCCAGCTGCTGCACCACTCTGCACTGTGTTGCCCAAGTAAACCACTGCCCTGCTGAACTTCGACTAGCTAGAAGGTGCTCAAAAACTGCCCAGAAAATTATCTCTTTTTAGCCCCGGACTTTTTGGACAACACCCAGAAAAACCCAGAAGGGAATTTAGCTTGTTTTGAATTTGGATTTTCGACCTCCTTGGAGCCTCTCCCTAGCTTCGATTGCCAATTTTGACTTGCAAGAAGCAACCTACAAATCCCTCTGCAAACTCCTCCAAAATGTTGGTTTTACCTGTGCTATTCAACTCCAAGCTCCTCGGATGACTCCTGGCCAAGATCAACTGCTCCCCCAAGTCCCACGAATTTGCTGCTGGATGGCCTCTACACAGTTCCTTTGTCCAAGAATTCGACTGACTGCTGTGCTAGTCTAGCTGGCTGCAAAGTCCAACGAAAATACCTTCTCTATGCTACATCGTCAACTCTCGACTCTCCCAGTAAGCTATGAATCCCCTCGTTGACTCCCAGCTCTCCCAGCAAGCTGTGAATCCCCTTGCTAACTCCCGGCTCTCACCTTGCTGATCTCCAACTCCTCCTGCGTGTTTTTGGCTGCCCAGGAATACGCAGTTCCCTCCCTGCGTTGATGGCTGAAGTGTGTTGCTGTCCCTGACTCCCTGATACTCCTGTTAGAACAACCTCCCTAGGGCGGGCACAGATGGTCCCCCGACATAGAGGTTGAATCTCCCACGTGAGAGATTCGTGGCTAAACAACTGGTAGACTTGCTAAGCAACAAAGTGTACAAGAGAGTGTTTGTTTTGTAAATGTTGAAGATGATCGAAAATGAGAGCTGATCTTCCTTTTATTACCTTGGGCCTCCTTAGCCTCATGTGGGCCCTTCCATCCACCCATTCGATTTCCCTCCAAACACATCGAATGGCTAAGTTCGAATTCCCCATGTGGGTGGCCCCCACATTTCACTAGCTACAAAATAAAGTCGAAATTGCCCCATAGTTCCTAAGTCTACGTGTGGGGTCTCCCTCCTAAGTCAAAATTGTGCCAAAAATGTGTAGCAGCACCTTGTGACTAATGTTTTTGAAAAGGGACATGACAACCCCGCATAGCCTATTGTTGGGAGACAACTAAAACAGTGTGGGCAGGGATCAGAGTGACAAACCCCGCCCTGAGCCAGTATCCTAAATGTAATGATGCAATGAGTGAGCAGTCGTGGTGGTATGTGTTATCCCTTTCCTTAGCTTACTTTTTCGACCCCATTGGTGCACCTTTTTCTTTAATGATTTATCTTTACCTGGGGCATAGCTTTGGAGCCCAAACTTGGTTTATGTTTTTCCAATTTTGCCTTAATATGTAGCAGTTTCTTGGTCATCGGGGTTGATACATTCAAGAGTTTCTTTATTTTAGATGAAGCATTGAATGCTTGAGGAATTGGGTGATGGCTATTGAGGGGGGTAGAACTCATGCTACGCTTTTGCCCACACACTAAATATTGTCCCAACCATATTTTGCATTTTACATTTTCTTTCATTGTGGTTTTATATGCTTTTAACTTTCTTTTAGTTGCATCAATCTTCCGGGCCATGTTTCTAGGCCCTGAATCAAGGATGTAAATAAAGAGTGCTAATCCCAATGACCAATGACTACCAACCCGAAGAATGGAGATGGACAATCGGGAGAGATGGAAAGTGGCAAGTATGCCATATCAATTAGTGTCTCTCTAGTAGTGGCCTTCCTAAACCCTAAGGCTTGAAAGGAGATCCCAATGGACTAGAGTCAAAGACTAACCTCCCAAGTGAAGTGTGGGAACAAGAATACAATTGAGATAGGTCAATCACCTAGTTTCCCCTATGATCTATATTAATATGCCCATAACATTAAATGACAACACATGATTGTATGAATGGTACTTGTTGAGAGATGACCCACCTCCCTTCAAGAAGAAATCGCAGATGGGAGAAAGATTTCGCTATAGCAATAGGTGGAGAACTTTGGCATAATGTTATTTGCTAACCATGATGGGGATGTAGACTGACAAATGAGGGGAAACATTTTCTCCTATGGGGTACCCACTTTTAGTGGTTAATAGGCACTAACTCCTCATCAATGATCTTCATGTCAATTGCAAGGAGTTGATCTCTAAGCTCACTGATCTTCATTACATATCTAGCCACTGTTTTATTACTCATGCAACTATGAGTGAGAGTATTCTTTAGGAGCAACTTTTGGGAAACA
>APFE031616759.1:0-10658 GCA_000404065.3 Pinus taeda
TTTTAGGGACTTAGGAGCCCTCAGTTTATGGACATTTATGATTGGGGTTGAAGTGCCCAAAAATGTCTATAACATACTTCATTTATGTCCCATCACATTAGGCTCATAAACCTATTTAATATCCTTTTATATAGTGGTTAGCTTGAAGAAAGTTATTATAATAGTGGTATAATAATTATATACCGTTAAATGAATTTCTAACTAACTTATTAATAAGGGTTGGATCCATTACTCTAAATTATAACAACCACATTAATGATAAACCTTGAGGGGCTTATATCAAAAACATTTAATCTATGGTCAACTTTGATTTTATGTTATGAAACACGAGCACTTCATTATTTGCAATGAGTAGGAGGGAATATTTTGGGTTCCAATGTTGATTCTATGCATGGGGGTTTTAATTTGGATTTATGTTTACCCCTCATGTAAATTTTGTTTCATGTTTTGGGTTCTTTTTCTTCCTATCAAGAAACGTTATGTTTAAAATTTTTCCCTTCAAGAGTGATGTTTCCACAATAAATTAACCCTTCACTAATAAAGGCTTGACTAAATAAATTTCCCCTCGATAACATAATCATGTTAATTTTTTCACATATTTATCATAAGTTAAAATAAAAATGACCATGCCACACAAATGACTCATTAAATCTTGAATGTTGGTTTGAAATTTCATGGAACACTAATAATAAAATATTAGGAACCTGAAATCAAATGTCCTTGACCCGGACATGCCATAGCATTTGTATATATTAGATATCACTAAAGAGAGCTTATCAGACATATAAGATGACCAACATAGTAAAAATATTGAATTTTACCAATAAAAACTCAAAACTAGATTCATTAATATGGTTTATGTTATGATTTACATAATCTAAGAAATATTATTGGATTTAAAAATAAAATATGTATTTCACCGTATATATTTTAGCATTTCTTTGGATCATAGGATATACACTAATATTAACAAGACTGAATGCATAATATCTGAACCTTTTAAAAATTAAAAGACTAAACTTATAATGAATGGACAATGTGGATCTAATAACATCATGTTATAGGATTATGTTATGATAATGTCACAAAAGTTTCTATCTCTATACATGTGATAGAAATAGTCTCATAACACTAACTCACACAAAACAATTGTCAATTCCATGATAGAAACACATTACTGACACCAAAAATTCATCAATTCAAAGCTAGAAACACATTACTCACACCAAATATTTGTCAATTCCAATCTAGACAAAGAGACACATTACATTGATGATTTTATCTCCCTGAAAGGAATAGTTCCAGAAATAACCATTGTTTTTAACAATTCTAAAACAAAAATTCTCTTATACATAATTCACACCAAAAACTTCTCAATTCCAAGGTAGAATAAGAGACTTATTGCATTGATATTTTTTCTCCCTGGATGGAATAAGTCCGAAAATAAGAATTATTATAAAGAATTCTAAAACAAAAATAGTCTCTAACACATAACTCAAACCAAAAAATTGTTAATTTCAAGTTAGAATAAGAGACTTATTACATTGATATTTTATCTCACTAGATGGAAGAAGTTCAGAAATAACAATTATTATGAACAATTCTAAAACAAAAATAGTCTCTAACACATAATTCGCACCACAATCCTATCAATTTCATGTTAGAAACACATTACTCACACCAAAAACATGTCAATTCCAAGATAGAATAAGAAATTTCTTGAATTGATAATTTACTTATTAGGAATGACTAGTCCATCCTTTCACTCAAAAGTTTAGGTAGCTAAATTACTGAAGGTTCTCTCTTTCTTTGTTCAAGAGCAGGCCTTCAATAATATATGTTTGAGAGACATGAAGGTTATCCCCTTCCTTTCTGGGTAGAAGGCCTTTAATGATACTTATATGTGTGAAGGAAAGTTATCCCTTTCCTTCCTGAGAAAGGCGCCTTCAATGACATACATGTGTGTTTGTGACTATGTTTAAATCGCATATCTAATGACATTAATTTTCAAAACTAAGAATACAACTTTTGAGGGATACTCAATTGCCTGCAAACAACAACCAGGCATGAATTCCTACTATGAATAGTAGATTTCTTCTTCACCATTTTCAACCCACATAGCATAAATTGAAGAAATGAATGAGAAACAACTGTAGCTAAAGCTCCCACAAAAATTCTGCACAAAAACACTAAGATAAAAATGCTCATAAACGTACAAACAATTAAAACTATTAAAAAAACAAAACACTCTCTATGTTACTAAATATGCATAGAAACTACAAAAACACAAAATAACACACACTCACTTCCTCAAATTCCAAAGCCAAGCCATGAAAGACTACAAAAATAGCTTGAATCTCACTCAAATGAATCATAATAGGACCACTTGGAATACACAACAAGCTTGAACCCAAAGACAATAACAATCCCAAACTCTCGATTTTTGGCCATGGTCACCAAAGCTACAACTGAGTAAGCCAGGCTCAGTACATGGAGAGAAACATTAGCAAGATTAAATGATATCTACATATTATTGGATTCCTCTCATAATCCTCATCAAAGATTCTATATTTAATCCCCATCAAGAATTCTAGAGTAGGAAACTAGAGGCCCACCCATGTTACTCGAATTAATCCCAAGCCCCATGCCCATTTTTCCATCCTCAATCTGAATTTGTGCACGTCTTTCCACCAAAATCCCATTGATGCTACTCATTCTTCCTCCTCACACCAAAATACTCAACAGTAAATCCAAACCAAGCCAAACCGAACAGCGGAGGCCAGTACCAAAACTTTTTTCACACTGACTTTTTCTACATATTGTAAAGGGTGAAATTCTAGAAATATGGACTATAATTAATGAACATCAGAGAGATAATTTAATAATTTATGCATAAAATAACTCGGATTATACTTTGACAATATTATGACATCACATTTTTGGAGTTCTTTGGAACAAGTTGTCAATTTTTCTAACCCTTTTACTTTCTTCAATTTCTCATATCTTAATGTTGGTGGAAAAAGGGAATGATCCATTATCGAAATTTGGACTCGTAAAATAACTGTACTAAAAGAAGCTAAATTTCCCGTACATGTGATTTCTATATTTGGAAAATTAACATAACTTGTAAAAGCTTCATCCAATTTTACAAATGCAAGACCCCACAACCATCTGAACCAACACAATAATATTACAAGGAACAAATGCATAACATAACGACTTTCCTTGAATAGATCCATTGGTAAATGAAATCCAAATCATGGGGAACTAGTATTCCTAAATTGTATAAATGAAAAAAATAAACTCATTACTCACCTATAACTTGCTACAGTGCCTGCAAACTTCTATAGCAAAATATTTTGGATACAGACCACCCATGATTTTCGCTTCATTGTATTCAAGAGGGTAAGGGAATCAAACCTATATCTAGAGCATCATCCAAATGGTATTAATAAAGTGGGAGAGGTGTACCAAAGTAAATTTATTTTTTCACCTCCACTTGTACTCCTCCATGTCTTTATACGTCCACCTATTCTCCATAGACCACATATTTATACACATGTTTATTTATCAAGAGATGGTGAAAGTTTTCAACACCTCGTTTTCTCTGAGACCTAGTAAAATTACTTTTGTCTGTTGTAGTAAAAGTTACCATTGAATTGAGATAAATATCCCTCTTTCAAAAACATAGAAAAAATATAGAAACCAAATCCTCCATTAACAAAACCAAAAGGATTTTTCTATTTTACAAGCGATATTCCATTAACAAAATAAACATATTTTTCTATTTTACAAGTTACCCTAGCCTATCGCTATACTCCATTAACAAAACTGAAAGGCTTCTTCTATTTTACAAGTTTACCCTAGCCTACCGCTATTGATGGTGCTAGCTCTCAATTCCATGATGCATGTGATTATTCTTTAATTAATGAACATAGTTGTAGTCCAAGTCTGTCATTACACTTAGATTTGTTAGGAAAGCTTCCTGAAAATATCCTCCATAAGATTTTAATCATGCAAAATCACAGTGCCAAGCTACCAACGATTATCTAACCACTATCAGTGGTAAACTTCTTGCCAACTTCAAGGTCTGTGAATTCAATTTATTTATGTTATCTATGCAAGTTCCATAGGGTATTAATAATGTTTTAGGAAACTAATTGACCATCAAAAATACGTTTTGAAAAATTTAAAACACATCACAAGATATGTTCATGTAAAATATTTAAACATATTTAACAACCAAAATGCCCAATGGCGACCATTTTTCCTGCTACCCACCAATGGTCAAATTTTCTTCAAACATCGTGGTTTTTTGTGTTCTTGAAATGAAAAGTCAACAATGAATTGGCAAGGAAATATTATACTCTTTCTTACTGTGGAACATTATATTTCCGTTCACAGAACTAGTCACATGCCAAGATATTTGGTGAATAAAAATTCTCCACCTTCATTATCAAGGATGAAGGGGTCTTATAAACCCACGCCATATTTTTTGTCACATGTGTGAACCAAATATGATTTGGCACTCTATTACTCTATTTGTAAAATTGCAAGTTTGTGATTAAGCGGGGCCACATTTGAAAACTCTCACACATCAACAAAAATTATGAAGCATTAAGTATTGAGAAATAAATTAAAGTTATATTATAATTATTATTATTCCAATAGGTATATTTATTTTGGAATAAAGTTTCTAAAATTTTAATTTAGTTATCAATAATTATTAAGTGGATAGTAGAGATTTAATATCCATAGAATATTTTTAGTAGTATACACATTTTTTTTCGAAAGTAGCTATGTTTTTTTGTCATTTTAATTAAATTCATTAATATAAAAAAATGTCATATGAATAAGTATCATTTGAAACACTCAACTGAGTTTAGCTCGGGTGGTTGGGGAAATAGTTGTGGGCCTCCCCACCCAAGTTGAAGTCTCATAATTCGACATGTTGATGCTTTGGAATAGGGTAACTATGTTGCACTTTTAAGTGAGTCCATAAAATATATATATAAAAAAAATTATAATTAAATGAGTTAAAAAAGCAAGTATAAAAAATATTCATATTAAATGAGTTATAGTTTTTTTGGTATGTAGTTTTTTGTACGTCATGGTATTGGCCAATGATATTGTAACAAAGCCTATTTACAAATTAAGAATCTCAATGAAAAATTAGGTTGAATCTCCATGGTTAAGAATCTTGTTACATTTTTTATAATATAATATATATATATATATATATAAATATATATCTATTATTTTTATCAATTAATAATAATAATAATAATATTAATTTTTAAATAAAGTTATAATTTAATTAATTTTATGATTTTTTTTTTTAATTTTTACAAACTTAAAATGTATGATCAAATATTTTGATACTTATTATAAATAAACTATTAATTATATAACTAAATTTCTCTATAACAAAAATATCATTATTTAAAAATAAAAAAATATGGATATTTCATATCCATATTTCATACCATGTACTATTCATTTCTCACTGAATTCCAATTTTTTATGTTGTCTCTTAGTGAATTAATATAATAGTCAATTCCATAAGTATTTTAAACTCATATTAATGAAGTCTTAAAAAAATATGTTGCATCTCATTCAATCACAATATCATGTGATATATAATATCCATGCTTAAAAAAATGTAGTATGAGTTTTTCTTTGAATTCCAAGTATTCATTAGAAACAACAATATGCTTTTTCCAAGGGAAAAAGCGCAATTTTCTTTAAAATTTTAAGAAAATTACGTGTTGCAAACTAGCATGTATGAAATTCTTTCACTACTAACCAGTAACAATCCAAAAGTCATAAGCAAAATATTTACATAACAACCTTGTAAGACAATAAAAACAATGGCTACAGAAGCCATAAGTCAAAAAACCCCAACTCAAAAACTAGTATCTGCAAAAAGAAAAAAAAGAATGATCCCATAGATCATTCCAAGTGGTTGCCTTATCCTTCAATGAACGACTGATGGTAGATTTGGAAGAAAACCCCATCCCTGTACTCATGAATCAACTAGTTTCCTCTAATCAGCTGCGCGACCTCTTTGGGAAGAATATCAACGACTTCATTCCTTTCCCTGTATATATGAGAACAGACAAAAAACTTAAACCGAGATTTTAAATATAAAGCACACTCCAACAAATCCTTGAGTGTGTGCAAGTGACAGAGATAGATCCCATTGCTCCAATTAATGATAAGCTGAGTGTCCTCAAAAATCTGAATCCTGTGGCAAATTTTCTCCCTGGGAAAAAGGAGCATGTGTCTAAGGTTGTTTGATTCTGGAAAGTTGTTTGTTCCTCTCCCAAGACACACTTTCATTTTGAAGTACACATAATTGTTTAAATGAAGGATGGCCCCCCACCACAACCATCAGCTGGCGCCGAGCCATCGAAGTAGACCCAAGGCAAACTTGTGTCTATGATCTCAGGGCTGATGACCCTGATAGAATGTTGAACCGGATCCTCAGGAATCATATTGAAAATAGACAACATGTGATTGCAAGAGAAAACCCAATGGATAGGTGTCTCCTAGAATATCAGGTGGTTTCTAAATAGCCAGATACCCCAACAAACAATGAGGGGAAGGTTCCTGACTTTTTGAGTGGCATTATTTGACCACCAACTATGTTAGGCATCATTAACATTCTAGCTTTACCAATGAATATCAATAGAGAGTGCGGTAGTAATGAGTGTCCATATTTCAGTCGAGGCTAGATAGTGGAGGAAACGCTTGCCAGTATCCTCCGAATCAGCTTTACACATGTAGTAGTGGGAGGGGCCCTGTAGCATAGATTTTCTCAAGTTTGCTTCAATAGGAATTTTATTAGTGAGGATGCACCACATGAAAAGGTGAGATTTGTGGGGGGCCTTTAGTTTGTGCTTCCATCACCAACATACCCCACCCAAGACCCGAGCCTCCATGATCCTAGAAAAAACAACTTTTGGTGAGTATTTGCCATTTGGGGCCTTTTCCAAATAATATCATCAGCCCTATCTGAAATTTTGATGTTGGCTTCTGTTGGACACCTAATCCTCAATGGGTAAGTGTGGAAGCTGAATAGACAAAAAGAAGTCTGAGAGACCTTGGGATGTGAAACACAACGGTCAAACCATGTACTATAAATGTATATAAGTTGTTAATAAAAATTGATTCTCATGTTTTATCTTGCATATTTGTTGTTTCCATGTGTGTGTTTAACATGGTATCAGAGCAGGTGTATTCCTTCCCTGCATAATTTCTTTGAGCCATTTGTTTTATGGTCTTTATGAGCAGGTCCTATTTTAATATTCCTGCCTTTGTAACTCCATTTTTGGCATTCTAGTATGCCCTTGTAACTCCCTTCTGCTATCTTCTCTGCAGTCTATCCTTTGACAAGAATCTGTCCTGCCATGCATAATCTCTTGTAATTTGAAAATTTATTGTGGGATTTTTTTCTGGGGTCATCTTTATTATTTTGGTGGGAAACTGCATTTTATTACCTATGTTGTATTGGGTGGTGATTTAATATCTGACTTGTGTGTCAGACTGTGTAGACTGTGTGACTGAACCATTGTTGGCATTGTATGGTATAACAGAGTACAACAACGTTGCTCTCTCCACGCTACTCATACGCTCCAAACCGAAACGCTTCCACCATCCTCTCACTCGGCTTCATTAACAGGAAGCTGGAGAGCCACCTTGTTGTCCTATTCGCCATTGACCCTCCACGCACACGCTGTCACGGTTATACATCTAACATGCTTGCCCATATTTAATAGTTTTACAAGCAGGGTTTCTGTGCATGCCCACTGGGATTCCACATTTTATTGAATTTATTTTAGCTTTTGGCAACCGACTCAACCAGGCTCTTTCTCATACACTTGACCTGCCATACGCTGTTGCAGTTTGGTTAATGTTCGACCTATACCGCCTCTTTCGCCTACAGTCGGTTGAACGTTGGACTGTCCTTTGGTAGCTTTTCCAATTATGAAATTCTTTATCTTACCTAACGTCCACGGCTACTTCTCCGCGAAAACAAATTCATCATGACTAAGTTCATTGATACCTTTCACCACGAACGTAGTATTACCAGAATGAATTGTCCAAGCATCCTTTTCCCCAGGGCTCTCTTTGGCTTTATCGAAGTGATTACCGGCAATAGAGAAAATTGTCCAAGGCAGAGCGGAATCACTCCAAAAGGAGTCGAAGAGCTGAGGCATGTAAGGCTAATCCAATTTGGGATTGGGTCTCGACATATCTGATATGTTTATATTTGCGATATCATCCACTGGTTTGGAAATTGGGTCCTACGGTGTCCCCAGCTGGAGCTTCTGAAATTCTTGAACCGAAACCTGTAACTGCGGTTGCTTATGCGCCCGCTCGTTTATCATGGAACTCATAACAACTGAAAATTCCGATGTATAATGTTCTTGCTTCAGGATATTCGTCCGATCCATATTTTTCAAATCCTCATTCTTTAAAACCCAGTTTGAATCAATCGGTTTAGGGTTCGCAATGAGATTACTATCCTATTCCAAACCGTGCCTGATATTTATACTCATATAGGTTTGAGAGGTTTCTGGTGTGATTATTCGTGTAGAAGTTGAGATGGCATCAATTAGAGAACTCATTACCGACTGACCCTCTCGCCACTGTAGTTGCTGAAGGTCAAGATTTATTTTTATGAAGGCTCCATCAAGCGAGAGAAGTGTTGAAGTGTCAAAGATTTGTTTTCTTGTTGGCCAAAGTTTCATTTTGAGAGATGACATTGAGATTAATTTGTATAAGGTATTTTGTGTGGTTGTTTAGGAGAAGTTCCAGTTAAAAGAGGTCGTGTTTCCACCTGTATAAATTTTTGGTCGAGAATCTTTCTAGTTGGGTCTAATCAATAGTGCAGAAAGGGGCTAATTCCCTTTACTCTCTTTGTTTCACGAATCACCTTTGTTGTGCATCGAAGTTTCTAGTATTGTTGCTAGTGGTATCAAAAGGACGCATGCTATGGTAAAATCGAGAGTTCAAGCGCTACAAAATTTGTGAGATTCAGAGTTGAAAAATTGTAGGTCTGAGAGCGGAAAATCTATGGGCCTTTGGGTAGTTTTTGAGATTCGTGACCTTATTCTTCAGCATTTTGTGGATGGATTTTCCAGCAATGACGTTGGTGGCTCTTCCAGCAAGTTCCTACTACTAATTTAATTTGTAGCCACGGATCTGGAGATAATAGACGCACTATTTGGGAGCTAGGGTGCACATAGTGGGATTGAATCTTTGAAATTATGTGCTTGTCTCTCTAACTCAGTAGGAAAGTGATATTTCATTCCCTATGCCTTAACGAAAAAGAGGAAAAACAATTTGATTTTCTGATATGCAGAGCACAAAATCGTGTGCCTTGGAGATTAAAAATCATCCACAAACAGACAAATGCTTTTCAGAGAGTATGGTGCAAAAGGATAATTCTACAAGGCGATCATTAGCTCTACGACTGTAGAACATTCATTGCTAGGGGAACAATAAACGCAGTCAGTGCCGGAATTTCAAAATTTCCTCTGCTTTTAAGTGAAAAATTGATAACAGTCATTTGTTTTTAATGCCTTACATTTTGCCTTATTCAGCTTCATGATTATTCATATTCATGAGTGTCAGATTTTTTGAGAATTTTTTTGCAAAGGATTCTGAATACAGAAAATTAATACAGATAAGAAAGTGGCAAGATCAGAGAATATTTGTTCATACCCTAGTCAAAGCAAAGTTGTTGCAGTTTTGATAGCCATCATTTCTGCTTTGAAAGTGAAGGAGTATTTGAAGGATCCAAGCAAGTTTGTAGTTGTTGTTGCCCCAGTTGTGGCAATGTATTTAAACTCATTTTAGTTTTTGTCTACATATATATGCATTGATTCCTTATTCGACTGCTGCATAATATTTTGGTGGGCTATATAAAGGCAATGATTGTTTTGAAAAATAAAAATAATCTTTTGTGGAGAGAAGTTTATTCGGTTGTATTGTTAGAACATGTTCAGAATGACTCCTCTATTTTAGTTCTTCTTCCCGTAGCTGAGATTCGAGTTGCAAAAAATCAATTTTCTCTTGTGCATTTTGTAGACAGACCTGAATGTCTGTGAGAGAAACTTTGCCGACTTTTAATGTATCATGACTAGTAGGCAATATCAGAGTTTTGAGGAACTCTAATGCTTCATAGATTTTGGCCATTTTTCTTCAATGTTAGATCTACAACTTAAAAACTGATCACAACTACTACTCAATGCAGAAAAGTAATACCCACTAGCAATATCCTTTATAAATGTGCAACAAATGATCAGTGTGCACCCAGCAAGCACGAAAATGAGAGTTTACTCATGATCAACACTATGTTCTGATGGTCATCTACAAGCTTTAAAGCCACATCAAGCGACACTGAGACACAACCTACCATACTAGATTCAGAGTTGTAGCCAGAAACAAAGATGCCCCTGAGCATGCCTTTAGTTGGTAATCTGGGACACTTCCTCTAGCAGAAGACTTCAGCTTCTTGCCAGTTTGTAGGAATTTACAGGGTAAGTTCCCCAGACAGAACACCAAAGGACACCGCTCACAAACAGATCATAGATCAATACACTAGTATTTTTGACGTGGTTAAAACCCTCAAAGAGGGAAACAGTCCA
>APFE031616762.1:0-18222 GCA_000404065.3 Pinus taeda
ATAAATAAATAATAATTTTAATAAATAAAAATGAAAAAATGAAAATTAATATTGACACGTTACTTTATACTTTAGTTATTAAAATTATACCATTAGGGCGATAATTAAAAGGGGGAAAAAATCAAAACAAGAGAGAAACAGGAAAATATTTTAACAAACTAGGGGAAAACAACCCCTAAGGGAAGGAAACAAGAAACACTGAGACCTTACCAAGAAGGGACGCGGAGGCTAGGAGGACAGGGCTGGGACCCAGCAGCTGCTGATCTTCTAGCCATCATCCCTATTAAGATTTTTCGGCCTTTTTTCAATCTCCAGGGCCTCTCTAAACTTACGATGGTGAAACTGAGCAACTTTAGCAATGACTTGAGCCTCTTCGATACACACATGATGCATCATCTTCTTAGCATGTTCAGCCAGGGCTAAGGATTTGGTCCTACCATGCCTCAAGTCAGTCGAATGCTCGCTAATCCTCTGATTGATAGAGCGACCTATCTCACCAATATAAGGAATCCCACAAGAACACGGAATGACATAGACGCCCTTCATGTCTTTAGGGTCAATAGGATCTTTCACAGACCTGAGGGAGCTACAGATAGTATTAAGAGGTCTAAAAGTTGCGGGTACATCAAACTTTCTCAGAATCCTCGCAATCTTATCTGTGGTCCCTTGGATATAAGGAAGGTTAACCCCCATGGCACGATCAATGGAATCCCTACGGATTGACGGCTCCTTCCTAGCCTTGAGGAAGGCCTTTTGACCCAGGTGTCTCTTGTAACCATTTTTCACAAATACATCTAGGAGATGAGCCTTCTCCTTTTCCAAGCTCTCTTCATCAGAGATTCTAACAGCCCGGGTGGCGAGAGTGCTTAGAACCCCTAACTTTTGAGCTGGGAAATGATGGGAAGAAGCATGCAAGTACTGCTCAGTATGCGTCTTCTTCCTAAACACTTGATGAGAAAAGGAACCATCCAATTTCTTAGAGATGAGAACATCTAGGAACGGAAGACAACCATTGTCTTCTTTTTCCATCGTGAATTTAATGGCGGCAGACTGGTTATTAAGATGATTGAAGAAATGATCCAGCTCATCAGGACCATGAGACCAGACAACACCAGTGTCATCAACAAATCTTTTCCAAAGGTTCGGAAGGAGACGAGAGGAGGCCAAAGCCTTAGACTCAAAATCCTCCATAAAGAGATTAGCGACTACCGGGGACAAGGGGGAGCCCATGGCAACCCCACAAGTTTGCTCATAAATAAATGGATTAATTTTAATAAAATAACCTTGATCGGTTTAATTTTTTACCAGGTCAACTTAGCTCCATAAATATAATAGTAATTTAATATTAGATTAGTTAAAGGCAGTTTGACTGGGGTCCTGGGTTGAAAAGTAGTCGTTAGTCTTTTTAGCCGTTTGAGTCTCTGCTTAGACTATTTAACACGCTGAACTGGATCTGTATCTTCAACTTGTCCCGACGATGAACCACACTAGTTGGTTCGAAATGCGTCGACAAAGGTCTTTTACATGTGATTTACGTTGAAGCTCTTCTTATAACAATGTGATATATTAAATCATAAGACATATACATGATATAATGTTTATATTAAAAGAATATTTTAATAAAACATAATATGATTTATTAAAACATAAAACATATACATTCGTGACCTTTAAAAGAGATAAGGGAGGAATACGTAAGGGAGGAGCGTGTCACCAGTAGACTGAGCGGTGGGCTGCAGATGGAAGAGCGGCCACCGCCAAACAACAGGATAAAACCACGGGACAGTGATTTGGGAAGGGAGGAAAATCGAAATGAAGAAAATGGGAAGGAGGAGGAACATCATATACGGAAATCATCCACAAGAAGAGCTTGAGTTGTTCTGAGGTTCTGGGAACGGAGAAACAGTCGGCTTCTGCTAAGAAGCTTACTAGATTGAGCAGTCAGGTTCTGCTCAGTTTGGCTTGGTGGATTCGGTCTTTTGGTCACTGTAGCAGCGCAGCTGGAAGCATCTTCAACCGCAGGGCATAGGTAGGTACCCCAGCAGTTCTATTAGTTGATTTTTGTAAGATTTTCAGGAAGTTGTATACAGGTTCATGATATAAATCCCTTTATTGTATTTGCATCTGTTTACGGTCTTCACATTATCTTTGAGCAGAATGAAGGAAGTTGACTATATTGGATTTTGACTTAAGAGGAGGGCCGACGTGGAACCTTAAGTGAGTCATGGTCTTGGGTTGGACATCTCATTTTGAATTGATTCAATAAGAAGAATATTGTTGGGTTTTCCCCTTTCTGAGGGGTTTTGCCCTGGCTTGAAAGCCTAAAATTTGTGTCTCTTACTTCTCTGTGATCATGGATGAATAGTTTGTGTAATTGCTTGATGAAGAAGAAACAATAAATAATAAAAGAAAGAAGATTAACTCTCACAAGGAATTACCAAGTAAGAAAATCTACTTTGCCCTTGATTTTCTTTTTGGAAATACTGAGAAGGGGGGTGAATCAGTGTTTCTTTTTAATTGTTAGTTTTACCAGTTAAGATCACTTATAATAAGAACACAAAATGAACAATAATAGAATAATAATTTTATTAATCAATGGCGAGGAATCCAATCCTCTTTACAATGAATCAAGTACAATAATAATTAGGGCTCCAACCCTATATGAAGACACCAATCTACAATCCACCATGCTCCAACCTATACTTTCTAAGCACCTACTTGGACTTCACAAGGCTCCAACCCTATCTGCCCAAGGCACCAACCTTGCCTCTATGAGGCTCCAACCCACTCACTGGTATAGGCTCCAACCTAGTCTTCTTAAGGACTCCTATCCTCTAGGGCTCCAACCCTATGCTTCAATTCTTCAAGATAAGTTTAATGGTTCTTCAAGGCTCCCAATATCTTCTTCAATCAACCCTGACAATATCTTCACCTTCAACACTGCCCTCAAGCGATCTCCAAGGCACTTAGCTCATCAATGAAAACTTTGTCTTCTCAGGTGTCTCCACAGCTCTTCATGGTACCCAAACAAAATCTCCAAGGTCACCTCATAATGACATCAGCAATGCATCATGGTCTCCAATAGTATCTTCAAGACTAGCTTCTACAAGTCTTCCAAATATCTTCAAGTATCCTTCAAGGTGTCTTCAATAGGCAACCCAAGTTCTACAAATCTTCAAGTGCTTCACAATTTCCTGCTCTAGGCCTGTTCAAGGGCTTCTTCAAAAGGTCTACAAAGTTTCAAACAGTGCTCCAGTTAGTATAAGATTCTAATGCTCAAAGACTCTTTTCTCTCCAAATTCCTCAAATAATAAAGTCTTAGGGCCTACAAAATCTTCTTCAAATCCTCTTCAAGGATAGAGGTCTGCTTTAATAATTTTGGGAGGAGTCTTTAATGCTCTTCATGTCACACCAATCTTCTACAAGAGAACTACTCCATTAGGCCTTCAAGCTATACTTCAAGATGTGATGTTAACGGTACTTCAACAAGTCTTCTAAAGATGCTCCAAAATGTCACAAAGGATAGCCCAAACTTAGTTTCAAAGCAGTCTGAAATATATTAGTCTTCACAGTTCAAGCCTCTAATTTTGAACTTTCAATAAGGTTTGTTCACCAAGTCTAAAGGTTAAATGCCACCACAAATCTGCAATACAAGTGTGCTTACCACAAGTTTGTTGTCCTTCTATTTTCCGGTATGAGCCTTCAACTGAGCTTAAAATCCAAGCCTCTTCAATGATAACAGTCCAAGCAGTTGTAGGATAGTCCGAGAATGTATGACTACAACTATCCCACAAAATTGTCTCGTCTAAGCTCCAAAGAAACAATCACTGGTCTGCACAAGTCCGAGGTTCTCTTGTATGGTTGTAGTATGGTCTGAGGTGCTATAGTATGACCTGAACTCCACAATCACAGGTCTAAGATCCTAGTCTGAGGTTGTCCAAGCTCTATCCAAGGTGCACATAGTTTGAGGTTTTTATCACAAGTTTAAGCCCTAAAAAATGACCCTTAATAGTTTGCTTCACAGGACTGTAACTCTGAATTGAAATCTGAGGTGATTGTCCATTGTTTTCTGACCACAGATCAGAGCCACAGTGTGAGGTACCGAAGTTTGTACTCCTTGTCCGAGGTAATGATAACCCAATCAAAAACTTAAAGGATTTGCCCAAATATATCCTTCTCAGCCTCCTTTTACTTCTTTGTCATCTCACTGTATTCTTCACCGAAAATGGATGATAAAAATGAAGTGTCTGAACTCATATTTACACTAATTTTGATCTTCAATGAAAAGACGTATCCCTTGGAGGAAGAGTCAACTTGGACATGTAGGTTCCTGTCGGCCAGTATCAAAAAATTATTATATTTTCACTTAAAAAATCATTTTCTCTCAGTCTAAAAGGAGTTAGAGGGCGTGCAATAACTTGTTGGAAAGAGGAAAATGTCCTCTACAAGCTGGTGTCAATTTCATCCTTAAGTGAGGTCATTTTTCCATCAAGAAAACTGTATTTTGTGAACTGTCATCATTATTTTAGGATTTTATGCTTTGGCCAGTGCTAGGGTTCTTTCTTCA
Source organism: Pinus taeda (assembly GCA_000404065.3). Classification (NCBI taxonomy): domain Eukaryota; kingdom Viridiplantae; phylum Streptophyta; class Pinopsida; order Pinales; family Pinaceae; genus Pinus; species Pinus taeda. The sequence continues at coordinate 4,568 of APFE031616762.1, forward strand.
TAGACCTAGGCCTTATAATTTATGCGAGGTCCTTCACATGTGTTCTTCATTAGGATTAGGGCTTCTGGCATCATGAGCATCATTCAATAAGGCTAGGGTGCCTTTTCAATATGTCTTCATGAGCATCATTTATCCATGCATTATTAGATCATTCAAAATAAATCATGGGCATTTAGGGCTTCATTGTCATCATTAGATCATGCATTATTGGATCATTCAAGATAGGGATATAAATGTAGTTTGTCATCATGATTCAATCTTCATGATTAGGGGTCCCTTTTAGGTTCTACAAAATGAAGCTAGGGAAACATCTCAAAGGGTAATGCATCACAAGAATATTTGCCATCTCCAAAAATGCCATATTGACATCAATGACAACTTTGACCAACAATGTCCCCCTTTGTCATTGATGGAAATATTCTTGACCTTTCAACATTCTCTCCCCTTTTGACATCAATGGCAAATGGGATGTCCAAGTACTCCCCCTATCAAGTTGCTTCTTGACATGCTATTCCATTGTATTTTCTTCATCAATGATAGTTCTCCATGATAGATATGTTTCTCCCCCTGTCATATTGCTCTTTGCAACTCCCTCTGTCATTATGCTTTTCTTTAATGTACTTGCTCCCCCCTAAGCTGTTGCATGTCTTCATGGAAATGGATGAGGTAGATGATCAATAAACTCCCTTTGCTCTTCTTTTTGCTCAAGACAAGAAAGGTTGTTGCTTCGTGATCAAGTGGAAGATATCTTCAACAATGGATGTGTACTGAAGACACAATATCATGATTATCCATGTGTGATTCATCAAAGGTTTCATAGGGCTCTTCTCAAATAGCTTTTGCAAGAATGATCAAGAATCACAAGCTCCCCCTAACTGTATGCATGGTCTCCTTTTTGGCAGAATTACATCATCAAGACTTGGAATATCAATCATTAGATCAACAACATGAGTTGATGCCTTCAGTGTCCAAGAGGATTTCTGATCCAATTTGCTTCCTTCTACATACTTGTGTAACTTTCCTTCTCCATCGAATTTCAGGGAACAGAAGAATATTAGCATGCATACAGTGCATGCATATGATAGCTACAAATCCATGCATCGCATGCACGACACTAATATACACACTAGTTAATCGAATTTTAGGGAACATAGAAATAGACGCATGCATATGATAGCAACAAATGCATGTATTGATTTGGGATAACATTGGATGTGCTCTAGCCACGAAAATTGGTGGAGAGGCTAAAGCACATGAGATCTCCAATACCCAAAAATGGTTTGGGCAAATTCTAAACAGTTTGAGAGATATTAAAATAATTAATATTTTTAATGGAGTCCCTATGTCTAAACTTAGGGAAAATAAAATATTAATGTGAATTAATATAAAGTTGTGTTAGAAGGGTCCAAAAGTCATGGATCAAGCCAAAGTTAATCTTAGCCGTTGATTAGGGACTTAAACTCGGTCGTTGATTTGTCAACGAGAAAAGTATAAGAGAAGGCTTGAGGGTCACTTGGAGAACACACTGAGGGAGACCAGTCAGTTCAATTTCTGGAGTGGGGTTAGCTAAAAAATTAGAACTAGTGGTCTGGTGAGCAGTCAGGACACAGCAAGTACGGAACAGAGAGAGGGGATCAGCGATTGGGGACCAACATTGAGACAGGAGAGGCAGACGCAAGGCATTTCAGGCAGACGCAGAGGCAGCAAGAGACTGCGCAGTCACTAGAGGGCCTGTGTGGGTGACGCAGAGAGGACCAAGGCTGATGCAGTCAATCAGGGGCTGGCGCAGAGTGTCTGGGAGCCACGCAGAGGTCAGCAAGGCTGACACTGGGACTAGAAGAAGTGCTGGAGAATTTTTCTCTCTATGGGTAAGCTTGGCGCCCTGTTGTACTAAAGAATTGCTGAATAATAAAATCCTCCCTTGCTGCACTGGTTTTCCCACATTGGGTTTTTCCGAGGACTATTGTCCAAAATATCTGTGTCGATATATTGATTCTTGTACATGTGTTTGTTTCTGTGTTACGGTGTGATATCTGCAGCAGAATTTATTTTAATGCTTAATGAAGGAATTTCATAAATAACTTATTGAAGAATAAGTAGGAAAAGTAAATCAAATGTTGCAGTGATAGAATTTTCACATAGTATCAAAGCGAGTAATCAAAGACAGGAAGGGAAAATCAATTATGGGTCAAGACCACGATGCAAAGGCATCCACGTCAGGGGACTAGCATAGATTTTCAGAAGATTACACAAGAGAAAGAGACTTCGATTTCTCTATGTTGGCTTCTAGGCTAGAAGAAGAAGTGGCTTGTATGACTAGTTTGGCATCATCAGAAGTGTGATAATATAGACAGTGGAACCTCGTGGCATATGACACGAATCAAGGAATGTTTCTCAGAATATCGTGAAGAGAAGATGAGCATTCAGATCACCATGGGGAACAAGGCAAAGTGTACTCCAATAGGGAAGGGTACCATAGTTTTTCAAACAAAATCAGGAGAACGGTTTCGTGCTTCAAATGTGTTGCATGTTACTTTCCGTGTCACAACTTCAAGGCAAGGGCTATGACGTCTACTTCATCAAGGAGAAAGTATACGTCAAACACCCAAGCTGGAAAAAGAAAGTGCAGATCGGGATCAAAAGTAACAAGTTGTATAGATTACAACTAGAATCACCAATGGCACTAATAGGCAGTCATGGAGACAAGGACTTGAATGAACTATGACACAGAAGAATGGGTCATTTGCACCATGGAGCTCTGACAATTCTCAGAAGCACTGTAGCAGGAGTTCCGGATCTGAGTACAGAACAAGATGATGTATGCAGAGGATGCGCTCTAGGAAAGTATGCCAAGGCAACATTTCCTGGGCGTAAACACAAGGCCAAGAGTGTACTAGGATTGATACACTCAGATATCTACAAACATATGTCTATCAAAGCTCTCAGTGGTGTCGAGTATTTCCTTACCTTCATTGATGACCACTCAAGGAAAACTAGGATTTATTTTCTAAAAACCAAGGACGAGGTTTTCTGTTGATTCAAAGAGTTCAAGGCTCTGGTGGAGAATCTGACTGTGATGAAAATAAAAGTTTTGCGCTCAGATAATGGTGGAGAGTATGTCGATAAGGACTTCACTGATTTTTGCGCTAAGGAGGGCATCAAAAGAGACTGGACAACTCCCTACAATCCGAAACAAATGGAGTAGCAGAAAGAAAGAACAGGGCTATTGTAGAAGCAGTTAGGGCTATGATGTATGATCAGGATATGTCGAAATTCCTATGGGCGGAAGCATGCAACACAGCAGTCTATCTTCAGATTAGGACTCCTCATCGGGCATTGGGAAAGATTACTCCAAAGAAAGTTTTCACAGGGAAGACACCTAAAGTCAGTCATTTCAAGATATTTGGGAGTTTAGCATATTGCCGCATACCAGAGAAAAAGAGGAAGAAGCTAGATCAAATTGCGGAAAAAGGATATCTGGTGGGATATAGCGAGAACGCTAAGGCATACAGAATCTACCTTCCAGGGAGCAGGAAAGTAGTAGTTCGACGAGATGTAAAGTTCATGGAAGACAAGGCTTTTAGAAAATCTCGTGAGATGCCTTCCAAGGAGCATTCAAAAGAGGAGTCGTTGGTTAAGCCTCTTCAACCAATGAAAGTAAAAAATTCTTCCTCAGGTCAGGAAGATTCTCAGGATGAGGAGGAGGAGCTAACAAAAGCACTTGTTGGGAGCTTCGTCAGATTCTACGAGATGTAGAGGACTTCATCGGTGCACCAAGAAACAATAAGAAGGAGCAAACAACTAGATAGATATCAGGCATTAGTAGCTCAGGATGGGGAGCCTGCCAGTTTCAAAGAGGCAGCTCAACATCAGGAATGGCTAAATGCAATGGTATAGGAGTACAACTCAATAATGGTGAACAATGTCTGGGAGGCAGTGCCAAGGCCTCAAGACAGATCAGTGGTAGGTTCGAGATGGATCTACAAGATCAAATACGTTGCAAACGGCGGTGTTGAGAAATACAAGGCTACGTTTGTGGCTAAGGGGTATGCTCAAAAGGAAGGTATTGACTACGAGGAGACCTTCGCCCCAGCAACTAGGTATACGTCTATTAAGACCGTGATATCTCTTGCAGCTCAGATGGGATGGGAGATTCATCAAATGGATGTCAAACGGCTTTTCTGAACAGGGTAATAGAAGAAGAGGTATACATTGAACAATCAGAGGGCTTTGAGACACATGAGAAGAAGTCTCATGTATGCAAGTTGAAGAAATCTTTGTATGGACTGAAATAGGCACCTAAAGCATGGTATGGTCGAATCAATGGCTACTTGCAAAAGATGGGATTTGTCAAGAGTGACGTAGATCCAAATCTCTACTATCTGGTTGTAGAGAATGAACCGCTAATCTTAGTATTGTATGTGGATGATCTCTTTTTGATAGGATCATCCAAGCTCATTGGGGACTGCAAGAAGAATCTAGCCACAGAATTCGATATGAAGGATTTGGGACGAATGCATTATTTTCGAGGGTTGGAAGTTTGGCAGCAAAAGGGAGAGATCTTCCTTGGGCAAGGGAGATATGCTACAGAAATCCTGAAGAGATTCAGGATGCAGGACTGTAGACCCATGGCTACTCCAATGATCACCAACTGGAAGAAGATTGATGCATCAGAAGACAAGGATGTTGATCCCACTTTATACAGGGAGCTCATAGGGTCTCCGATGTATCTATTCAATACCAGGCCAGACATTTGCTACGTTGTCAACACCCTCAGTCAGTTCATGGTGGAACAAAAGAGGGCACACTGGGCAGCAGCCAAACATGTTTTCAAGTATTTACACGGAACAGTGGATTATGGACTCTTATACACCAAGAGTAAGGATATCAGATTGAGTGGATTTACTGATGCAGATTGGGCAGGAAGTTCAGTGGATCGGAAAAGTACCTCTGGGTACTGTTTCAACATTGGATCAGGAATGACCTCCTAGTGCAGTAGGAAACAGAAGTCTGTGGCTCTGAGCTCGTCTCAGGCAAAATATATGACGGCAAGCACAGCTTCGTGTGAGGCCATATGGCTTAGAACACTGCTTGTGAACCTATTCATAAGGAATATGGAAGCAACCCGAATCATCTGCAATAATCAGAGTTGCATCAAACTCTCTAAGAATCCAGTGTTTCATGATAGGTCGAAGCATATTGATATCCAATGCCACATTGTCAGGGACTGTGTCCAACGAGGAGTTGTACAGTTGAGCTACACTCCTATAGGAGAACAAGTGGCACACGTCCTCACCAAGGCCCTTGGAAGGACAAAGTTTGACTACTTCAGGGAAAAGATGGGGATGGTAAAGAACCCGTTTTAGTAGCATAAATGGGAGTGATAACAACACAGATGCAGAGGAAGTTGCAGTGCGGATGCAATATTGGGAGAAAAGACCAGCAGCAGCACAGATGCAAAGGGATTTGTCGTACAGATGCAGCAGTGGCAGTAGCAGAGCCATGGGCAGCAATACAGGATGCAGCAGTGCAGAGGATGTTGGGCAGGGAGGCTTAGCATTAGCACAGGGAACGATGGGACCGATGTCGGATCATCAGGGTGATACTCAGTGAGGAGTATTACTAGAGCACAGAGCTCACTAAGAGGGAGTGTTGATTTGGGGTAGCATCGGATGTGCTCTAGCCACAAAAATTGGTGGAGAGGCTAAGGCACATGAGATCTCCAATACCCAGAAATGGTTTGGGCAAATTCTAAACAGTTTGAGAGATATTAAAATAATTAATATTTTTAATGGAGTCCCTAAGTCTAAACTTAGGGAAAATAAAATATTAATGTGAATTAATATAAACTTGTGTTAAAAGGGTCCAAAAGTTATGGATCAAGCCAAACTTAATCTTAGCCATTGATTAGGGACTTAATCTCGGCCGTTGATTTGTCAACGAGAAAAGTATAAGAGGAGGCTTGAGGGTCACTTGAAGAACACACTGAGGGAGACCAATCAATTCAATTTCTAGGGTTAGCTAAGAAATTCGAACTAGTGGTCTGGAGAGCAGTCAAGAGGCAACAAGGACAGAACAGAGAGAAGGGATCAGCCACTGGAGACCAACACTGAGGCAGGAGAGGCAAACACAGGGCATTTCAAGTAGACGCAGAGGTAGCAGGAGACTATGCAGTCACTAGAGGGCCTGCGTGGGTGATGCAGAGAGGTCCAGGGTTAACGCAGTCAAGCAGGGGCTAACGTAGAGTGTCTGGGAGCCACGCAGAGGTCAGCCAAGCTGATACTGGGACTGGGAGAAGTGCTGGAGAAATTTTCTCTCTATGGGTAAGCCAGTTTGGCACCCTATTGTACTGAAGAATTGCTAAATAATAAAATCCTCCCTTGTTGCACCGATTTTCCCACATTGGGTTTTTCCGGGGACTATTGTCCAAAATATCTATGTCGATGTATTGATTCTTGTACATGTGTTTGTTTCTGTATTACGGTGTGATATCTGCAACAGAATTTATTTCAATGTTTATTGAAGGAATTTCATAAATAACTTATTGAAGAATAAGTAGGAAAAGTAAATCAGATGTTGCAGTGATAGAATTTTCACAGCATGCATCGCATGCACGACACTAATATACATATTAGTTCATATTGAAAAATGACTAAGTGTAGGTAATGAATTGATTTTGAAGTAAATCGCTAACTCACCATAATATAATGATTATATTGAATGGGGTACTTGGTATGTGTACCATCATCATAATATATAATTCCAAAATAAAGTTAATACAATGGAGTCATGGACTATACAAAATAAAAGGGAATTTTATTTATAGTAACTAAAGAAGTTGTATATGTATTATATTGACTAAAAATAAACTAAATAAATATAATGGAAAGGACATATAACATTATCATTTCAATAAATCATTCCCAAACAACCTTCATAATTAATTTTAAATTAAATTTAATAAATTTTAACAAAATATAGGTTCAATAAAAAAATAAAAATAAAATATTGAGAATATAAATTCTAAAAAAGAACCTATGATTCTCATGAACTAAATAAATATAACACTTAAGTCCATCACTCTTAATTAAACATGACCGCCTCTAAAACGTAAAAGAGTTGTGTGGGAGCTAGATTCGCTCCACCTGTGACCAACAGAGAACTAGGAAGAAAACATTTTGTTAATCAGGAACTTGAAACGGTGGAGAGGAAGGCAATGGAAGGATCAATGTTATAAGAAGAGAGGAGATAGGCTGGAAGAGGAAAAAGAGGAGGACCTGTTGGAGAAAAACGAAAGACAAAGGGGAATACATAGAGAAGCAATCATGAGAGTGAATCTATCGAGAGAAATTTGATAATTGAATCATTGTTCTTGGAGTTTTGGGCACGAAGGCCAGAGGGCATAAAATACGAAGTCTTTTAGATTTGGGGAACAGATAGGTTGATCCCCAGATAGGCTGGTAGGAAAAGGTCGGTTTGGTAGCGAGAACGGGAGCAACGACAAACCGAACACACCTTCGAAAACATAACCAGCTATACTTTTGCATCCCAATTATTTGAATGTATGAGTAAATTGAAAATCTGGGTATATTTTATGGAATGTTTTGAATTAATTTTTAAATCTAGGGCACACATTTTACATTTTGGTTAATTTGTTAAATTGGGTTTCACACTTTGGTATCAGAGCCATCTTCAAACTCTCGGACCCTAAACTGTAATTGTACTCTTGGACCATTCAAAGGAAGTAATTGTAATTATTGTATGTTTTAACAATGTCATTGTTTGGGAAAATATCAAAAACCAAAGCACTGACGTGATTTTAGTTCCACGGGTTGAACGCCTTCTATACGATGCGTTAATTTTCCAGAATCAATTATGTGTAGAATTTCGTATGCGTGAGGTTAAAGACATTTCAAATTTAAAATATATATATCCAAAGGCCTTCATCATTTTTCACAAATTAAGAGAGAATATATGCCTGCACATTCAAAGGACAGGTACTGTAGAGTACTACTTTAGTCCATCATACCAAAAGATCACCCTATCAAATTTGTTTGAGTTTATTGAAAACAACAATATGCCAAGATCATTCAACACCTATATACCGAGGGATTGACCTCTAGTGGCATCAGTTAGCAAGGAACAATTTGTCTATTGGCGTTCCATCATAACGGCAAATAAAATAAAAATGTGTAAAAAAACTTTAGTTTGCGGATATCAATATGTGGTAATGCCTTGCTCCAGCATATGATCCTATGTGGAAGTTCGCATTGTCAGAATCTAAGGGAAAGAGAAATCTTTTTTTTTGGTTCATTAAAGAACATTGCAGTGGCATGATAGTAAATGAACCACATAAGTTTGGTTGGTGAAAACTTTTAACTTTTGACATTTGTTTTTACCAATACTTTTTATGCATGGTGAAAATTCTGGTCTAAGATAATATTTTATTATTTACAAAATTTTCTTTGTTGGTGAAAAGAATTTATATCAATTTTTTTTGGTGATAAGGAGAGACAGAATTAAGAAAATAAAAGAGGAATAAGTTTTGGAATCGCTGGAGGAGAGTAGAACCAGTGACACGTGCCTGTTCGCGGCCACAATTTTTTGTAATCTTCAGTTATAGAGAGTTAAAAGCTCATTAGAAGGATTGGGAATTGGCACCACATTACTAGTTTGCTGCGAAAAAAGTGTAATTTGATCATGGTCTAACGTTAAATAATCCAAATTCGTTCTCTATCTCAACCGTCGGATTCCCACTTTTGAGCCTACTACTATCGTATACAAGAAGCACTCATGACCGAAGCTATGTCAAAGTTGCATCACCACCACATCCGCCTTCCTTTCATTAGCTTTGTGTTGTCAATCAAACCCATGATCTTAAATGTATAAATGTTGTTGTCAACCACAAGATCAACGATATACGGCTTGGGCGCTCATGAAGAAGGACCATAGAACCATTGTTATGACCGTGGTCGTCTTTGGTGGTTTCAAAGATAGATTTGATCTCTATTGATCTCGGCATAATGTGGTCTCAGTACCTCGACTCTAGCGTTCCCGTGGCTACATGCCCTTCAAAATTGTTAAAAAATAATAATTCTTTATAATTAACACTCTCATTAATACGTTTTGTCATATATATACATATATTTGCAATAGGCTTTAATTTACATTCTCAATAATATGTTTTGTCATATATATGCATATAATTGCAATAGGCTTTAATTAACATTCTCAATAACATGTTTTGTCATATATATACATATATTTGTAATAGGCTTTAGGTGTTGCATAAGCTTTAAAAATATCTATATAATAATTCAAAAAAAAATAATGCAACACTTATCGTACATGACTCCATGATGATTCAACAATCATAAAAGTGTTTTGTTTGCCTTTTCTTATCTTCAATTGGATTGTCATTTTCATCTATTTCCATTTGAACTTTTAAATTACTATAAATTACATTTTGACAATGTGATATTTAGTTAAGTTATATTTTGACAAAAATATTATATATATATATATATATATATTATTCGGTTTTTATTTATAAATAATAGTATATATATATAATATATATATATAATATATAATTTGTTTGGGTTACTTAGGGAATTAATAATGTCAATAATCAAGATTTAAAGAAAAAAAGAGGTTAATAACACCTTCCATGACCATAATAAGGCTAGAAAATGCTAGTTAGTTTTACGAAATGATACCATCAACTAGGAATATCTATGTATTACAGTAAGTGTTATTACGCATGAGAATAGATTATCCTTCAATTAGGACAAGGAGGTAATGATACCACCCTCCTTGACCTTAATATCAGTAACACCTACCTGCAGGTAATAATAGCAGAAAAACTATACCTGCATGTGAGCTTCAATTTACGAAATTGTATTTAAAAGATACTTATAACCTTATTGTGTGACCAGGGAAACGTTGCAATGGTAAAGACATATCAACGACTATGTCGTTTAGCGACGTCACCACCACCAGCACCATCACCAACACCAACTGCTTCGGCACGTAAGCTAACCATTATAATGTGCTCATTAGAAGCAACCTTGGAAACACTAAAAGGGTCGCCAATAGTCAGTACCAAGGAAGAGCAACCTCACCTTGAGGAAAGAAACTCAGAGGAGTCCAAAGGCTTAGATTATAAACAACCGCAAAAGAATATTTCTAGGGAGCTACAAAAGATTAAGCTTCCAAAATTTTCAGGAGGGCGAGTCGAAGAGCATGCTTAAGCATGGCTAGAAGGAATGACAAGGTGTTTTGCGCTAAGAGAATATTTTTCTACCTCCAAGACAAAGAATGTTATATTTCAGTTAAGAGAAGGTGCCTTGATTTGGTAGGGAAATCTAGAAAAACAATTGCATCTCATGTCAAATAGCATTCCCTAGGAGTTGTTCGAAGACAAATTTCACACAAAGTACTTGCCACCTTACTTTCAAGAGCAACAAGTCGAGGCCTTCCACACATTAATCCAAGGTAACAAAACAGTGGAAAAATATGAAATATAGTTTATGGAACTCGTAAAATACGTTCCCTATCTAGATACTGATGAATCTCAATCTGAGAGTTTTGTGTATGGATTAAACCCTCGAATCAGAGCCATTGTTAGAATGTGGAGCCTATTGAACACACTTTGTCAATAGTCCAAGGAAGCAGGATGCAAAGACAAGAAGAAATTTTTTCAAAATTCAAATTCATTAGCCAGCATAGTTTTATCATTGTAAACCCAATTTTTGCAAGTTATATTGTAAATTATGTTAGTATGACTGTTTAATTATGTAACAACACCTAAGTAAGCCTCTGATTTTGGCAACAGATTTCATCCTAAGAAGTTTTTTAACCTCCCTGAATTATGTGTGTTTCTAAACACGGATAATCAAAAGAGTTTTTCTTTTAGCTTAAACCCCAAAGCTAGGGTGGAATCTCTTAACAAGGTCTTTGGTGAGTCCTAGTATTATATCGAGTCTTTGTAAAAGTGTGTTTGGGAATAATTTAAGCACATTTTGTTAAATTATTTTATTACAAATCACTAGGTCTATACTAGATCATATTGTGTTGCAGAATTGGGTAATGTCATAAGGGTCTATGTGTAAATGTGTATTCCCCCTTTGGGGGTTGAATTAATTGTAATAGCTGATATATATATATATATATTATATATTATATATATATTAGTGCATGGTTCCTCATACTTAGACACTATGGTTAAAATATTTGAGAGTGGAAAAATTATTAATCCCTATAAGGATAACCCAGTGCGCAATGTCACTTCTCGTTAAACCAGTCAAAGAAACTATAATGAATCAATCCCTGCCAGCCACCACATAGAAGCAAGAACCTAGCGAATCCCGATCATCTGTTATGGTGAAAGAAAAGAAAGGATATAACCACTACTCAGAGAACGGCTACTCAGAGAATAACTGCTATTAGAATTAGGCAGTTCGATAGCACTTATCTAGGTCAATAGGTAAGGAGATCCCCCGGATTGCTGCTATGGTGATGAGACAGATCGATAGCAGTTCTAGCCCATGAACATACTCACAAGTCGAACACACCGAATCCAGACCTTTGGGTTCGATCGACTTTCTCCTTACACTCACTCACATACTGATAGCGCTGAATTGACTCTTTTAGCACCTAAGTCTGGAGGAGGCTTTTCTCCATTTCTTCCTGGATCTCGATCGCATAGAAGTACTTAGCTTTTACCTCGTAATTAGCATAGCCACAATATTAGTTCGAGTCATATGGGTAATGGGTAATGGGAGTAGTTTGGGTATAAGATTCGATATTTCCCAGCTCTGCAGGAACAAGTCTAAAGAGTATATCTTTCCTTGCACTAGGAAGCCCAAGCCCCTCCGGGACCTTCCCGTAATTAGCTTTTACCTCGTAATTAGTAGGCGGGGAACCACCTGTACTTAGCTTTTACACCGTAATTAGCTATGAACCCGTAATTGAATAGTAAGCCACAATATTGACTAGCTCCGCAGGAACAAGTCTAAAGAATTTATCCTTGTAGCTCTGAACCCGCCACTTTCTTAGTTCTGAACCCATAATTAGCTCTGAACCCGTAATTAGTTATGAACCCAATCGCTCATAAGGTAGCGAGGAAGCAGCTCCGCAGGATCAGTATAAAGAATCTCTCCTTCGGCTGATGGGAGATCTTAAAGTGACAGGATAGAAAGTGGTAGAACCAGTTCCCCTATTTTCCCACTGGCGTGAGAAGGCAAGTTACTATACCCCTTACGCTTCTAGATTTCCTACCCTTACGTACTTCCTACCCTTACGCACTTATATGTCCCCTTTCGCCCTTATATTTCCTACTATCTATTCAGGAGATAAGTACTTCTTAGGTGAAAGTGTTCATATTCTCTCCTCTCCTATGGTTCCATTATTCAGGAGAGAAGTAGTTCTGAGAGCTAATAAGTTGATGTACACTATGATTCCTCATATCTCTATTATTTGAAAAAATATTTCCTGAAAAGGAGGAAGGGTTTCTTTCGCTTACACTCTCCTTGAACCCTTGGGGATAACTAGACTACGATTGGCCAGAGAATAGAAATGAGGTTAACATATAAGTGAGAAATCGCTTAAATGGGAATTCAAATGCACTTTATCGCCACTTTCCCCCCCACAGAGTGGGACCAATCAAGGCGCGAAGCCACTCTCCTGACACCCCCCGTCCACCTAGTGAAACTAAAGGGGAGGTCATCTTTCATCCTTTTTTTACTGACGAATGGTACTATCTGTCCTTATTTGGAGCTATATGGGCATGGCCTGCCTGACTACATTACCTGACCTACTAAAGATTGATTACCTGTGGGCCATCCCAGTATAGGGCTTGCTTATGAGCTTGCTAACATTGGTGGGATGGTGAAAAGGCTATCTGTATACCTAACTTCGTAACTCCCTCACTCTTTATAATCTTCCCCACTACAGACGGACCTACATGGATAGAATAGTAGTTATTACCAGTCCCATTGAAAGGATATCAAACAAAAAGTCTCGGTCAATAATGGATATCGAGCCTTGATCCTTAACAGAAAGAATTCAACGTGTAGAGATTAGTTATAGGGTAATTGGTTACACAAATGTGAATAATTGGTCTTGGACTATTGGTGTGAAGCGAGGTGCCTGAAGCCAGATGCCCCGCTATGCTCTACTTGCGACTGCTGGATTCTGAACCGATCGATCCGATATATGATCCGACATCCATCCCCGGCACACTGATCTTACCTTTCTATCTTTACAAAGAACCAAAAGCTCAGTTAGCCGGGCATAACTAGAACCCAATCGCCAGTTCATGGTCTTGCTCCTACTATTTGCCATTTGCTGAAGCCGTGGGATTGCATCTACTGGGTCTGTATGGTACCTGGGCCTGAAAATAGACTCTAACCTTCTCTGGATTTCCTTGCCTCCGCATAACTGAAGGAAGCTAGAACCTGTGAGCTGCCTGTGAACCTGAATAAAGAATATGCATGATGAGCAAAGTGAGCCCCCCGAAACGGTATTGCCCATCGACCAGAAAGACCAGCCCAGTCCTTCCCTTCCTTCCTTCATAAGTTCGACCACTCATTCCCTAACATATTAGTTGGCATTACCCATAGCAGCTCATTGAAACCAGCCCTAGAACCTCA
>APFE031616767.1:0-21604 GCA_000404065.3 Pinus taeda
AGAGATCAACAGGTTAAAGGCTCAGATGGGAAGGACATTTGATATGAAAGATCTGGGAGCAGCAAGACAGATTTTGGGCATGGAGATTTTCAGAGACAGGAGCAATGGTAAGCTGTGGTTATCACAACAGAAGTATATTGAGAAAATACTCTTGAGGTTTGGTATGAACAATGTGAAGCCTGTGTCAGTCCCTTTAGCTTCCCATTTTAAGCTTTCTTCTAGTTTATGTCCTAATACAAATGAAGAAAAGGAATATATGTCTCAAATTCCGTATGCCAATGTAGTAGGTTGTTTGATGTATGCGATGGTTTGTACTCGACCAGATATTTCACATGCAGTTGGGGTTGTCAGCAGGTATATGGCAAATCCAGGTAAAGAACACTGGTTAGCAGTGAAATGGGTGCTTCGGTATTCGAGAGGCACAAGTGATTATTGTATCACTTATAACAGAAGTAATGAATTTGTTTGCGGATATGTTGATTCCGATTTTGCAGGTGATTTGGATAAGAGAAGGTCAACATCAGGGTATGTCTTTAATCTTGCAAGTGGAGCTATTAGCTGGATGTCAAAGCTACAGAACATTGTTGCTTTATCCACTACTGAAGCAGAATACATAGCTACTTCTCATGCTTGCAAAGAAGTGATTTGGTTGAAAGGCTTGTTTGGTGAGTTTGGTAGGTTACAGGACAACATCAAGTTATTTTGTGATAGTCAAAGCGCAATTAATTTGGCTAAGAATCCGGCCTATCATAGTAAATCAAAGTATATACCTATCAAGTACCATTTTGTAAGACATGTTATCACTGAATGGGGAGTCTCTCTTGAAAAGGTGCATACAAAGGAGAACAATGCACACATGTTCACGAAACCAGTTTTGTTAGAGAAGCTACGTTGGTGTTTGGCTTCTCTTGGCTTGCAGTAAAGATAAAAATAATAAAGAAACACGGGATCAGGCTAATTGTTGTCAAGGTGGAGATTGTTGAGATTTTCGGTTTTATTAAATTGGGCAAAAAGCTCATGTAGGTGACAACAATAGGATTTGTTGCTATATTAGCTCCATTTTGTTGAGGAGGAGTTAATGCATCCTATATTTGTTGTGAGAGAATTTATGATTCAGTTTTATTCTCCTAGCTATATAATATAGGCACATACAGGATATTGGGATGGTAGAGAGAGTGTGTGAGGAAATAAATTATTGTAATCTCCTATTGAATAATAAGATTGCCGATGCCTCTGTTTTAGTGGATGTAGCTCAGATTGGTTGGGTGAACCACGTTAAATCCTTGTGTTATTTTGTATAATTTTATGTGCTGTGTATGCCTTTAAATTTCCGCTGCGCCACTGTTTGCTCCAACAGAATTAGCAAACAATTTAGAAGGAAATACAACAAATTTAGTTAAAGTTAAGTTGAGATTAAAACTTGCTCACAAACATCATTGTAGAAATCTTCAGGAGATGTTCCACTCTGAATCATCTTGTTGAATATGTCATCACATGACTTTAATATCTGAACAATATTTTTTATTTTGCGTACCTTGTAGAAGAGTATGAATTTGTGCATATTAGGTCGGACTATCCAAATTATGGAATCCCAATTTCCGAGTGGGCAGTTCTGTGTATGGCATTTGCACTTTTGATGACTCCAATGACAATGAACAAGTATAATTAGTTGGAAAGCATTAGGGGAAGCGATAGACTAAATCCACATTTTCCCAAATTACAAGTCAAACAACAACCCACATAAGGAAACAAATTTAACAACCATCACTTACTTCAATTTCAAGGGTACCTTACAGTGTGTATGCAAGATTGCAATGGATTTTGCCCCAAAAAATGCTACTAGATCTAAACAAGCAGAGCCATAAACCTGAAAATTTTTCAATAACAGGACTTGCTTGTAACAAGCATAATCCTTACCCCACTCCAAATAAGAGCTGCAATATACTGATTAGGATACTATGCAGGGAAGCATGCCTTATGAACAAAAAAGGCAAAAGATAACAATGTTTTAATTGCCATATGCAAGGCCTTAATAGATTGCCCCATGACAGCATAAAAGGAACTAACAATATAAAACACACATCCATAACAACAAAGGTAAAAGAGCAGCAAACATGCATTCATCCAAAAAGATTGCAGTAGGGAAATAGCCAAATAGTATATATCTTCTTTTATTAATCATAGAATTTAATAATAGTGTGGTGACATTTAAATGGGGGTTATGGTGGTGGGTATTGCTAAATTCTGTCACCACACTATTATTAATGCATGTCACCACACTATTAGTATTGCTAATTACAATGGGGGTTATAATTTCGTAATCACACTATTAGTATTGCAAATTGCAATAAGTTATATTTCCGAAATTATTGTATAATAGAATTAAAAATAATAATAATAATAAAAATCAAGAATATATTATTTTTATGTTTTATTTAAAAAAATCACGAAAAAAAAACTAAATAAAATGAAATTGATATCTGATTTAAAAACTCTAAAATGTCCGTACACTCGCTATGGAGATGACTGGCTGTTAATTAAACTCACATCGTGATAGTAATTCATTCTAAATTCAAGAGAGTACATCCATACATACCTGTAACTCGATTTCATTTTCTGAATCCTATAGCCACCGGTGTTTCCTTACTTCTTCCATTTAAGTTCTCCCCACACATGATTGTTTGCATCTAAAATATTTGCAACCAAAAGGTTATACACTAAATTTTTGATAAGCATGAAGAGATTAAAATTGATGAACCATCTCCAAAGAAATCAAGGGAAAAAGAGAAGTGATCATCAACCATTGAACTTCTCCACCCAGCGATCTGGTTGATTATTAACCACCGGAAGTCCAGGGTATAGTAACAATTTGATCGAAATAGTTTGATAGTGTCGTTGACAGTCTTGAAGGACCTTGAGCAACACCCACCTATTGTATCGCTTGGCCAAATAAATACCGCTGCACAGAATGGAAGAAGAACGAGTTGTCAACCCCATTACAATAGATTCATGAACATCTAAAGACACAAATGCATATGCGCTAAGGCCTTTAAGAATGTATTGAACCCATACAAGAAATTGTAGGGATTGTATGAGCGCTTTCTTCTGCTTAAAATGCTCATTAGCTTTTGCGTTTTCTTGTGTTTCTGCAATGCCAAACATATTCATTTCTCGTCGATGGTCTGTTGTCGATCCTCGACGACAATTGAACTCTTCAGACCACTGCTTTGAGGCTTATTTTAATGTGTACGATCCAGCGTTTACCTCACCATGCTTCCAAATCAAACGTAATCCAAATTGATCTTCCCCATCTAGTGCGTGCCTTTAATAAACTATTTTCACTCCCGATTTAAAAAACAAAATAATAACGCAATCAAATAATAAATCTTCAAAAAACTAAAGCAATTTTATTAATGGCAACATCTTCACAATAAAAGCAATTTTATTAATGGAAAAATCTTTATAGTAAAAGCAATTTTAATGGCAACCTCTTCATAATATCGGATAACATTTAGAAAAATCAGCAATTTTAATGACAAACTCTTCATGATATCTAGAAAAATCAGTTGTATTGTGTAATTGAAGTATGAATTTCAATCTTTGCTTTTTATGAGCTTTTTCATGCTTTCTTGATTTTCTACATAGAATCCTTTTTTGTGAGCTTTTTCCAATTTTTTGTGCTTTTTTGGTTTTCTGTGCTTTCTTGATTTTCCGTTGTTTCGTTTTCTGGTTCAGATCAACGATTGAAAGTGTCTCACCTGATCGAATGGAGCAGGCTAAAAGTGTTGACAAAGAAGTTGATGCATAGGAAGGCCTATTGGCCTAATTATTTTAATTTCATTTTAAGTTTTTTGAATTATTTGATTTTTATTATATATAATCCAGACATTTAAAGATGTTTTTTCGTAAATTTAAAAATTTATTTTCATTTAATAATGTTGTTTAAGTTATTTTGTTTTAAATTTCATTACATCATGTTTGAAGACTATATAATCTAACACAAAACAAAACAAGGTTCACATGATTTTTTTACAATTGGTTGTTGGCTTGAGAGATAATTTTTGTGAAGGTAACATTAATATCATTTGTTTGAAACGTCGACAGAAGAAACAAAAAACTGTGGAAAATCCGGAACATGCCACTGCAAATAACTACCACAGTAGCCTAAAATCTAACATTAATATTATTGTTGATTATTGGAGGGAATAAGTAGGTTTTGATCGAAGGAATATCTTTGAGCAATTAAATAAGTCATTGTTTATTATGAGGGTAGTTATGATAGTTTTAACTACTTTACACTAGTATCATGTAGAAGTAGATGTGATCATACGGTGTAAGTAGAAAAAGAGAAAAAAACTATATATAATTGGTTTTATTACTACTTCTCTCTTCTTACTACTTTTATGTATGTGTGCTTGTAATAGTCTTTTTGTATATTATGTTATGACTATATTATTGATATTTTTTTGAGTAATCTTTTAGATTATAACATTAGTTCCATTAGTTGCATATGTATGTATTGTTAAGTGTGAAGCCAAATTCATGCAGGATTCTAGATCCTTCTACACCGCCATTAGTTTCTAGACCTTTCTAGATCTCCACACCACCATTAGTTTCTAGATCTTTCTAGATCTCCACACCACCATTAGTTTCTAGATCTTTCTAGATCTCCACACCACCATTAGTTTCTAGATCATTCCAGATATCCATCTGAATCACATACAAGATTGCAGATCCTTCTTTTGCCTCTATAAATTTGTAATTTCTCTGGCCAAGGAAGGCAAGCCAAGGCCCAAGCCTGTTATGTAATGCAAAGTGATTTGTATTCTCCAGTGATTGTTTTATCTATTCCGTTGTTCTTGACTGAGTAATCTTGTTGTTTCTCCATTTGTTTGTCTCTGTGAATTATTCTTTGCTATTGTTGTCTAAGTCTTTGAGTATAAATTTGCTGCGTGTTATGTGTGCTCTGATCTAACAACTGGTATCAGAGCTAGGGTCGAATATCCACTGTCAAGCCGCTTAGTGCCATCGCCTTGCTCTGGCAGCGTTCATTAAAACGTTGGCCAATCAAAATCAAGGAGAGGCAGAATCATCTGCTTTCATTGTGGCAAACCCGAGCACATGAAGAAAGAATGATGATTCTGGAAGAAAGGACAAAAGGATCAGAGATCGTCCAATACAAATCACAAGTCATCCAGCACAAATGAAGGTGAACCTACTGTTGTAGCCACATATGGTGATGTGTTGTTCACTGTTTCAGCAGAGGATGCATGTGTATATACATCTAGCAGTAGCTTTGATTGGATCCTTGAATCTAGGGCATCTCACCATGTAACCCCATGCAAAGATAGTTTTGTTTCATATAATCTCGGTGATTATGGTAGAGTGCATTTGGGGAATAATCATTTTCGCGGTATTGTTGGAGTGGGAGATGTCCAGATCAAGATGAAAGATGGACAAGATATATTGTTGAAATAGGTCAGGCATGTACCAGAAATGCGCATGGGTTTAATCTCTATGGGACGACTCGATGATGAAGGCTATTCGATAAGCTTTGGAAAAGGAGGCTAGAAAATTAGCAAAGGTGCATTGGTCATAGCCAAAGGACCCAAGACAGGAACATTATACACGTTGAAGACACTGATAGGAAAATCAGATTTGGTTGCTATCACAAAAGAAGGAAATTCAGCAGATCTGTGGCATAAGCGTTTGGGTCACATGAGCGAGAAGGGCTTAAAAATCCTTGTTGATAAAAATTTATTGGCATGTTTGAAATCCTACAATCTTGATCTTTGTGAGCATTGTATATATGGTAGACAAAGAAGGGTTTCATTCCTTAGAGGTGGCCATGACAGAAAGAAAAATGTGTTAGAATTGGTACACTCAGATGTGTTTGGGCTTGTTAACATCAAATCATTAGGAGGAGCATCATATTTTGTAACATTTATAGATGATGCATCCAGGAATGTTTGGGCATATCCTATGAAAAATAAAAGTGAAGTGTTTTGAATATTTCAAAAATTCCATGTTGCTGTTGAAAGAGAGACTAACAAATTGCTGAAGTGTTTAAGAATAGATAATGGTGGAGAATGTTGCTCAAATGCATTTAAGGAATATTGTAATAGGTTTGGCATAAAGCATGAGAAGACTGTACTTGGTACTCCTCAACAGAATGGTGTCGTAGAAAGGATGAATCACACCATTATGGAAAAGGTGTGAAGTATGTTGTCCAATTCTGGTTTGGAGAAGAATTTTTTGGCTAAAGCAGTTAGGACCACTTGCTACCTCATAAATAGATCTCAACTACAGCCTTGGATGGCGGTATCCCTGAAGAAGTTTGCACTGGTAAGAATTTGAATTATTCTCACTTGAAAATCTTTGGACGTGAAGCATTTGTACATATTCCCAAAGAAAATAGAACTAAGCTAGATGATAAATCTATGAAATGCATTTTTTTGGGATATACAGATGAAGATTTTGGTTATCGTCTATGGGATCCAGTCAAGCATAAAATTATTAGAAGCAGGGATGTTATATTTAATGAGTCAGAAATGTTCAAGAGGACTGTAGGTGAGTTGGAGGTCAAGAAGGTTATTGACAAGTTTGAAGAGCAGCAGGAAAACATACCACCAATACAGGAAAATGAACAACAAATTCAGGAGCATGAAGAACAACAAGTGGAAAATGATGAACAAGAAGAAGAAGGAATCTTGCAGGAACCTTTACAGGAGATTCAACCTAATAATGCACCACCATAGTTGGTTCACAGATCTTCTAAGCCTCATAAGCCTTCATAAAGGTATCCTCCTTCAAATTATATTTTGTTTACTGATGAAGGTGAACCTAATTGTTTTCAAGAAGCTTGTAAAGTTGAGCACAGTAAAGAATGGAAGAAAGCAATGGAAGAAGAAATGAACTCTTTGCATCAAAATAAAACTTGGGAGTTGGTAAACCTCCCAAAAGGTAGAAAGGCTCTACAAAACAAATGGGTTTACAGGATTAAGCATGAAGGTGATGAAAAGAAGGAGAGGTATAAACCAAGGCTGGTGGTGAAAGGTTCTGCCCAAAAAGAAGGTATTGACTTCACTGAAATTTTCTCACTTGTTGTTAAAATGTCATCCATTAGAGTCATTCTTGGTCTAATTGCTGCTTTAGACCTAGAATGTGAACAGTTAGATGTAAAAATTGCATTCCTTCATGGTGAATTGGAGGAAGAAATTTATATGGAGTAGCTAGAAGGCTTCATAGAAAAAGGCAAAGAATGCCTTATTTGTAGGTTGAAGAAGAGTCTCTATGGGTTGAAACAAGCACCTCGACAATGGTACAATAAATTTGATTAATTCATGTTGGAACTTGGTTTTCAGAGGTTGGAAGTTGACCATTGTGTCTATATTAAGAGGTATGATCAAGGAAAGTATATCATATTATTGTTATATGTGGATGACATGTTGATTGTTGGGCATGATAAGAATAAGATCAATAGGTTAAAGAAAGATTTGGGTAGCAAATTTGCAATGAACGATTTGGGACCAGCACAACAGATATTTGGCATGAGGATTATGTGTGACAGGAAAAACAAAAGGTTGTGGCTATCGCAAGAAAAATATATCAAGAAGGTGCTTGGCAGGTTTAATATGAAGGATGCCAAGCCAGTTGGTACACCCCTTGCAGCCCACTCCAAGTTGAGTACTGAATTATGTCCTAGTGATGACAAGGAGAAAGAAGAGATGAGCAAGATTCCTTATGCTTCAGCAGTTGGCAGTTTGATGTATGCCATGATATGCACACGACCAGACATTGCATATTCAGTGGGAGTAGTGAGTAGGTTCCTTTCCAATCCAGGAAAACAACATTGGCAAACAGTAAAATGAGTTTTGAGGTATCTCAAGGGTACTAGCCATTATTGTTTTTGTTTTGGTCATGATAAGACTATGCTTGAAGGATTTACAAATGCAGACATGGCTGGAGATATGGACACCAGAAAGTCCACTACAGGTTATTTGTATACATTTGCAGGTGCAACAATATCTTGGGTGTCAAGGCTACAAAGAATAGTAGCCCTCTCTACAACAGAAGCAGAGTACATAGCTACAATAGAAGCTTGTAAAGAGATGTTGTGGATGCAACGATTCCTAGGAGAGATAGGAATAAAGCAAGACAAGTATGTTTTATATTGTGATAGTCAGAGTGCCATTCACTTGGCAAAAAACCCAACATTTCATTCAAAAACCAAGCACAATGACTTAAGGTACCATTGGATTTGGCATGTGTTGGAGGAAGAACTGTTATCCTTGGAAAAGATCCATACAGATAGGAACCCTGCTGATATGCTCACTAAGATTCTACCACGAAATAAACATGAGTTATGTAGAGGCATGGTAGGACTTGGTGTGACTTGATTCATATTTGGCTTCAAGTGGGAGAATGCTAAGTGTGAAGCCAAATTCATGCAGGATTCTAGATCCTTCTACACCGCCATTAGTTTCTAGATCTTTCTAGATCTCCACACCGCCATTAGTTTCTAGATCATTCCAGATCTCCATCTGAGTCACATACATGATTGTAGATCCTTCTTCTGCCTCTATAAATTTGTAATTTCTCTGGCCAATGAAGGCAAGCCAAGGCCCAAGCCTGTTATGTAATGCAAAGTGATTTTTGTTCTCCAGTGATTGTTTTATCTATTCCGTTGTTTTTGACTGAGTAATCTTGTTGTTTCTCCATTTGTTTGTCTCTGTGAATTATTCTTTGCTATTGTCGTCTAAGTCTCTGAGTATAATTCTGTTGTGTGTTATGTATGCTCTGATCTAACATGTATGTAGAGTGTAGAGGATATTCTTGAATGATGAGAGAGGAAAGTGGACATTTATTTTAAAAATTACAAAAGAGGAATGAATTGGCTCATGAATTGGGAAGGGCATAAATTCCCCCCAAAACACTTGAAAAAATGTTGGAGTTATTCCTAGAAAAAATAAAGAAGTATTAATGTTAAATCTAATCAATGATGTTGGAACCAATCTATATGAGTGGCTTGAACAAATTGTGGAGGACTTTTGCAAAGACCAAGTAGTAGAAGAGTGCATGCGCTTGGATGACATCAAAGGACCTGCTACCATGACCTTCAGAATAATTTCCTTTGCATAATATCTTTGTCTTGACTAGTTTTAAGAAGAAAATGAACATTTCCAAGATTAAACTATTTTTCACGAGATCCATAGTGAAACTGGGTATAGAAGAGTGCATGCCTTTGGATGACATCAAAGGACGTGCTACCAATGACCTTCAGAATAATTTCCTTTGCATAATATCTTTGTCTTGACTAGTCTTAATAAGAAAATCAACATTTCCAAGATTAAGCTATTTTTCATGAGATCCATAGTGAAACTAGGTATTCCTAAAATGTTATGGAATGAAAGAATTTGTCAACTGTGAGAGATTCAAATGGTTGAAGATAAAATTCACATTTAATGTGATTTTGAAAATATTTGTCACTCTACTAATTTTCTTGACCTTTTAACTTAGCAAAACTAGTATGATTCTTATCTCACTTTTTTTTTTAGAATAGAAATAAAATGTTAGAAAATTAATATTAATTTCTTAACTTCTTAAGGTTCCCTAAACTATAAAGCCTGAATAAATATTCTTCTTCATCATCATCCTATAAATTGAAATTATATATTTTAAATATTCCACCTTAATTTTATAAAAAAATTTCTATTTATTTATTATTATTTTAAATTTTGAAAAATAAAATCAATTTATAAATTGTTTAGATAAAAAATTATCTTTCAACATCTTATATTGAAATACGCCTTCGAAAAATTCAATTTTATTTAAAAAACACAAAGATGAATGATAAAGATATATCATCTATTGAATATTAATAGTCATCCACACATACATATCATCTTAACCATTTTCACTCTTTAATTTTTAAATTAAATTGGACTTACCCTCTTCCTTAACAGCCCGTTCATTCTTCGGTCTGTCCATCTATTGTATTCCTATTTCCATCCATTTGAATGTTATCTTTCCTCATCGTAGTTTTGACTCGTCCCCACTAAGATTTCGCATTCTCAGCCAGCCTACTCGTCACCGCAAGATTTCTCATTCTCAGCAACCCTAACAATACAAAATGATGTGTTGCAAGTGGCCTCTCCTATGGATACAAAAATGTGTGTTGCAAAGACCATTCGTGTCAGTCATCATGAATCTGTCATGCCATGATTTGATTTGGTATAGGGAGTTTAAAAATGTGCCAATAATAAACATCCTCCTTATAATAGGTATGTGTTGCAATGACCGTGTGTGATTTCAAATTTGTAAAGTTATTTACTTATCGCCCTATTAGAGTGCAATGCACACATTTGTAATATTGAAGCACATTTGTAATATTGAAGCCTAGGTGGTTGGGTGAAAAATTTATTAGGTTAGGATTGAAATCACATTGAGTATATTATTTTGTTATGGTGTGTTGTTTAAAGAGAAGGTTTTTATTTTTATTTTTATTTGTGAGTCTGGACTTTTTCAGAATTATAAGAAATTAATATCTGTTTGCAAGTTGTTAGATATACTCTTGGTGTCATAGTGACAGTTACGAAAATTGATTTTAGATTTTCCTTAAATTAAATCTGACAATTATAAATTCACCATGTTATTAAAAAATATATATTAAATCTTTAAAATAATGCTCATGCAAAGGTTTTATCCATAAAATTTGTCCATTGGTAAATAAAAAGCAATAAAACCCACCAAGAGAATGAATACGCAATAAAGCCATTTCTCTAAACCTCATAATCGAGGTCTGAAATGACTTGAAAGCAACTTAAGATTTTAGATGT
Source organism: Pinus taeda (assembly GCA_000404065.3). Taxonomy (NCBI): domain Eukaryota; kingdom Viridiplantae; phylum Streptophyta; class Pinopsida; order Pinales; family Pinaceae; genus Pinus; species Pinus taeda. Next base: position 10,839 of record APFE031616767.1, read on the forward strand.
AAATAGTTTGAAACTTAAAAATTGGGTTTGTATTAAAATAATTAATAACATAATAATATTATACAGATTTTATTAAAATGTGTAATAATAGTTAATAGTTGTACGTTAATTTATAAAAAACACATTAATAATATGTTTATTCGTACATAATCTTACATTAATATAATTTTTATAATATGTCATATTTATTAGTTTAATTTTTTATTCAATTTAAAGTGGATAAAATTAATTATTTTTTATTTTTTATTTTTTAATTAACCGTTTAAATTGATTTTCAAATAAATATGTTTAACATGTGTTTTGTTTAGATACTTATCAACCTCTTTAATTTGTTAGAAAATTTGTTAAATTACTTTGACTTTTAATAAATTAAAAAGAGTTGATGGAAGAATGCCCACCACTTTATTGACTTTTAGTAAATAAAATTTTTGAACTTTTAAAAATTAAAGCAGTAGGACGGGAGAGACAATTAAATCAGTGGGAGGTGGCCAGGTGACCCGTTAAAAAAATATTGTAGGGTAGGATGTTGATCTGAAATGCACAGGTGAGTAGAGTAGTGATCAATCATAATGGGACGCACTCGTCATCTCTGAAAACATTATAACAATAAGTTGCCATTACCCACATGTCATTCATTCAATCTGTCGCATCCATCAGGATTTCGGCCCACGGATTGAGCAACACAGTCTGGGAAAACCCACTTGCACTTGTTTTTATTCTGGGGGCAATGGCCTCTTTTTCCGGCCCATAATCGATGCGTGTAGAATTGTTTGATGAAGATGGATCATGGTGGGTTTTCTCTGATTTCTTCCATCGGAGTTCGGAATGGACGTCGATCGGATGCACCATGTTATGGAGCCCGGCAACTTATTATTTGAACAGAAAAGGCAAGTTCGGTGTGCAACTGAGGCGGCAAGGTTTCCGTATACATACGTCTCTGCAAACTGTTTTGCAGGCTATTTTCTGGCGGGGCCATTTCATACCTCCTACCGACAAAGTATTTATATATTAAATTCTATCCGTATCGTCTTATTTGAATATTAATCAGCCGATTAAGCGTCCTCCAACAGTACCGTAAAATCCATCTTAATACATGATATAGGTTCTCTAATTCCGTGATCTAAGAAATCATAAGAATAGTTACAAAATTCAATTTATTTACTTTATATAATTATTACAAATATTTTAATATAAATTATTGTTGATTGATTGGGATAATTGGTATCAAATCTCATAAATTAACAAATTAACATGTCAAGGGGTTTACATTGAAAACTGACTTAATACCAACAACTTTATCATAATATAAAAATTTAAAATATAATATAATATTATTATATATATTTTTCAGGGTGCGGGGTCTTACTGAAGAAGTTATATATTGTCAAATATATTCTGTACATAGTACATACATCATTGGCCATGGCCCAAATACATTGCACCACACCTCCGCAGGGCCCCACTGAAGAAGTTATATATTGTCAAATATATTCTGTACATAGTACATACATCATTGGCCATGGCCCAAATACACTGCACCACACCTCCGCAGGAATCGATACCGGCCGGGGGCGTGTAAACCGATGGCCCCAACCGTTACAACATGCACTCAGGTGCAACATTAATTATATATATACAATAGAATGATATATTATATTCAATTATGAGAAGATTTTTGGGTGAAAATCACATAGAGATACTTTTGTTGACACTTTTCGAACCAACCATTGTGGTTCATCCTCAGGACAAGTTGAATGAACAGATCTCACTTTGCATATTAAATAGATAGGGCAGAACATCCAAGGACTATATTTCTAGACCAAGTAATGACTATAATGATATTATTTCATTAATTTATTTAAAATATTAATAGGTAACATATATTTTAATAAATTAATGAAATAATGTTATTATTTAAATATTTTTTTTAAAACTACCTATTTAATAATATTCGTGACTTAATAATATATTGTTTTTAATATATTAATAAATTAATATTATAATTTAAATATTATTGTTCAAATATAACTATTACTTGAAATTATGTCTTTACATTGTTCTCTATTTAAGCTTTTGCTTTGCTCTGCCTCTTCATGTGGCTCTGATGATAAACCACACTTGTTGATTTGAAAAGTGTTGCAAAAAATTATTTTATGTAATTTTTACCCAAAAAAACCTTTGGTTAAAAAATATTTAAATCATATTAAACTTTACACCTATATAAATTGAAATCTTCCTTGTAATAAAACCATAAGGTAAAAGTAGCTTTGAGAGAAATAATGATTTCTGTCGTATTGTTACCAAATTCATTACCAGAAACTTGTAGGCGTTGTGGATTTTTTTATTTTTACCTAACATCTCAATGCCTAGATCCATCAAATATATTAATTAGGTTTGTGTTAAAAATATTGGGTTTACAAATTTCGAAGCTGTTGAATTCTGACATCTCAATGACTATCTATCAAATATATTCATCAGGTTTGCGGAAAAATATTATTGGATTTACCAATTTCAAGCTTTTGAATTTTAATTAAAAAAATTGGATATACAAATATCAATGCCTTGGCATTCTAGAAGATTGCATACTGTTGGGTTGATACTTTTGCATGCTTGTAACTTATTTGCACGCAATCAAAAGATTGAATATACAAATTTCAATGGCTTTGCATTCTAGAAGACCACTGTTGGTTGATACTTTTCCATACTCGTAACCTATTTGCACGCAATCACATATTCACGATGCATATATCATAGTTACACTTATTTCCTCATCTATAGACTCATTAATGTCTTGGTGTTGTATAGGTTTATTTTTAGATTTATATTTATTTAAATTTAAGCGTGGACATATATTGCCTATCATAATAATGGTCTTATGGCCTGTTAAATATTGGTTGTCCATATTCATTATAGTTTCTACAAAGGGAAAATGATGTCACTATTACAATTATTTGGGTATACAAAGATGATGCCGCAACATATCCACTGAAAATCGTGGACGACCCAAAATGGTGAACAAGGTTGTATATATACGCCCACCTAAACACATTTTATCTCAGAGGGAGGTGGTGGAGATTTCAGATGATGTCACTATTACAATTATTTGGGTATACAAAGATGATGCCGCAACATATCCACTGAAAATCGTGGACGACCCAAAAATGGTGAACAAGGTTGTATATATACGCCCACCTAAACACATTTTATGTCAGAGGGAGGTGGTGGAGATTTCAGAGAAACTACGTGGAAAGGTTCTTCACAAGATGCCCATCTCAGAGGACTTGAAGGTCATCCAACTAACCCACTGAAATTGGTTGCTTCAATTTATTCCTTTTCTTTATGTGTGATAACTCCTTTACTCCTTCACTCTTTATTTCTTTATTCTTTTTCTTTTGCGTAGATTTATCGCTTCTTTACTCATCTCTCCATTCTCTGCAATAAATAACTCGACATCGTTGGTATCAGAATTATTTTTCATTCGCAGCTAATCACCGCACAATTGTGAATATTAAAGATATGTTTGCTTCAATTATTTTTTGCTCAAGAGAACAAAAAGGTTCAACTTAAAGTTGAATTATTTTATATATAAAAATTTTGTGCAGTGATCAGTCTTACTTTTCATCTTCTTTAATCAAATATTTTCAGAGATAAATTAATAAAATTTGATATCACCGTAACAGAAAAGGATCGTTGATAGACTAGCGACTTATGCTTGTTATCAAAGAAATTTAAATTGTCTAATATTGAAACTTCACTATTTAATGAAAAGAGAAAAAGTTAATAGTAGTAATAACTAGCATTTGCACTAGGTGGTGCAAAGAACCACTGATAATTTGTGATAGATTTTTAAAGGATGGAGAAAGCCATTGTACATTGAGTAGTGTTGTTGAACAATTTTGGACGACTTGCCAACATTGAGAAAACTAGTCTAATGTTCACAAAGAAATGAACCAAGAATCAACCAATATGAATAGAACATAATAAGGAGATAATAGCTTGGAAAATTGATCTGATGTAATCAATTGATTTTGTTCTCATCAGGAATGGCCCTTCTAAGTAGCACATTAGCAGGTTGCAGTTTTTTAATTGGTAAACATTAGTATTATAATGTTGTTTGAAGTGTATGTTCGAAATAGTAGAATTACAATGGGTTTTGCAATCCCTGTGAGTGTGTCTGTCAATCACAGGAAAAATGATGGAAGTTTATAAGAATTGCTTGAAGATTCTGATTCTTGCACCCATCATCTGTTGGAATCCTCGAAGATCAACATTGTAAGAGTTGGATGTCACTTCAATCAACAAAAAAAACAAGTACTTTATGTCAATTCATTGGAAAAAAAACATGAGAAATGGCAATGTCATTCAATGCGATGGGAAAAATGAAGTGAGAACTATGCTATACAACCTTAAGGCTTCATTTGAGAATTCTAAAGTGGTTACAATGCATTTAATCATTATAAATATGACACCAATTATGTGTCTAATATTCAAACAATTCAAAACTTTTGATTGAAATAACACACGTGCTATGTATTGCATTTAAGATGTCTTATTAGATTGAGAAAATGACCATATATATACATGTGCCAGAAATAAAACCAAACAAATTTAATGAATAATCCAACAGGATCAACTATTCCTCCAAGGACAAGAAGAATCAAACTTAACGAAAATGCCCCAGGTATCTATGAAAAATTGATTAGCTAAGTAGAAATTGATTTTGAAACCCTTATGGTTTATAATTGACCAAGAATATCAACAAGAATACAATTGTTGTGGGCATGAACTTGCACCCGAAAACCATCCATATATATGACAATAAACACTCCTAGCATCTGCAACAAGAAATTCATTATTTATGCGAAGGCTAGAAATAGAGATGAACATAATAGTTAGTTTGCAAGTATGGGAAAAAATTTATGGGGATAAAATAAGTAACCTATTTACTCAGCTGAGGCAAGTTGGTTACAAAGAATGAAAAACCTTTTATTGGATTCCCATATATTGCTACCTTCTCAATTGGGGCAATCATATTTGGTAACAACATTGTTGTATTGGACGGAGTGTTGTATAATTATATAGGCATTGCTTGTATGAAGTTGAAGGTTAACAATGAACAACATTCAAGCAATTGCATTTTTTTATAAGCGTGAAATTGAGTGGAACATTACCTTTTCAACATTTCTAATCCATGTCTTATCAACATTGTGAAAGTACAAAATTTGTAATCCAACCATTAGTGTCGAGGTTACCATATATAATGTTGTGAGTTGATTTTTTTTTTTTTTTTTTTTTTTTTTTTTTTTTTTTTTTTTTTTTGTGGTCACATGAATAGGAACAAGACAAAATCTATTGAGACAATACTAAACAAAATCAAAATAGTGCAATTCCAAGTTGAATACTCACGCGAGTAAGCTTAACAAGTGGGAAAGAAACCATATTTAAATTTTATTTGTTATTTTTTTGGTTTCACACTGAGAACATATTCAAATGGTTTTTTGTAGCATCTGTTAGAGCATCAAGTGTTCGAAAGGCTGCAGTCTTCAATGAAACACATTGACATACATTCGTAGGAGGTTTGAACATGCTTCCATCTTGCATGAATAATACTCAAGAGGTAAAGATTATAAAAATTATTAGGAACGAACATGGTTGCATGTTGCATTAATCATGAAATAGCAAGAAACAAGGGGAAGGTTGTCATTAGAAGCAAAACATGGGAAATTTTGGTTTGCATAGTCATTTCATGGGTATATCACAAAAGCTAAAACTGGTTGTGATACGTCAGAAACACAACTATGGTGTTGTGAAATGATACAAATGTAAGTACACATACTTATTTTGGCAGCATATCCATGCAACATTTTTTTTTCAAGAAAGAGTAAACATGTGCATAGAAACCTCTTAATGACCATTTAAATTGAAATGTACAGTAGAAGAGGTTCATTGGAAATGCATTCAAATTGATGGGTGGACAAAAAATTGTTGGGCAGTATGGGTTGTTCGATATTAATTTCAAGAATTTAATTGTTGGTTATATTTTCCATATAAAGTTCTAAGCTATAATTGTTGGTTATCCATGACATGAAAAAGCAGACAAACATATTCTATTTAAGAATGGAAAATTTTGTTGGCAAATAGACAAGGAAACAGGGAAAGCAGGTAGTACGAATGCCATGCAAGTATGGTACTATTCTATAAGAGTTACTGTAGGGTGAGTAAAATTTGACGAAAAAACATGTATTGTTTGTTATAAAAGTAGAAGTATGTAGCAGAGTGGTGAAAAAAGATTGAAGTCCTTCAACCGAAGTGCATGTTGATTTTGATTGTTTTTCCTGTAGGGTGAATGCCTAGTTGTAAACACAAGGTAATGTGTGGCATCTAAAACACCATTTGACATTTAGATTTGGGACATGATCGAGGTAATATATGCAAAGTTTCCTGTTTGCATCCCTTTCATGTACATGGATGAGGACATGCATGAAATCTTTATCCTTTTAAGTAGTTGGAGAGTTGGGTGCATCCGGTACAGTGGCACAATATGAGAACATAGGAACCAAGTCTGTATATCCAAAAGAGAAGCCTCTTATTCATGTATCTGATGGAAAATTGTGTAGAGTTGAGAAATATATTGTGGATCCATCTGTTTTTGCAAACAACGGGAAAGCTTGTAAGTGAACATGTATAAATTCATTAATTTAAAGGGAAAGCATAGAAGAAAAAAATATGAGTAAGCTTTTGAAACTAAAAGTATAGTAGAAATAGAATAGATTATTATTTTTTTACAGATTTGAAGGTGTTAACATGAGAGAATAGATGAAACATTTGCAAGTGGAATGCAAAGGAAGGAAAGCAACCAAGAATAGAAGGTCTTCAAGTAGGCCGATTCACAGATTTGGAGGCAAGGTATGCTTCTTCTTTTTTCCTGCGAAGGACGTACGGATTTTCTTGCATTCGTGCATAGGTTGTGAAGGAGAAAGTTAGAGAAATTCAAAGATCATTCAATGATCTAACTCTAGAGATGGATGTGAATGTAAGGCCCTCGTGATCAATGTTGCCAATGTCGATTGTTGCCTTTTGTAGTGTCATGCCTTGTGATTTATGAATTGTTAGGGCCCATGCCATGGGAAGGGACAATTGTCTTCGAGAACCCCTTGTTATGGGGGAGATGAGCACACATTTCGGATTTGAGCTATCCCGTGTTGGACCTTTTTAGTGCATGAAATTGACCACAACAAATGAGGGGAGTTCTGGAGGGTGAGAACCAGTTGTGTAATGAGTAGTGACAACTTTCCTAAGAGAACCATTCATGAGGCCTTCTTGAACCCACAAGTTTCTTGTTAGAATGACATACTAACCAATGCAGAGAAGTAATTGTGCATGAAGCTTTTCATCTTCCTGGTTGAAGGAGGGCATTTGTTTCCTTTTCTTAGCACACCAACGTGCAATAGGCGGGTTCAATTTCTTGAGCATGGTTTTATTATGTAGCGCAATAGATTCATTAATTTCATAGAGGTGCATAGAATTGGTGAGTGTTGCGAGCTCGTCTTATAGAAGATTGGATTTTGAGCACGTCATTAGAAGGTTCCAATCATCCAATGTGTGGGTTGCATTGCGAAGGTTGGAAAGGAGTTGACAGAATAAAACCTAAGCAGGAACTGTACATTGTTGGCGGAAAAATTTGGAAAGCGTAACAACAATATCGAAGCTCCACCAAAGAGCATTGCCATGAGACATGCCTATATACATTGGCGTATCTTTAACAGGTGGAAATTGGGTGAGGTCCCCCACAAGGATTATAGATCGAGAACCAAATGGAGTGTTTCTATTGGATGGGAAGGCCACTCATAAACGTTCATCAATTTGAGCAAGAATTTTAGGACCAATGAAGCTCATTTCATCAATGAGAATGTATTTGACATGACGAAGTTGTTCTTGATGGTTTAGGAAGGATTGACCTTCTAGAGGGTGCATAGAGTAGACATGGATGCGAAGACCAAAGCGTATGGTTAGAGCATTGATGTGGAATGCTGCAACACCGATCGGAGCAAGAAAGAGCTGTGGGTTTTTCCCATTAATAGAGTTGGTTAGGAAGGCATTTTTGAGGCAATCAATTAGGAAAGATTTGTTGGTGCCCACAGTGCCTTGGATGAGCATCCTTAATGGTGTGGTGGAACCACTATTGGAGAAGTGTGAAAAAACGATATTGAATGCCATTATTTGGCTTAGGGATAAGGAGGAAAGGGAATGTGGATTTGGAGAGGGAATTTGGTGGAGTGTTGTGGAAGAGTGGTTGAATTCTATGAAGGAAATGACCATTTCTTGCAAGTGTGAAGGGATAAGAGAGTGATCCCAATTATGGTTTGCATCGAAGTCACGATGGCCAAGCATGTCTAGCTCATTAAGGAGGATGTTGTTACCTAGGTGGATTTGAGAGAGGAATTTCCATTCTTCCATGTCTATGGTGGGGGGTGGGGGGGTGCATTGCATCAAGGGAGGGATCGTCAGAGTCAGACATGGGTGGTTCTAAAGGAGCTTGGTTAACATGCCATTCTTGATACGTGTTGGAAATTTCCTCCCAATGAGAAATAATTGCCTCGTCGGTTTCCCCAATATCGGCAGGCAATATACGAAAAGGAAAGTACAAGAGTAGTTCACTCCAGCAAAAGTCTACATAGGATGTTGAATCTTTATCTAGGATTGCAGTATAGATCAAGGAATGGTGCACATAACCATGGGAGGGAAAATGTGCTTCCATGGTGATGTTTTCTGGTGGGAGGAGAATGACTAGTCCCGTGCGACTTGAATAAGTGGCAATGACTCTAGTGAATGAGGTCTTTGCATGTATGAGGTGATGAAGGGTGTTGATGGAAGACGGGCATCCAAGTTATTTGAAACACATCAGGAAACTATTTTTTTAACATTGAGGTAGACAAAAGAACTAATGCATTGGGTAAGAGGGAGTTTTTAGAGCATATGACATGTTTATTGTGCACCAATGTCCCTATCAGTAGCAAGTTTGGTTATGAGTTTGTAGACAACAGACATGGTAGGCGCGTCAGGGGAGGAAATTTGTGAAATTCATGCAAGCATTTGGTGGAAATTTTTCAGGTTTTGCCTCTACATTTGCCGTATACTTTGCAATGTAGTTCAATAAATCACAGCATGACAAAACTAGTTGGAATTCAATGTTGACCCTCTAAATTGCAAGCATATGTGAGTTGGGCACATTTAGCTTGTCGTCATTTCTAGTAAGAGTTTATTTTTTACACCCGTTAGCATCGATTTGGAGAGAAGAATTTTCACACAATTCCCAAGGGGCTCCATCACGGCAAGCAATAGAGTTAAATTTTTTGTGAAGACATGTAGAGGAATGAAAATTTGTGTGCCTTTGGATGTAGTTCACAAGTTCCTCGTAGTCTTGGAGTTCATTTGATACAAAGATTTCATTTGTCGCAAGGAGGCAGGGATTGCATATAAATGAGCAATGAAATCCACGAGTCCTGTTCTGGAGAGTCTGAGTGTTCCAAGTGATGATGTAGGTATCGAAAAATGTTTTGGCTGCACGAACGTCTACAACATTAGCCCAATCTAGGGCATCCATATTAGGTGGGTCTTTGAACCATAGAAACCCATGTACATGTGTAGAGCCTCTATGCTTCCATTCATACCTTAGTAACAAAGATGGAAAAAAAGTAAGAGGGGTGCATGAAAAGGAAATGTAAAGAAAAAGAAAAGTAAAGGGTAAGCAATGATAGAGCCATACCTACACCAAAAATCCTTTACAAGGAATCCTCTTAGTAGAACCTCTTCTAAGAATATTGTGAATCTGCAATGGATGTATTGAGATGCACGATGTGGGTTTTCAACAATGTTTTGGATTCTCCATCGTGACTGATCTTGTGAATTAGATGGAGGATTGGAAGGCATGGCCATATGAAAGTCATGCCATTTGGTATCAACTGCACTTAGTGTGAAGAAGAAGGTAGGGTTACTCTATTGAATGATCATGTCTCTTAGCTCCCCTCTAGCCTTGGTCCAAAAAGAATGACTCCCACGAAGGGATGAGCCAAAGTGCATAATCTGGTTCGGAATTGTCAAAGGCAGAAGTTGCTGAAGGTGGAGGCAAAGGTACGATGTGGTTGCTGGTAAGGTATTTGCAAGGTCCCTTTTAATGAAGATAGAAGTAGTTGCATGACTTCGATGTTGCATGATAAGGTTGTATAGGTAATAGCAAAACCTAGGATGTTGGCCAAAGAAATTGTGATGGAAGCGCATTAGAAAAAAGCATATTTTTAAGTATGGGGGATTACGCAGTGCATTATATTAGATATCATTTTTTGGGATTCAACTGCGTTAAGTAAGTCATTCACGTATGACCATTTTCATGAGAGGTAGTCGTAACTGACTAATTTCTCATATGATTTTTGAATAGTTCACTTAGCACTCATTGCATCGGGTGATGCTCACAGGGGTGAAGAAGTGGGATTGAAACTAGTGAAATGTGGAGAAAGAATCACATAGCATCAATCATCACTTCCGGGGCTTGCACCCGGTAACCAGGACTTCCCAGGAGGTCACCCATCCCAGAACTCCTCTGGCTCAAGCGCGCTTAACTGTGGAGTTTTTCCACAATCAAGCCCACTTAGCTTGCTACACCATTTGCAAAACCTTAGCAAGTATTGTGCCTCATGAACCATTCAAGTAGAGATCCCTTGACTCTTTTTGAATTTAAGTATGGGGGTTTACGCAGTGCATTATATTAG
>APFE031616770.1:0-110246 GCA_000404065.3 Pinus taeda
TATTTATGTCAGTAAAAAATAACATAATACCAAACAAAACACTTTATTTTATCCCTCTTCTCTAAAATAATTAACAACTACATTTTCAACGTTCTTGGTGAAGAGAAGGTAAAGAAAATATCTCCTTAGTTATTTATGTTGTTATTTGAATTATAATTTTGATCATTTACTTCAATCCAAAATTCATGAGTATCGTTGAAATTATAATTTCAAAATAATAAAATACAAAGTTCAACATTTATACGTTTATTTAAAACTAAACAATATTATCTAAAATTACATAATAGTTTATGCATTTTGGTCACCATTTTATGTTGCAGGCAAAAAAAATATGAGGACTATTTCTTTCTATGTATTAGTATTAATCGTATTATTTATATGATTTTATGTGATAGACACAATTATATTTAACATCCTTAACATTATAATAGTTATATAACTTAATATTAAATGTTAGGAGACATCAATTCATTCTTTATAAACATCCATATGATCTTTATAATACATATGGTATAAAAAAACCCTAGATGGATCTTAAAATTCAATCTATTAGGCTAATAAATTTATTACGCCTTTCTAGTTGCAAAACATTCCCCAAGGTTTGCACCCACAAAAGAGGCTTGCACCTTGAAATATTTGATCTAGATTTAGGGTAGATCTAGGTTTTTTCACCTACACGATAAATTATATTGTGTTTCTTATAAAGTTTTAGCGGAAATGATAAAAACAAAGTTGCTAAAAAAATAAAACCTCGAAAACAAATGTAAAATGCAAACGACGAACTCTTCGTTGAAAGGGAATCGATATCATTATGAAATATTTGTAATATATTCATTTAAAAATATAAAATTAAATATTACTCAACATCAAATCTTCAAGTGTTACTTACAAAAAATGATCTAAATATGTTTACACAAATATCATTGAGGGTAAAATAAATAACCAGAAAAGTATTCCTCCATAAAGTCACACATGTTCAGTAAGATAAATGTATAGAAGATAAACCAAGTAGAAACATAATTTAAAATAAATAAATTTCTAAGAAAAGATCCACACAATAGGCATTTCATGGTGTGTAATCATATACATGACCTAGAGAATCATTAACAATGTAAGGCCATTCCTTTGCAAAAGATATATTCAACCACACAAATTTACATAAGATAGATAAAATGATATTGACACAAAGGAGTTTTTTGTAAAGAAATCTAAATATCTCCCAAAAGGAAAATGTTTGCTACACAGTGAAATTAAAAAAAACATTATTTATAAACGAATAAATTAAATAGAACCCTATTTTTTTCCCTTTCTAGCTTAAAATTGTTAATGATCTATTCAAACAATGTAAACAATAATACATTATATAGAGAAATTTCCTATCCTACCATGAAAATAAAATCTACAAAAGCTAGAGTTAGCATCAAATGAATCAAATGAAACCATAGAGTTGTTTTTCATATCATTTACAATTTTCAATGATCGATTCAAACACCATACAACCCCTTTGTCCTCTCCCTCATCTCTGAAAATTCTATGCGGAAAATAACAAAAATTTTGAAGATTCAACACTACAAAGGTTTTAGAATAAATTCATGGTTCTTGTCATTGGAGTTAGGGAATAGAGATTCATGAGCAAAGATAGGAGATGCTATTTCAAAAAATCCTTTTTGCAATAAATGTCAATGAGAATATTACTTCAGATGCTTAATGAATGCAAAATGTGTATGAATATTTTGAAAGAATGTTGACGGGTCAAAATACGCCCTCCCTCATTCGATACCTTTGTCCCTCTCTCATTCTCTCTCCAACTCCCTATATCTCTTGCTATTAGCTGTCACTCCTGTCTCTCTCTCACATTATTTCTCTCTGACCCTTACTATGTCTCTCTCTCACTCTGTCTGTGAAATTTTATCCTTTTCTATATCTCTTTTTCAATATATCACCTTCTCTATCTCTTTCTTACGCTCCCTTTCCTCTCCCTCTCTCTCTTCCTATCTCACCCTAACTATCTCTTTGTCTCTTGCTCGCTCCATTTCTACTTCCTCCCCCCTTGGCCCCTGTCTCCTTCTCTCTCTCACCATTCTCTCACTTTCTCCCCCTTTCTCTTTATATTTCCCTCTCTCATTACCTCCAAATATTTCTCTTTCTCACTCTCAAAATGTCTCTTTCACATACTCTGACATTATATCCTCCTCACTCTCTTTGTAAAACTCTTCACCTCTCCCCCTCTCTAATTCTGCCACTCTCATTTTCTTACTTCCTCTCTCATTCTCTCTCTTTTTATACCTCTCTCTCCCCCTATCTATATCTCTCTACCTCATTCTCTCTTTTTCTATCTCTCTCTCCCGATGTCTCTCTCACATTCTCTATCCTTGTCTCACTTTCACTGCCTCTCTTCCCACTACCCTCTCCCACTTGCACTATGTCTATCTCTCCCTATCCCTCTCTCTCTCTCTCACTCTCAATATTCCCAACTCTCTCTAATAACCCTCCCCTCTTCTCTCTCACCCCCTCTCCCTCTCTTTTTGTTTCCCGCTTTCTCTCTCCCTTTCTTTATGTCTCTTTCACTCCTTCACTCTTTCCATTTATTCCTATATCTCTCTCTCCCTCTCTCTTTTTATGTCTCATCCTCTTTCTCATTCTCTCTCCCCCTTTACTCTCCTTGTCTTAAAATCTATCTCAGTTTCTCACACTTTCTCTCTTTGAGCCACTCTCTCTCCAATTCCCCACTCTCGATATATCTCTCTCCCTCCTATTGCTTCCTCCCTCCCTCGCATAATCCTAAGCCTAAAACACAAATATTAAATCTAATTTATAAACTTGACTTGACTTAACATTACTTAGCATTAAGTGAAACTTATTCTTTTAGTAAATATATATCATCATAATATACAATTTTATAGACATTATAAACTTGAAATCTATTTTACAATGTCAATAAAAGAATCAAACCCCATAATTCTATTTAAAGTGTAATTTAAAAAAAATAATAAATAAAGATATTCATTCTAGCAATTTTTATTAAAAAAATACATTATAATATGAGTATTTTTAATAAAATAATAAATATACTTTAAATGCATGTCAAATAAATATACATTTCCATACATAAAAGAGAAGGATTCACAAAAAAAAATAACATCTCACATAAATATAAAAAATAAATAAATTAATATTGACTTACAACAAAAATATATATTTGATCATAAACACAATTGAACGCTATCATAAACACAATTGAATGTGCTTGCATCTTCAAGAAAACAAAACTGAAAGTGATAATGGAAGAACTATTTAATGAATGTTGTAACAAGGCACAAATAGATACTCTATTTGTAAAAACAATTTAATAAAGATTAATTCAGGGAGTCACACGATCTCATTTGGTCTAGTTTGGTTTGGTTTGAGACAGAAGGTCAAACTTGCCCAATGACACAACATAATAAGAAATTCAAGGCATCTACCAGTATAGAGCCATATTTAAGCACAAATTTAACATGAGCTAATAGAGATCAAATTTCCTATGCAAAGTTTTTTATAGTGTTAAATACAATATGTTTGCTTAGTGTTTAAATTATATTTTTGAATGATAAATAGAGTATACATATAGGAACAAATAAATATTTTTATATATACATAGATGTATATCTAGACATTTTGTCAAGCAAATTAAAGTAGTTTTTATTATTAAATATATTTTTCAGTATATGTCCATATTAATTCTTCTTAAAATATTTTATTGATAACCCACATTGAATATTTTTTATATATAACATTAGAATGTTTTATTTCAGAAAATTTATTTCTATATAAATATATATGAAGTTCATATCCACATAAATTACTTGAAATAGATCTTCAAACCTTGGAGTTATATGAAACTTATATAATGGAATCCATCAAAACCTTGGAGTTTATGAAACTTTCAACGGGGCCTAGGAAGGGAATATAGTCATTAAAGGAAGTGGGAGAGGAGTGGGTTATTTGCAAAGGGTGAAAACGGCAGAGCTCTTTACACGGCCCAAGAGACGAAGGATTTCATTGTACAAAAGGGGAAAGAAATGTTAATACTAAAACGCCGTCATCATGTGGGTTACTGGGAAGGTTAATCCTGAGGCTCAAGGGAGCGGCTGCAGCAATATGCAGGGGCAATTCAGAAGTAGCAATGGGCGACCATTAACATTGAGAGACACAGCGAACCCTATTCTGATACCCTGCTACGATTTATGTAGCGGTTCACTGTTCCTATTCGCAGAGGCAAGTGCAAAGCACACGCAGAATTACAATTTCATTATGTGGGGAGTCTGTCATGCGACCATGTGCTCTCCAGGATTTGAGATGGCTATTCCCGTTAAGTCCGTGGACGGGCAAACAACAATTGTGGGAATAGATAGAGGGTTCATGATGAGCAATCCCACGGCCGTCGCCATTACTATGTGTTGAATAATAAGGTTGACTTTGCGTCTGCTAGTGGGGTGTATGATATCATGGTGTTGTCCCTGGGAGCGGGAGCAATTGATTGTCAATAAAAAAGCGGGGAATAGTGGAATGGGCAAGGCCGATTATGAATATTGTGAGTGAAGAAATCTCACATATTGTGGATCATGCAGTCAGCGTGGCTTTTGGCGACAGAAAGCAACGCATGTATGTTTATCAATGACCGTATGCATGCATGGCGTCGAACTCCATTTATATGTTATCATTTTAAGCTTTGCGTTGTCCCTGGGAGCGGGAGCAATTGATTGTCCATAAAAAAGCGGGGAATAGTGGAATGGGCAAGGCCGATTATGTATATTGTGAGTGAAGAAATCTCAGATATTGTGGATCATGCAGTCAGCGTGGCTTTTGGCGACAGAAAGCAACGCATGTATGTTTATCAATGACCGTATGCATCGATGGCGTCGAATTCCATTTATATGTTATCATTTTAAGCTTTGCGGCATCGAATTCCATGGAGCTAGATGTAGGTAATACTTTCCATTCTCATTCAATATTTTCGCCCACAATGGTTGCATGAATTTGAGAATCTAGTTTAATAATTGAATTACTTTGCAATTTAATCAATGTTGAGGTATTTATACTATTTTGTATTATTCTCTATCTTTTTTTAATTAAATTTTTATCAGTTTCATGTTAGTTTAATAAATCTATCACATTTAACTGCTTTACTTCTGCTCTGGAATTAAAAGTTGTTTTTATTTCTATCAATTTAATCGGATTATTTCATTAGTTGATTGAATCCCAACACAATTTTTTCCATAAATTTACCTAGCAACTTAATTACAATTTTCACCTTTACTATTTATTAGATTTAATTGTGTAAATTTCAAAGCTAATTACAAGATTTTTAATATTATTAAACTACATTTCAAATTATTATTGTAATACATATACCAGCCATATCTTGTAAGACAGATATTTGTCTTTGCTTTATAGCTTGAGCATATAAATCTTTTCGTACAAATAAACTCACTTAAGTTCGACTAAATCTCTCAGTAATACTGGAAGTTAGATCTTGTTATACATCATGAGCCTATAAATATATATAAATCTTAGTGAAAAGGATTCGATATGTGAGGAGGACCTATAATCTCTCATCCACAGGAAAATGAAGCACTAACCATGGTTCTCTACCCTGCAAGGACATCTTCTCTCTATTATTCCTTCTTGTGATAGATAATATTTATGGATAATTCCTTCCGCATCTATGAATAGCATTTACGGATAATTTTGTTCTCACATTTGAAATGCTAACCATTTGTTTCAAAGTCTTGTTTATAATTATTTTTCAGCAACTATGGATAGCATTTATTTATACCTTTACTACTTCATTATACTTTTGTTCACACATTTCATATCAATATTCATCTCCTCACCCATCATTAGGAAATTAAATTTTCTTTTGAGATTTAAACACAAATAACAAGAAAAGTTGAATGGTTACAATTTTGAAAGACCGATTTGTTCTGGTATAATGGTGATCAATTGTAATTAGATTAGAAATACATCTTAACAGAGAAGGTATCGCTCATATGTAGAATGTTTTTGTAATTTTGTGTTTGGGGCACTTGTAATTAGATTAGAAATACATCTTAACCGAGAAGGTATCGGTCATATGTAGAATGTTTTTGTAATTTTTTGTTTGGGGCACTCTAACCTGATTTGCTCCAATGTCGAGGAAGCTATTTGTAATTTCATTTGAGAACATATAATTAATTTTTTATACTGCATTTTTCTAAGTAGATTATTTGTTGGATTAACATTCAAGTAGTGATAACTGAATTATCATTAACTGCAAATAATATGAAAATATTTAAGTATCCTAACTAGTATAAATAAAGGCAATGAAATGATATGTAATTATTTTTTTTTTTTATGTTTTTCTTAGGAGGATGAGGTGGAGGAGGAGAGGATGACGTGGAGGAGGAGGAGGAAATAGGTAGTGGTTGAGGAGGTTGAGGGGGAGGAAGCACCAGAGGAGGAGGGGGTAGATTGGATGTTTCCCAAGAAATGGTGATAATTTTCATTTTGTGGTGACACATGGGCACTTGCCCAAAACATTGGGGGTGCCTCCCCCCAATTAGCTTTTCCTAATGGCCTTTGTAAGAGGTAAATGAACACAAAATAGTGTGATTGTTACAAATTACATGCAAATGTCAATATTTATTATGAACAATATCCCCTTTGCTGAGGACATTGACTTTTACCACAACATTTCCTAAAATTTGTGGGATTTCTCCACATGTCCCTGGGATGAATTTACCCATCCTGGGTCCCTGTGTCCCACAAACATGGTCACAAGCTTATAGGTTATTTGATACACTAACTTCTAGACCGACAATAGATGAACTAAAGAAATTTGCATTTTCATGCAAGTAAGACATGATAAATACCACATATAAATAAACACTTGAACTACTAAAAAAATTGACCTCAACACCCAAGCAGACTTTTAGATTCTAGAATCAGAACAACAATGCTCACCATTAAATAACACCCCTCCTCAGACTTATCTAGAAAATTAGCCACCCATCTATCTACATTTTCAACCCACTCACTGTGATGTACTCCAGCTCTTGTGGCAATGATATGTAACTGCAAATGTACATATTTTTCATTAATAACACTGAAAATTTTCAAAAATCCAACAAAAGTAGGGAATGATTCTGACGGTGCCCTGCCTACTAAAATAAGGAATCCAATCAAATAACAATATAAATTAATTGACTATATTTTCATCAACTCAAAGAAAGACTTCAAGTGAAAAAGTACTAATCAAACAAGATACCTTTTTCCCTACACGCTCTTGTTGCTCCTTCACCTTCTAACGCAATTTAGTTATGCTCATGTTGACCCTCAATTTCTTTCCCTATAAAAAATACAACTATATCTCTTACAAAATTATCATAAATGTAAAGCTTATATGGCCATTCTAAGGAAACACATGCAATTCTATAGGATGGCAAACATAAACCCATACTTTCTTTCCCAAAGACACTAGTACTTTTAAGCACAATATGTTGCACATGCTCAACATTAGAAACACTTCAGTCTTCATTTATTTGAAAATGCCCTTAGAGACCAATTAATTGTTACTCATATAGAAAAATCACCCATTATGCAATCACTCATAATCTGCAAAAACCATGCCATGTTGCCATAAACACAACATAAATCATTTATAAGTAACATAAGGTGTCATTTGTATTTAGGAAAACGGCTACAGAAGAAGTGTTGTGGAATAATTTGGAGATTCATGATAAAGCTAATGATTGGAAACCCAGAACACAGACATCCTTGTTACAAAGCATGCAAAAACTGAACAAATAAATAGCTTACTATAGTGACAGAGAAATATAATCAAGATAACTTGAGGAAGAACAAAAATGAAGAGGAGGGAATGGTAATATATTATAGTATAACACTATCAAGAATAGAAAAACTATATCACATATCAATGTGGGATATAAATGAAGAAACTTGAAGAGAAAATTGAAATTTGGTGCAAAAAGGAAATTTAGCTTGCATTCTTAGTTGTCTTTCCCACTAAGCAGTGCATATTAGACCTCTTTCTATTAGATAATCATGATCAATGATACCTAAGAGATATGCTTTAGCGTGTTGAGCAAATATTGATAATAGTAACCTCATGAATAAGTCTTTGGCTAATTTGAATTTCAAAAGTTCATAACACTTTATAAGGTCTCCGAACTTCACAGACGATATTTTTGATCAGTTGTTAATTGGTAAATTCTATAGCTTCGCAACCTCAGTACTAGGTAGGTAATTAAATATTTACATCTATCTCAACTTCTCTTTGTTTTTTAACTTTGAACTTTTTGAATTTGAAAAGTTCAAAGTTGCAAAACACAGAAATTGAGATAGATAATCTAAAAAGTTCAAAGTTGCAATACATAGCGAATTGTGATAGATGTAAAGATTTAAGTACCTAATTTATACTGAGGTTGTGAAGCTATAAAATTTACCAATGAACAACTGATCAGAAATAGTAGTTGTGAAGTTCTGAGACCTTATAAAATCTAACTAATTTTAAGTTGCAAGAGTAAACTGACCTTCACATAGCTAGCTCCAAGGTCCTTCCTTGTGTAACCTTGAGCCAAGTTGCGCATTACATATTTATTGTACTCTTCCAGCATGCGCATTAAGATATCTCATGTTGAGATACCCTCAGTATGTTTGTTATCCAAAGGTACAACAAGCTAAGAGTTGATTCTGCAGGTTATGATCATTCATGGTGCCACTTGAAATAAATATTACTTGCATATCAAACCAAGTTATCATGCAAAAATATTACAAACAATTCAATTCTTACATGAACATGGAAATTACAAAAACCCTTGTGGCTAATTAACACTAGGCATTCTTCAGGTAAACCAAACTAGGTACCTAATTAATACAGAAGCTTGTTGATTTATAGATGAAAAATGACAATTATAGGTTAAGAATGGCTTATAGGTTTGTATATTTATATATGAATGGCTTAATTGCTTTGTGGATATTTCCCTCTCAGAGGGTTATACCATGTAAAACTTCTTGTGATGACCAAAGACCTATTTCTTTTGTGGTGCTAGTTCCTATGATTACCCAAATATTGATTTCATCATAACATCAAACTTCTTGTGAGGTTAACTACTTTCTCTTCAAAGATTGAGGTAGCTTACAATAACTATAATGTTCTTTCTTCTCCTTGTGAAGTGTTGTTCTCTATTTTTATGATAAGACTCGGTAGTTGTTGAGTACTAGGTGAGTTTATAACCATTATTTCCATTCTAGAATCAAACCTCTTGAGCTCCTATTAATTTCTCTTAAAGATCCAATCCTACTCCCCATTTTCTGCAAAATTAGTGCATTGTGGAATTTTGATTATTCCATTGCATCCAAAGTTGTCCTTTAAGTCAGATATGTCTTTCAATTCATAAAAAAGTGTTTGTTTTTCAAAAATATAAATATTTCCCTCATGGCCATCCATTTAAAATGTGGTATTGGTAATAACATTATGATTTTATAAAGATTTATTTTGGTATTATTCTTGTAATTGCATAGTTATTTTTGTTTTCTCAATTCCTTATTTTGGTGTTCCCTAATATTGTTTGGAAAAGCACTGTTGTTTTAGGTCTCTCAAATCTCTGCTATTCACAAACCCCAAGGTCCTCACTAGCTTCCTAACAGTCCTTGACTTTATTTCCTCACCATTTTCTAGCAATATTTTTTTCTTGGTTCCAGGCTCCTCCCACAACATGGTTCTCTTTGTAGTACTCATGCAACATTTCTCCATGTGGGTATTGTTTTCTATCAAAATACCCCACCCCCAACCTCCTTTTCAGCCATCCATGCCAATGGAAGCATCCTCCTTGGTACCAATTCCCTCCCTATAGACAACAATTTCCTTAGTAATCACCCCCCATTTCAAGTGGTTTTGTCAACCGTTACTTCAATCACACTGCCCATAGCTGGTAATTCCTAGAGATCACACCCATTCAAGCATTAATATTACCTACAAAGTAAAGATCACTGCTTGTTTTCCAAACCAAACACTTTGACCATACACCCGTACCACATGGAGACAACCTATGGCTAAAGCAAATAGGCACATCAAGCAGCTTGCTAAGTGGAAACATTGTATTGCCAAGCTAATAGTAATGTCAAACACCTTCCAAAGTGGGACCAGCTAAACTTTTCCCTACAAAAAACTAGAAGACGACAAGGGCATGTTGAATAGGATGCAAAGTAACACATCAACATCCTAATAGCATTACTTGCCACATGGTACAAAGATTTCCTTTTATGGCAACAATTACAAGACACCTGCCATGTCATCTACCACATACCATCACGAGAGCAGTGCCACTTTTGCAAGCATGTGATTTGACAAAGACACATCACTCTACCATGAGTCATTTCCATGTGCTACTATGTCATATATGATCTACCACATCAACATTTTGAAGAGCCCCTTTCATTGAAATTTCAATTTTTTACAGTGATTTCAAGCATGCAAAGTCCACTTCAAGTATAATTTTTTGCAGAGTGTGTTTTTTCATTCTCTATGCAGTGGCATAGTTAGTTTTTGGAAATTTCATTGTGTGGTGCATCCTACTACTGAGTTTTCTAAGGTAACCCCTTCTAATCCTCATTTATGGACCTTTTGAAATGCAAGTCTTTAGCCATACAAGCACTTTTTGTAGTATCATTTATTGGAAGTGCATATTTTCATGCACTTTACATTGGTGCAATCAGGTTTTTTATTTATATCAATTTGATTTCTTTTCTTCGTGATGGATAATATGAATTTAGCTGGCTTAGATAAGGGCTGGACAGAACTAGATCTGGATGAGTTGGAAGCAACATATGAACTATGGTTTACTGATAACAGTTACAACTAATTTTCATTATCTGGAGATGGGGAAACTTATGTTGGTGAGTCCACATGGGATCCAGAGTTCGCAAAGGATCAAGACCCTAGTCTAAAAGATCATGAAAAGAAAACATGTGAAGGCCAAGAGTTGAAATATTCCTTAGAAGAAGATATGCTGAGAAAGAATATTATGCAACTAATTCAAGGAATAAGTGATGAATTCGGTCTCTTTGCTATCAACACCTTGAATGCACGATAGATGAGTTCATGATTAGACAAGGTGAAGTTTTAGAAGCTGTTGCACAAACATATCTTAGGATTGCACTTCTAGCTATTGTCATGGACATAGAATATCAGTCTATAACTTATGGAGCAAGAGAACATGTAGAAGCAACATAAGAGACAAAATAAAATGGAGGAAGAATTTTAAGAACAGGAAAACGTAAAGGAGCTTGAGAGCCTAATATTTTTGCTTAAAGGAAGAGAAAAGGAGTCTGCGAAGCTTTCTTCCAAGACTAGGCAAACGATAAATTCACTCTTATAGGTAGACACCAAAATAAAAGAGTTTCAGTAGGATCTTGAATGTGCTCAAAAGGGACAACGTCTGAAAGAGTCATCCATCGAGAGACTTGCATCAGCTATTGTGGAGAGAGAGGATAAAAAGGATAATATAGTCAAACTGCATCAAGAACTTAAAGAAATGAAACATAAAGATTTGGTATCTGCTAGGCAAGCGATTTTTTTTCCAAGCAAGAGGAAGCCAAACTAGTTGAAATAAAAATTAAATATTGCATATGAAGAAGCCATCGGACCCTTACTAGCTTAGAGAGAGAAATTTCCACCTTGAAATCCTTATTAGAAGAAGAAAATTCAAGTTTGAAGCATGTGAGTAGTGAGCTGCAAGGTCAACTAAAAACTCACAATCTTTACAAAGCAAGGTTGTCACTTTATCAAGTGAGTTGACTACAAAAGTACGAGTATAAGCACAACCGAGGTCAGAAATTTCAAATTACGAGGTTGGAAAATGATAGAGATGCAATGTATGATTATCTGAAGGAAAAATGTACAAGAAGCAGAACAAAAATTAGCCAGTATGGAAGTAACTTAAAAGAAAATGAAAGCCATGTGATGCTACTTTGGAGAATATGAAAAGAGAATTGATTTATGCCAATTACTAATAATAATAATTCAATATTGATGGGAGACTAGAAATACTTGTGATACAAAGGAATTAAAAATTAAAATCAAACCTGCATGGGCCAAAATTAAATATTCTCAGAAGCCATTTATTTTCATAAAATGAAACAACTGTGCCAGAAGGCCCCATTACCCATCTCACACTATTTCACGCAAGCATCATAGCACTAGTAGCCTTCTCCTATTCATAAACATGTGTTAATAATAGAACTTAACGATTCAAGAGAAAGAAACAACTATCCTACGCAAAGCCACATGACATAAAATCACCTGTTCCTTCTCATATCTTTGCTTCCGTAGCTTATCTTCCTGCTTCTTCCTTAATGGGTCCTGAACTAAAATCTTCTTGATGGCCTCAGCGTATAATATAAAACCACATAAGCACTTATTTAAATTAAACCTTTTACATAATTTTTCTATGAGAAATACGCCCACTAGAAACTCCCGTGATTGTAACCCGATC
The DNA here is from genome assembly GCA_000404065.3 of Pinus taeda. NCBI lineage: Eukaryota > Viridiplantae > Streptophyta > Pinopsida > Pinales > Pinaceae > Pinus > Pinus taeda. Next base: position 12,537 of record APFE031616770.1, read on the forward strand.
CACCCACACATAGTGATGCATACTTGAATCTCATTGGCAGCGTGCTCTACTTGCACTTAGTTACATGATTTTTTTTATATAAATTTTCTGTGAGAAATATGCCCACTAGAAAATCCCATGATTGTAAACCCACCAAGCCATGCATATTTGAATCTCACTTGCAGCCTTCTCTACTTGCATCTTGTGTCCCTGAGCTGCCTTTGCTTTCTTCAATTGTTGTTCCACCTCTCATAACTTTTCTTTTTGTTCTGTACTGTAAGCAAGTACATGTTAGGAGAGAAGAAAGAGATGTCTTTAAAAATGCTTTTGAACCCACGTGGTTGCACATCCTCATTATTAATAATGAGATAAAAATAAAACAAATTTGCACCAGACTTTCATCTCGCTCACTTTCAATGATAAAATGTACATTATAATACCCCTTACCAGAGAAAAAAATCACACCTTAGCATTAACCAAAGTAATTGACAAAATAGGGCATATATGTGTAATCATATATATACCAATTTCATCTAGAAAATTTTAACTAATATTAGAATAGATCACAAAATAGTGGACCTAAAAGTGAGAAAATCATGTAGCATCAGAAATACATCAAATAACATCTATTAGACATTTACAAATTTTCTAGGTCAAGCCATTCAATGCTACAAATTACAAACGTGAGATTGCGGAGTCAAGACCCGCCAAGCTATATTTGTCAATATTGTGGACATCTCTTTATGTTCCTACCTAGTCAGGTAACTAAAACTACAACCAACTAGTGTACAATGGGTACCATTCTTGAAGAGGGAAAGTGCCTAGTGGGTTTCCCCATGATGTGCATTTCTTTGGCAAAAGAACTTCCCTTGTTAGTAAAAATAATGAGTAGCAAATGTCTATCTATTTGCTCTATGAGATAACAAATATATGTTTGAAATACAAAGAAATGAAAATATCACACGAAAATATACTAGTTTCGGAGCCACGAGAAGAAAAAATCCATCAATTTAGGAGAGTTTACAAGAGATGTGAAGCAGCCTAACAAGAAGAACAAAATTTCACAGAGGAAAAGAAGAATGTGAAGACTGACAATTTACATAAAAAGGGTGAAAGAGATCAAAATTACGTTATATAAAGTTAGAAAACAATGTGCAATCATCTCAACACAAGAAAATACAACAGATCTAAAAATAAAACTGATAACCAAAATTTTCTCAACAATTTTTTTGGTAACGAACTAAACAAATTCAAGTGAACATTTTAGAAATTGGGAACTAACTATAAATTGTTTGTTTAATGGCTTATTATCTTTTGCTTACGATGTTAAGAAAATACTGAAACAATTAACAACCCACTAAAATTTGATTTTCTTTAATACAAGTTTTTGCAACACAAAATATAAATATGCCAATAAACATGCTAAGATCAGTTGCACGGAAAAAGACATACTTCTTTGACTGGTTTGAGGGAGTCCTTCTTGAGTTTCGGTCATATTTTCTCTTACTTCTGAATCAACATCTTTGCATGACTGCATAGGCCTTTGGCTTGAAATAAGGGGAACTTCCTTCTTATCATCAAAAGTTAAATTTCCAATTTCTTGTTTTCGTTTACTTCTCTTCTTCTTTCCTTCAAGTTCAACATCCACAATTTCTGCATCTTCATTGGCTGATGCAACTTCTTCTTCATCATATTCCTGATATAAATCTTCTAAATCCCTTTAATAGTTTGAACTTTTCAATCTTCTTTTATGATGTGCTACATTTCATATTCCTCATCATCTTCATCATATTCAACATCCACCATCTGCTTCTTAGGAATCCTTAAACTACATCACTGAGATGTTTCATTTCCGTTCTCATCTTACTCACACTCACCAGCTGGACCATGTTTCTTGGTGGTCCTTGATATTTTACTAATGCTTCGTCACCATCATCATCCTCATCATGTTCACCATCCAGTATGTGTTTCTTAGGTATCCTTGTCCTTTTATGAACATGTTCGCCAACTTATAAATTATTAGTCATTTCTGCCTTCTTTCTAGAAGTAATTCCCTTGGCATGATGTGTATCCATCTTTGCAATAGATACATTGGTATAAAACTTAAGGTCCTTCTTAGGTGATTCTTGCATTTCCACCCTTACAAGGAAGTAATCTTCATCATCTGAATTTTCTAGCACATTGGATATGGAGTCAACTCATGTCCTTGAGTGCAGTAGTATGGCATACCTAATATGAAATCTTCCATATAACCATCAACAGATCTTGACCAGCAACATGTATTTAGACAAATTTAAAATGTAAACCGCTACCTTCATTAAATTTAATGGTATGAAACATATTCCACCATGGGTGTCAACACCTTTAGATTATAGAAATATTCCCAATTAGGTAACTCAGCGCCATTAGAGGACTAAGCATGGAAAATCCTTGCATGCACATGTTAAATAAAATGGGAAAAATGTTGATGACAACACAATGGGATATACAGGAACTACAAAATAAAATGGTAAAGAAAATATGTTGCCTTCGACTCATGAAAATATAACCATAACAAATCCATATTAAACCTATATTTATCAAGGAGGGGGTCAAATTTCTCGATGTGTACATTTCTTTTATCATTTAATCTGAAGAACTTAATTCATGACATGGAATTAAGTGATTAAAAAAACTACAACTAATGAAATTTAATCCCTCTCAGTGCTTGATAAATTTGGATTTAATATCAACCAACAATGGTTTAATATTTTTTTGGATGCTGTCACATGTCTATGTACATGAAAACATCTCTATCATACTGGCCCGCAAAGCACCTCACTACTCTCACTGCACAAAGGCACATACCAGTATATGATACTTTAGAGCTTGGTAGATGTATGAAAGATTGTTTAGGTAAATTCACTAGCAGAGTTGGATTTTTATATTACCAAGGCACTTATGCATGTACGAGTGACATAAAAGAGAAATTACTCTGAATTGACAATAGTTTTGTTCAACGAGATTGAACAAATGGCATAAATCCCAGGTTATTTGGTGGTAGTTGAGATTGTACTAAACAGTAAAAGAATAATTAAAATATGATATAAATTTGTTTGTACATCATATGCCCAACTTATAACTGAAGAATAAGTATTTGACATCGTCTCCCACCTTTAGTTTCTTGTGGAGGCTTCCTAGATGCAAATGAGCCTTCCAAACCCTTCTGTTTGGTTCCTCTTGGATTGTCAGATAAAGATGAAGCTTCCAAACCCTTCTGTTTGGTTCCTCCTAGATTGTTAGTGAAATTTGCATGAATAGTATGAGTAACTCCACCTACCTTAAGCTTCACCTTTGTTAACTGAACCTCTTGAGAAGGCGGATCATCTTGCTGTAGCACTGATTTATCCAAAGACTTCATATCAGCATACCTGTTACGAGAGGCTCTTCCATCAATCGATGTTTCGACTTGTCCCCCATTCTGACCTTTGCTAGTTGATTTTGATAGTGCTACGTGACAACTATCCATAGTCTGCCCTTTTGCCCTCCTACCTCCATGTGTCATTCCACTATGCCCAGAGTCCATTACTCCTTTTAGTTGACTCAGATTGTGGGAATCTGAGGATCTTCTCTCCAGCACTTTGTGCCAATCAGAATTATGCCAGTCCCTCGAAGACCCACATGACTACGGCCTTGGTAGCCTTCAATGCTTTTCACATTTCCCTTCACATATCGATCCCTATTCCTATCCTGGTCCCTTTCACGATCATGATCCAATATGTTGTGACTACCATTCCGCTCATAAGAATCCTCCCTATCCATCCCACCATCACGAAACCACTTCGAGCGATCTAAATCATCGTAGTGTCACTTCCGCTTGAATGCTTCACCAAATTCACCCCTTTCCTTCTTGGCCTTCTCCCCAGTCAAATACTCCTTGGAATCCCTCTCATAATGAAACCCATCCCTGTGACTTTTATCCCTAAAATACTTCTCAGGCCTCTTACTCCGCTCATACTCTTGAGGCTTGGAATCCCTCTATCATACTTCCTGTCATGATTCCTATCATTATTTGGGCTCCTGTCGCAATACTTGCCATTATGGTCTGTAGCATCCCTCCGAACCCTCTTCATTTCATCCCTCTCAAGTACCCAGTCATCATCTTCACCATCCATTTTGTGACTAGTTGAGTTATTACTTTTACCCAAATCATCCTTCCCGGTCTCAAATTTACCCTTACTATTACTACTCCTTGGCCTTCTCTTGTAATCATCACCATGAGAATGAGGATTAGAATACTTACCACATTCTTCGTTCAAACCCTTATCAACATTTCTAGCACTTCAAGGACTTGAGGGCGGGGAATTTGATGACGACGAATGCTCGTACTCATTGAGAAGCATTGCATGGGATCAACCCGATTTGTGCTTCCTTACCGAAAATGCTTGTGGCCACTCGAGTGGTCTCACCCCGTACGAGACCAGTGGTCGATATAGCTTGGAACGGGGAAAACTCTACATGGTTGGATTTTTTATGCAAAAGTACACTTGCCTATGGAAGGGTTTCAAATTTTGTGAAGATTTGGGCACCCAAAAGCTCAAAATACAGGCAAATTTTGACTTTCTGCCCCTTTTTTGAGTTGCAGAAAGCAGTCTTGGGAGATTTGACATTTGAGGGGTTAAATCAACTCCAAATTCAGAAATTCCGGTTGGGTTGGAAATTAGACTTCCCAAACTTTCCAATGAGCTATCCTGCACCTAATTGGGACTCCGGGAAGGCCCTCAAAGAGAGCTACCAAAAGGTGCGACCAGTCAAGCCAGAGGTGCGACCAGTCAAGCAAAATTTGCCAGTTTTTGACCAGTTCGGCCAGCTAAGCACAGTTTTCACTTGGGTTGACCATTTGGGCATGTAATTGATGGATTCTTGAGTAAATTTCATGGCATTAGATACTTTTACTCTTTTTTTATCTCTTCTAGAAGCTTCTTTGATGTAAATAGTGAATATTTAATGCATGGATAGGCTTCCTAACTTTTAGAGGCAAGTTATTGAGCTGGCCTATTATCTAGTGACTGATTTAGGATTAGTTGTAACAGCTCCTAGGAAGCTGAGCTCGACCCCTAGAGGTGGGGGAAGAGGTTATACCTTCTATATTATTCCTTCTCTTTCTCATTTTCATGGTTGGACTCTTGAGGGAGAAGCTCTATTGTATATTCTACTCGTATCTTTGCAACTTGAGGAAAAGGAAGGCCAGGGTTTTGCAGACTTCATTGTGGATTCTTGTGGATTATTGTACTGATGGTGTGTTTCCTACTGTCATTGTAAGTGTGTTTATGTGTTACATCTCTTATTCTCTTGCTGCTAATTAAACAAAAGAAGTGATAAAGTTTGAATTCATGCATGCCATGCTCAGCTTTCAATTTTGTTTAATATTTATGTTTTCCACTGTCTAGAGAGGATTCAAATTCATTGTTTGCCCTCTTTAGCTTATCTTCTTTCCTCCTTAATCACCCATCTCAGCTAAAGGCATCAGTACAAATTCCTACCTTGCCCCAAAGACCCACCTGCAAAAACTGAGCTCAATCCCCGCACCCTGAATTGCACTCCCTCCAATTGCCACCAAAAACCACAAAAACTTTAAATCAACCCTCCTTATCATTTTACTAGCCTAAAATCCTTGTTCCTAATTGGTCAACTCATCCTATTGACAAATTCACCAAGTTTGACCCGAGAGAGCCTTCTCATACCTCGTAGGGCTAGCTACGAGGTGAAATGGTTTGATGTAGCTTTGAGGTTTGTCTATCTCAGCCTAGGTGAAATCTCAAACGCTAACACACCTCTTCCTCTTATAGAAGCTTGAGAAGGATACGTTTCTTTATTAGCCAGGCATACAGTCTCTTCTGAAGATTCAAGGACTGTCTTCTTTCCAAAGGCTTTTTCTCTTTCAGCAAACTTTTTCACAAGAGAGTCAAAGGTTATATCCTTGAGATTTACATTTGCTTGCAAAGACTCAAGATAATTGGAGTATGTAGGATACAGTGCCTTGAGAAAAGCAATAAGAGATATATCTAGCTCAACTTTAGTGGATTTGATATCATGCACTATAGATTTTATTTCAGATGCAAGAGCAAGAGGGTCATTATTTTGCAGTTCAAGAGTGAAGAGTTTAATCATAAGTTGGACGACTTCAAGTGCAGAATGTGAGTCATAGAGCTCTTTCAGCTTTTGTAAAGCTTCAAAGGTAGTTGAACATGTTGAAATGTGACGACTCACCTCCTTATTTACAGATGCTGCGATTAATGCATACGCTTTGCTGTTCTTGTTTTCCCAGATGGCGAGCTCTTTGTCTGATGTAGGCTTTTCTGGGTCACTGTCTCCTTCTCCGACACACACTCCTTTCCACAGCTCATTGAAAATGAGGGTGTGTTGTACCATCCGAGACCAGTCAGGATAGTTCTCCTTGCCAGTGAGAACTATTCCTATCATAGAGATGATTGAATGCATTCTGTAAAAGGTTACTTCTGCTGATATAAAAAAACTTTTGCTGATATATTAATGCTTCTGATGGCGAAAATAAAAAATTTCTCTTATAAAACTTCTGCTGCTTTAAAAAATGATTTTGATATGGAAAAAAATCATTCAAAATTCTGCTACGCCATTATTGATCATACATATATCATCATATATATACATCTCTGCAAAAAATGTTTGAGCGCTTGCTGCCAGTGTAATATATATATTGCTGCTAGAAAGGAAGGCAAAAAATTTATCCTCAATGTATAAATTAAAGTTTTGCCAAAAAAAACAATTATTCCTCTCTGCCTTCAAACCCATTAAACGCTTCAAACACTGGCTTAAATTTCACAGACAATAGCATTTTATTCTTATTTATCAGTAAGATATTTGTTGCTTCACCGCTCCAATACGCTGCTTTAACACTTCCAACCGATGGCTCTTATACCCGTGACTCCATTGCGTAGAGAAAATGTATTGAGAGAAAAGGCGTTAGCTGGTAAAAATTAAACTGTAATCCGAGCAGAATAAAAATTAAGACGTTGCAAAAGAGTATCAGATTGTATTCAAATAAGTTGGCTGCAACTTATTTGGGAATCTAGTCACTGAAACCAGTTTATCGCATTGCATCTCTGGATCTACTCACCACAAAATTTTCAGTGGAAAGGATTTGGAATTCGTACTGGTTCAAAGCCTTGTACAACAACTTTCATGGCAGACAACAAACCCAGATCTCCACATTCTATGGAGCAGGTTGTTCTGGATGAAGTGAAAGGTCATTTACAAGTTATCACTCTCAATAACCCATGTAAGCTGAATATTGTTAGCAGGGAAGTGATACTCTAATTAGACGAGCTATATGAAAATGGGACAAAGAAAACGATGCGGAAATGATGATCATCAAGGGGTTCGGGCATGCATTTTCTGATTTTCACTCAGGACAAAGCAACGAAACCAGTAGCACAGGTGTTACACACAATGTCAGGCCAGACCTTCAGGCGTGTCAAACGTTACATACCTTGTCAGGCTTCAAAATAGAGCATTTTATGCGTTGAACAGGATTGATTACCAGGTGAGATAGTGCCAGCAGAGGAGTGTACGCCTTACACACTTTCAGGCTTTAGGCAGGCAAGCAGGCAGGCGTTTTTTTTCTTCCAGAAATTGGTATGCAGCTTCAGCGCAGGCAGGCATGCGTTTTTCTCAGAAGCCTATCACTCAGCAGTGTAGGAAGCGTGCAGGCCAGGGGTTTCACTCAGCATCAGATGTGGGACAGAAGGCAGGCAGGAGTTACAAGGTTAAAAATAGAACCTGGGACTTGTGCTCTGATACCATGTCAGGCCAGGAGTAACTCCAGGAAAACTAATGCATTTATTCGTTTAACCAATTATCTAATATATACAAGAATGTGATTGTTCAGTTCATCTTCTCGATGACTGTTCACATTCAGTTCCCCAATCACTGAGGATTAGGTGTCAACAAAGGGTGGTGGTTTAAGGATGACCACCAACACTGGAATTCTTAGTGGAGTTCTCAAAACTCTTCCAAAAATGGCAAGAAGCTGAAGTCTTATAGTAGAGGAAGTTCTCCTATTGTTTTGAAGAGGGAAACCTTCAACCATGAAAGGGATGTCTCACCTCGCATAAAAAGGAGAACTTCAACCTGAAAGGGAAGTCTTAACTTGTGATGGTTTAAGGATAACCAACAACTCTGGAATGCTTAGTGCAATTCATGGAACTCTTCCAAAACTGGCAAGAAGATGAACTCTTCTGCTAGAGGTAATGTTCTCAATTTTGTTCCTGGAATTCTTCTGAAACTAGTAAGAAGTTGAAGTCTTCTACTAGAGGAAGTGTCCTAGATTACCAACTGAAGGCATGTTCAGGGGCATCTTTGTTTCTGGCTACAACTTTGAAACTGGTGTGGCAGGTTGTGGCTCAAGCTCGCTGGATGTGGCCTTGAAGCTTGTAGATGACCATCATTTCCCCCCTGTTAGATACAAGGTGAGATGATGGAGAAAAATCAACTACAAGACTGTTCAATACTCTAGAACAAGTTCTAACATGTGATATAATATCTTCTTTGATGTTGATGCCCATTGCCAAGAAGTGGTCCATCCAAGGTGAATCTTTGTTCTTATAGAACGTTTGTTTTTGAAGCATCTATTTGAAGAATGAGTAGTTTTATGATAGTGCTTACATGGATGAAGATCAAAACAGTGATCTTTCAGATGGCCAACTCGGTCACAGTGTTGGCATTTCATAATTTGTCGTGGATGCTGTGGAAGAGAACCAGAATTTGAAATAGCTGAAGGTGAACTGTCATGAGGAGCAGGTAAAGATGAACCATAGTGAAGAAATATAGCACTTTGAAATTGGATTGGTTTGGAGTAGTCTGGAATATGAAAGGACAGGTCATTATCATAGCCAAGACCAGTTTTGTGCTTGTTATGGACAAGCTCTTCCCAAGGTCTAATTATGGGCTTCGGAAGTTCAAGCTGAACTTCTACATCTACATGTAACCTTGCTCTTTATGGGAGTCTATTTCAATCTTTTGAACATAAGCAGGTTTAGAATGACTCCCCTGTTTTAATTCTTCTTGTTGTAGCGAAGATTCGAGTTGCAAAAAGTCAATTTTCTCTTGTGCATTTTATAGACAGACCTAAATGTCTGTGAGAGAAACTTTGTTGATTTTTAATGTATCATGAGTAGTAGACAATACCAGAGTTTTGAGGAACTCTAATACTTCATTGATTCTAGCCATTTTTTTTAATGTCAGAATTACACCTTAAAACCTGATCACAACTACTACTCAATGCAGAAGAGTAATACCCACTAGAAATATCCTTTATAAATGTGGAGCAAATGATAATTGTGCAACCAGCAAGCACCAATTACAATCCATATAAAAATAAGAGTTTACTCATGACCAACACTATGTTCTAACAATAAAACTGACTAAACTTTTCTCCACAAAAGATTACTTTTATTTGTCAAAACAATCATTGCCTTTATATAGCCCACCAAACTCTTATGTAGCAGTCAAAGTAACAAGGAATCAATGCATATATATGTAGACAAAAACTATAATGAGTTTTAAATACAATGCCACACTGGGGTAGCAATAACTGCAAACTTGCTTGGATCCTTCAAATACTCTTTCACTTTCTCGGCCAGTGGAAAAGAATATTCAAGTTCAATCGTGATTTCTAATACATTTTTGTAACCATTGGTGATAGCATGTGGAACAACTACAGTTGTAGGATTACAGATCGCCAAAGAAAGAGTTTGTACATAATCTAATAAACTACAATTTTTTTGCTGTGGTGTGCCAAATCTTAACAACATATATATGTCATTCAACAATTATGAAAACAATGTATATATATATATCAAATTTTTTTGAATTTTGAAACAATTCATATATAATATATGAATCGATGCATGAGGGTGGCCATAAAAAATTAAAGGCACAAAGCATTCACCATACATGGTCTTCCAGAACTATTCGGACACATGCATATGCTGAGTAGTTAATTCATACATCATATGATACTCGGTCTTCAAAATACAAATACCAAATATAGCCCTTCAAAAATTTCAATGCAACATACTAGGAGTTATGCATGGACTTGGCTCCATTCCAACACACTGCCTCCAAATGTATAGAAGTGCTCGGCATGCACAATGATGTTGGAGATTCTTCAATGCAGAAATGCAAATCATGCTCCAGTATTCAATCACAGAGCTAAATATTCATCATGTTCCAAAGTTCATAATATTAGAATGTCTCTTTTATTTAGTACTCAATGCAAATCAATCGCAATATAACCCAACACACGCAGAGAATAAATAACGGAATTCTAGAAAGACTATGGGGATTTCCATTAAATAAATATCTTGCACTACAGGAAAAATGTGAAGGGCGTCAGTGTTCTCCTCCTCCTTACTCCTCGTGGGCCGTTTTTGGTCTAAGATATAGAATTGTAAACAACATTGCAAAGTTCAATTGTAATGTTCATTCTATTGTGGCTTTCTAATACTCAAAGTTGTAGCGTTGTAATGTTCAATTAAACATTGTTTCCAGATTCAAGCAAGAGGACGACAAATTGATACTCTCAAAAGGCCTAAATTCATGAAGTCGCCGAGACATCAAAAGTGGACAGTGGACAACCTTAAGGCGCCCCACTTCACCTCTGGCTGTAGCCTCCACTTTGAATAAATTATAGTACTTGACCTTCATTCTATTTTGGATCACATTCCGACTAAGAACCTCCTCAAAATGTGAATCTTTGGATATCAAAATCCATTTATGAGAGAGGGAGGAGCCCAAAAGTGAGTAGTAATTTTTCTAATGGAAGATCCATGCATGATGAAGTCAGACACCAACGAGGATTAAAATCCCTTGTGTCATCTTAGCCATCGACATATTTCACATCTTTAACACAAAGCGAAGGTATGCAAGCTCAGACCAGTGGTGTGAGCTGCACCATTTCACACCTCTCATTCCAGATTGAACACTATAGGCCGTATGCATTCACCTCCATGTCAATTGTGAGACCAACAGTGTTACAACATTCAACGTAAATGTATTAGAGGACTGTGCATGGAGGAGGGCGGTGGAGGAAGGTGTTAGATGGTATTGGATTGTGTATTCAAATTGGACAATTTTAGTGTAATTAGGCAGCGTTAAAGTAAGCAAGGTAAGCAACCATATGGATGATGTATGCGGGATGATGAACACCAAACAGAGGAACTCATCACAGATTCAAAAAGGCACAAGTACCATTTCTACCCTCTTAATCAAGAATAAACAGTGGGGTAAAGAAACAAATCGTCTGATTCTCCAAATGATTTTGAATGAAGTCAATTCACCTTCCCATAATCAATCTCCCGTCACCATTTATTCTCATTCATCTTTCCTATCCCAACTCACAACCCAGAGTATAGGCATGTTATCCTTCCTCGAAATATTATTCCAAGCCATCTGATTAACAGGATTTTGGAAGAGCCATATTCCAACTGTTTGCGCTATAGATCATATGTTGGTTGTGTTTTAAAATTCTATACTTTGATACCCATATTTGGTCAGAGATTCCAAACCACTAACCAGCGTGCCAACCATTAGGAGCAAAGAGAAAATGCAGTCGAGCAATTATGTACAGCCCATATAGCAAAGAGGGAATGAGAATGATTAAGAATACCATATGGTAGAAAGCCTAGAGAGCACAGAGAGCTCAGAGAGAAAATATCGCAGAATAACTGATACAAGGAGTTACAACTAATTTTAGGAATGCTAAAAATATGCTGGAGAAATCACATAGGTTGCACCTAGAATTTACTTGAGTAAATATTCATGAAATGCATAAGTGATGGTAGAAATTACCTACACATAAAGGCCATAAAACAAATGACTCAAATTAATTATGCAAGGCAGGAATATGCCTACTCTGATACCATGTTAAACACACACATGGCAGCAACATAATCTGAAAGATAAAACATGAGAATACATTTTGATTAACAAGTGATATACATTTATAGTACATGGTTTGACCGTTGAGTTCCACATCCCAAGGTCTCTTGGACTCCTTTTGTCTATTCGGCTTCCACACTAACCCATTGAGGATTAGGTGTCCAACATTTACAAAGAAATATTGTCTTGCTTCCTCTTCTAGGATATTTTTTTTCTTTTTCTCTTCCTAACATATGACAGTGCTTTATGCTTGTTCTTCATCTTTCGCAACCATCATATCCAATTAATTTTCTTCATCCCTACATAAAACAAAGTTATTTTCTTCCATCATATGCAACAAATCCTACATCCACACACAAATTATTGTATTTACAATTATTAGGCCATTTACCTTCAATATAAACTAACATATTATGATAATATATATAGATCTTATGGACAACCACATAACATTTTCTTAACATATGAATATAATATAAATATTAAAGGATTAAAACATTCCAAGTTCTGATACTTCTACAACCTTATCTAAATTAGTAATCTCATAATTGATTGATGCATTGTGCTTACCGAATTAGGAGCACCAGTAGTATACCAGAACAAAATTTTAAAATATATATATTACTATTACATGAAACTTCGTATGTATACTAATATAAATATCAACATAATAGGTAAGTATATATATTGGTATATATAACAACATAATATGTTGTAATATATAATATGGTAAATATAATATTATTCTAGTTTGCATATATATATATATATATATATATAACCATAATATCAATGTATCTAAGGGTATATATACAAGCACATACATATGGTATATAGCTACATAATATGTTGTAATAATATAATTTATGGTATATATAATATTACTTCCATCTATATATACTAGTATGTATGTTGAGATATATATGAATATAATATCAATATGTCTATGGGTATATGTACAAACGCATACACCTAGTATTCTATCCATATATATATATATATATATATTATATATAATAGACACACACAACGCACCTAGAAATATGTTAATATATATAGTGGTATATATGATGACAAAAACATTGATATATATGGCTAGTACATATACCAACACACATACACAAAAGTTCATGACAACCTTAATTTCCGTGTTTTCATTTTATTTTTATACAAATTGGATTGTGAGTTGATTGTTTGTCTTTCTCCTGAATGAATATGTATTTTCCTCAAACTTTGTAATGTAATTGAAAGTTTCCTCAAATAATATGCATCATCAATCTCAATCAAGATCATAAACAAAAAATAAAGGCTAATTTACTATCAAATGTTTTTCTACATACAATATAAATACTAGAAAGGAAACATTAATATTTGAATAACAACAATATAGTTATTGGAAGTTATCTAATGTTATTACCTTGAAAGGAGTGGTGAACATGAAGATTCTAGTTGTGAACACAAAGATTTAATTTGCGTCATGTGCAATTGTGCTACAAACATTTGGCTTTATTTGTTAAAAAATTTCAGCATTACTTCAACAAATAAGTGAGCTAAATTTTCTTCAAATGGATGCTTTCTATAAGTAGTAACTCAACAATCAACCTACTAACCACAATGTACAACATTTGGATACACTTATCAACTAGAAGGAAAATAATGAGAAAAATAAGCAATTAGATGCCATAATTAGTTACCCAAACTTGAGGTCACCATAATTAGAACCCTAGGAATTTCCAAGATATTCTATAGAACTCAAATTGTATCTCTTGTTGAATTGGATAATTTCTCTAAGAAATGGTTGTTGGGTTTTTCCATGGTTAGGGTTTTCCCAAGGTAAATGTTGTGTCTTTTGTGTTTGTGTATCTCTTCATGATCCTTCTATCATTATTGATAATTGTTGAATATTTTCTATGTATAATTTCTTAATGATGAATGTGACATCAAACAAATTAAAGAAGAAATAATTGGAAGTAATTATAAGTCAAGTAAATCATGAAAAATCAACAAACCTTTGCCTAGTGCAATCTCAAAGGAGAAATCATATAGGACCTCAAATGTATGATCCTTAGAGTTAGGGAATTCACATAGAATATTTATATATGACATTATATAAATTTAACATGATAAATAATGTAGTATAGAAGAATAACAGAAAGCAGGTGAAGACCTACAATAAATATGCAGGGAAAGAGAGGTCAGGGGTCATTGGAAGAGTTTCTTGCTAGTGTAGGGGCAAGCCATTAGCCTTAGGAGCAAGAAGTGTACCAAAAACATTAAAGAGGATAGGGGATAGAAATTGAATTGGTTGATTTTATGAGACATCTGTTTAGTGTTTGTGGAGAATGATAGTAATGAAAATGAGGTCAGGAAGAGAATTAGTTAAAACTAACTCCATTTTGGAGTGGGAAAGAGAAAAATTCTAACTTAATATTCAATAGTTCATAGGGCACCCTCAATGATAGAAATCCCGATGGAAACTTTAAGAGGATACTTTAGAGGGTCATCAAGTGTATCCTCCTTCTTCCTTGGATATTTAGAAGAAATCTTCTCAGTCTATTTCTTCAAAATAATTACATTTGATTTTCGAGAAAGTATAGTTATTCTTGGTAGAATTCAAAGGTCATAATTGATTATGGGGGAAAAGTTTTAGAATTTTAAGGATTTTGAGTGTGGCCTTTGTGCACATTTAATTTTTATTTATTCTTAAGTTTTTAACAATCATGTGTTATGGTATCACAATTACGAACAATATTTACACCAAATGCTTTACGTTTTTAGTGTAAAGGATGGTTTAATTCAAGGTAAGAAATCATTACCTTGGCATTGATTTAATTTTTATTAGATACTTGGGGCTTCTGTGTTTTAGTTATATTCTATCTCATTATTTAAGTTTGATGGAACTCATTGATTACTAATCTAGGTTTGGATGAAATGGGAGTAATCCACATCACTAGGTATGCATTAGGCTATAAAACATATGATCATTTTTGTTGATTTAAATTTGAATTTCCCATAAGGGTGTACATTATTAGAAGGTGGTTCTCCTGTATCATTGTTAAATCATTGTATTAATGAAGAGAATAATTCCTTTGTTTTTACCCCGTTAGGATAAGAGAAATTATATGTTGGAGTTTATAACATAAATGTAAAATGAATAAGACTAAAGAAAACTAGTGCCTTAAGGAAGCTAGAGAAACACACTACACAACAGATTGAAGAGGCATCACATATGGAAAGCAAATTAAGGCTCTACTGGTGTAGGGTAAGACCTGCACATACCCACAGTATGCATCAATATGCATAAATGCATCTATCCCAGGTGTTTAAGTCTACATTGGAGTCAAATCTACAGTACATCGAATGGTTAAGGCCCTCTATAATACAATTCTTTTGTATCATAACCAATTACCCCACCTGAAACCTCCTATTGCGACTATATTAACCCTCGAGTCTTTGTATATTCTTTGATTAAAGTCCTTTCACTAATCCTTCTTATCGGGAATGAAAAACCCTCAGAACCTTTATATAACCCATAATTCGTATATATACAAAAATCCCCCTTTAAACATTGGTTACATATGGGTTTAACATAGGAATACACTATCGACGCTATTTTTTCCTTATAACCTTTTAACAAATGAAATAACTTCAAACATGGCTTTCTTCACTTTTATACAAACTCTGCTTAGTCCCCGAGGTTAAAAGGCATGACGCAAATATTTAACATAATACAAGGAATTACCTTAACTTCTACTCGACCTATATAAGGCGAACTGTAAAGTTTATATACCATAGTTGTTCTTGACATCAGGTTTCTTTTTCCATTGGTCCTTTGTATTATCACAGCCTCTTTTGAATGTTGATTCTCGGTCTTCTAATACCTCTAATCCTGCCTATCAGAGTTCACACTTCTCTTCACTCCGTATTTGGACACAATAAGGATTTAAATCTACTGTTATGGAACTTCAGGTCTGATTATCTCCCTATTGGAGTTTAGCAGTTCCGTAGGCCAGTTCCTCTTCAACTTGAACTGATACGTGCGATATTTTGGGGCTGATTCAATCTCAGCTGTTGATCTTCCCAAATCTAATGGTTCCTGAGCATCAAACTTCACTCCTCCACTCGTTCCTTTTACTTAGAAGTTTTCCGCATTTTCTTCAATTCTTTTGTGATTTGGGGTTTTCTTCAAGTTTCAGCCTTCCATTCTTCTGCTGCTCAATTCATTCCTGCTTGCACATAACTCAACAATTCCATTAATCAACAATCCATTACGATTTGTACAAATTGTTCTGCATCTTTGTGCAGTATCACTTCACTATTTCTTCATAGCTTCACTCTGTCCATCAATTGGACTCAATGACCCATTATGATTCCTCTGAATCACTCCATTCCCTTGCGTCCTTTAGAATTATGTCTACAACCTATTACAGAGCCTACGAATTCACAGTAAATCATTTATGAAGTACTCTTCAATACTCTAACACAGTCAGGAACAAACTCTGCATATATTAATGTAAAAGAAAATATTACATTCAAGCCTCCTCAGTCTCGCAGAGGCCTATTTTTCAATGTCAGTGGCCTCTCTCTTAACTCTGCTCGTAGGCTTACATATTCCAGGAGTTTTGTTGAACTATCCTGGTTTGACTCCTATATCCAATGAACCAACTCCTAAATCTATTCAACCAACTCCTAGATGTACTATATCCTTTATGTCCACTTATATTCTCCATGTAATGCCTATAAACTCTCTCTCACTCATAGAATCATGAACTGTTCTAAGAGTCCTAATTGACTTTAGGCTCTTTTGTCATTATTTCCACTCATGTCCTCATTTAGTTGAGAGCACTTAGAATTTCGTCTCACATATCTATTTAAATCACTTAAAGGCCTAGATATTACATTAACTTGAGACTTAGGAAAACTATTTCCTAAAAATACATGACCCCCTATGTCTATTATTTACAATGATTTTCCCTTGGGTGAATGCTCCTTCATTAGACCTCCAAAGTAGAAAATATTCATGATCTCCTGATGATGTTTCTTCTGGTCCTGGTCTTCCTGGATCCCACACTTTGTTTTGTAACTATCCACATGCTTTGTTCCCTTGTTGTTATTGTATTTCTATTGTCTTTCACTCCATTTTCTTTTTGTCAATCGGATTCTAGTTCTGCTTGATCTTGCTTCTTGTTCCTACCATTTTCCTCCATTTGAACTATTTCATCATCAGTTGCCAGATTTCTTCAATCTCTATTTCCAGTACATCTTTCTACTGGTCTATATTCTGCTTCATATTTCTGCTTCCTTCACTTTGTTTCAAGTTGCTGTTGTTGTCCACTAATTCTCCAATCTGCTATTCTTTTTTTCTATTATTCTTGCTCTGCTTACTTTTAGTTCTATTTTGCTTGCTCCAACTTTTTCCTTGGTTGCTCTGCTGACTTTAACTGCCTCCCTATCATCCTTACCCTCTTTCATGATTGAATCATGACTGTTCAGCGCTTTCTCCAACAAATTAACTTGTCCATTCCATTGATTGATTTCTTCCATAAACTCTTCTTCTTTCATCTTTATTTGGATATTCACTTGTTCCAAGTCTCCTCCAGCAATTGCAACAAGACCTGTACTCACAAAACGCTTGTTAAAATAAAAAACATCAGGCTATTATGCATTATCTTCCTTTTGCAACAATTTAGTTTGTTGCTCTATTTCCTTCTCCTTTGTGAGCACATCAGTATGCTGATTTGAATTCTCAAAAGAATTGCTAAGAATATCAACTAGTCTCTCTTCCACACCATCTTTCCCAATGATGTCTTCCTGCTCTTGTCCACTGTAGTGAACTCCTTTTTCTGCAATCATGCGATTATACTTTGAATTCTCCAACAAATATTCCAGCAATGCAATTTCTTTGTGACATTTTTCCAGTATTTCATCATCACTTCCAATCCTAAGTTCTTTTTGTTGCAATAATTGACTGCTTTTTGCATTTAAGAGACATTATTCATCCTTCTTTACTTCAGAGTTTTTATCTTTTGAGATTGCTCATCCTCTGGAAAACATTATTTTGTTAGGGTTCTTTCTCCCTTTGCTAAGTCTTTTGAAAAGACTTCTTCCTTCTTAACATCTTTAAGTAGATGTCCTTTTTCCTCAACAGCTTCCATGGCTATTTCCACTGTGCCTATCATCATGATGAATTAATGATCCTTTACTATGTTTTCAGCTAACATAATTTCTTTTTCTTTAATACATTTTCCTTGATGTTCCTCTCTAACTCTTCTCCAAGAGCTATCATTGTCTCAACATCTCTATTATCATTCTCCTCTATGACAACTTATATAGACTCATCCATAGACTTTTCCTTCTATATGCTGTCAAATTCTTCTTCTTCTGAGAAGTTTCGTTTTCCACCTTTTACTTCTAGATCTTCATCTACTCTGAAGATATCTTCAAAAGGTTGCTTTTCTCTTGCAATATCTACCATCATACACAAACTATCAGTTTTAAAAACATAAGACCCTGTGGTCTTGCTGGATGCTTCAACCATCATATCTCCTGGCTATTCTAAATCCTTCATATGATTCAAAAATTCTTCGATTCTCTCCTCTTCAATCTCCTCAAGCCCTTCACTTGGTTGCTTGATATATTTCTCCAACCGCATATGATACCTATCTATCACATCCTCTTACAGAATATAATTTAGATCCTGGTGGTCTTCTTCCTTCTTCATGATAATATCAGCAAATTGCCTTTCCTTACCTACAAACATACATAAATTGTTAGTTTTAAACCCATGTGACCCTTTGGCCTCACTTGAAGCTTCAAACTTCAAGTCCTCATATTCACTTTCTCCTACAGTTTCTCCTTGTTTTGGTTCACAAATGGACTCTTCCATTTCCATTTCCAACTCAGCTTCCTTGAGTTTTTCCATCAGCCACTTCACTTGCTTTTTTTGAGTTTTTCCATCTCATGCCATTCCACTAGCTTCTTCCTGAAGACCCAACCTAGTCTCTGTCTTTCCTCAAGTATCCTCCTTAATGCATCTTGTTGTTCCTTTAACTCAACAACCTCTTTGTCAATTTCTCATTGACTCATCCTCTTTATTATATCTTCTGCCGTGGCTTCTTTCTGAACCTCTACTATGACTATCAGTAGTCATATTCTCTCTTATTTCTTCATGAGCTCCTTTGGAACAAACCTCTGCAATAGATAGTCCTCCTTGTTGTAATCTTACCTCACTAAGCCCTCCTCACTCAGTCTTTTGCTAAGCACGGGTCCTCTGTTTGGAACCTCCTCTTGAGCAACACCTTTGCTCCTTCTAGGCTTCTGTAATCTCTCACTTCATCTTGAGAACCCTTCAGTTGTTCTCTCTATCCAATATTCTGTTGGATTCTTCAGGTTCACTACCACATTTCCTTCTGAGTATTTTCCTTATTTTGTCTTTAAGAACTCGTCTGGTTCTCCTCTTAGAGCTTCTCTTATTGTCACCTCTGCATTAGTATAAAAACACACATTCTCAATTTAAAACTGAACATATTACCTCACCTTCAAGATCTCAACATGATCTTGTTTCACCATTCCATCTGTGCCTTGAATGGATTTCCTTTATCTTGTCTCTAAGTCCTCTTTCCTTCAGAACTTGCATTAAGCAATCTTTCTTTCTCTTTCATTCAAGGAATCCTCTGCTCCTGTCTACTCGAAGCCTCTGCTGGAACTACTACAATCTCCCACTGTAGTCTCTATCATTCATCCATTTAACTTATGCACATTATCTTCTTTTGTGTGCAAACACCCTTTCGTAGAAATATTTCCTCACTCTGATACCACCAATGGTGCAGGGTAAGACCTGCACATACCCACAATATGCATCAATATGCATAAATTCATTTGTCCTAGGTGTTTAAATCTACACTAGAGTCAAATCTACAGTACATAGAATGGTTAAGGCCCTCTACAATACGGTTCCTTTGTATCGGAACCAATCACCCGCCTGAAACCTCCTATCGTGACTATATTAACCCTTGAGTCTTTGTATAAGACTTTGATTAAAGTATTTTCATTAATCCTTCTTATCAAGAATGAAAAACCATCAGAACCTTTACATAACGCATAATTCATATAGATACAACCATCCCCCTTTAAACATTGGTAATGTATGGATTTAACATATGAATACACTATCGGCGCTCTTTTTTCGTTATAACCTTTTAACAAAGGAAAAAACTTCAAACATACCTTTCTCTGCTTTTATATGGACTCTGCATAGACCCCAAGGTTAAGCCTCATCGTAGTCGGCCATTGAATTCTCCCCGCCTTACCATATACGTGGTTCATCACACCTCCGACTCAGATATGTGACTATCGGAGTCATTAAATCTATGTTCTAGGCTTAAAAGGCTTGGCCCAACTCTTTAACCTAATACAAAGGAATTACCTTAACTTTTGCTCAACTTATATAAGGCGGACTTCAAATTTTATATACCATAGCTGTAATTGACGTCAGGCCCATTCATCCATTCGTCCATCGTATAACCACAACCTCTTTCCAATGTTGATTCCCGATCTTCCAATAGCTCTGATCTCGCCTATCAGAGTTCGCACTTCTCTTCACTCCAGTGCGATCATATCTTTAGACCCTATAGGGATTTAAATTTACCATTATTGAACTTCAGGTCTAGTCATATCACGCTATTGGTGTTTGGAAGTTCCATAGGTTGGTTCCTCTTCCACTTGAACTTATGCGATGTGATAGTTTGGGGCCGATTCGATCTCAATCATTGATCTTCCTAGATCTAACGGTTCCTGAGAATCAATCTTCACTCCTCTGCTTGTTCCTTTTACTTAGATGTTTTCTGTGTTTTCTTCAATTCTTCTATCATTTGGGGTTTCTTCAGGTTTTAGCCTTCCATTCTTCTGCTACTCAATTCATTTCTGTTTGCACTTAACTCCAAAATTCCATTAATCAATGTCCTTCCAAAGCATTGCTCAACCGTTTGAATGGATTCAACAATCCATTATGATTTCTACGAATTATTCTACACCTTTGCACAGTCTCACTTCACTATTTTGTCAGAGCTTCACTCTGTCCATCAATCGGATCAATGACCCATTGTGATTCCTCTGAATCACTCCAGTTACCTATGTCCTTTAGAATTCTTCCTGCAACCTATTACAGAGCCTATGAATTCATAGTAAATCATTTATGAAATACTCTTCAATACTGTGACACAGTCAGGAACAAATTTTTCATATATTAATGTAAAACAAAATATTACATTCGAGCCTCGTCTATCTCACACAAGCCTATTTTTCAATGTTAGTTTCCTCCCTCCTGACTCTGCTCGTAGGCTTACATATATGCCATGATTTTTTTTGAACTGTCGTAGTTTGACTCCTATATCCACTAAACCGACTCCTAAATGTATTGAACTGACTCCTATATGTACTCTATCATCTATGTCCACTTCTATTCTCCATTTTATGCCTAAAAAATCTCTCTCACTCCTAGAATCATGAACTATTCTAAGAGTCCTAATTAACTTCAAGCTCTTTTCTCATTATTGCCACTCATGTCCTCATTTATTCAAGAGCACTTACAATTTCCTCTCACATATCTAGTTAAATCACTTTAAGGCCTAGATATTACACTAGCTTGAGACTTAGGAAAATTGTTTCCTAAAAATACATGACCCCCTGTGTCTACTATTTACAATGATTTTCCCTTGGGTGAATGCTCCTGCATCACCTACCTAATAGACACTAGTGTCAAATTGCAAGAGAAGTAATCCTAGGAAATAGGGAAAGCACTCAAATGTTCCAAACAAAATTCTAATTTAGAGAAATCCGCAAAAGAAATGAAAACCAAAAGAGAAACCCCTAGTTCTCTCTATCTCTCTCTCTCTCGATATAATGTATATATAATATATATATATATATATATATATATATATAATATATATTATATATAAATATATATATATATATAATATATATATATATATAATATAATCTATATCTATAATATATTATATATATATAATATATACACACACACTAAATATATATGATAAATATTTATAGAGGATATATAAAACTCTACAGATGCTCTAAAATTCACATATCTATGTAGTCAAGGGATTTTCAGCTTAGACCTAGGGTGTGCCTCGATGGGCTCTTCAACCACAGTCCTTGTTTTATTGGAGTTGGAAGTTGTTTTCTCAATATGGATGTCTAACAAATCGACTTATTAGAGGACCCATGTGAGGGTTTCCAAATATGGCCATGGATGAACGAAATCAAAACAAAAGCTCCACCTCCTTATTAGTAGTCATCTCTACCAGAATTAACATATTTTCCTTGCATAATTTACTATTTTCCTACCACATCCGTGGATCAGATTGTCAGGTTACCTCCCACTCTCCGCCTATCATGGAAAATAACTTAAGGCTCTACCCAATAGAGACTAGTATCAAATACCAAGAGAAGTAATCCCATGAAAGGGGGA
Source organism: Pinus taeda (assembly GCA_000404065.3). Lineage (NCBI taxonomy): Eukaryota > Viridiplantae > Streptophyta > Pinopsida > Pinales > Pinaceae > Pinus > Pinus taeda. Next base: position 34,969 of record APFE031616770.1, read on the forward strand.
AAGCATTGAAATATTCCAAACAAAATGCTAATTGAGGGAAATTCCCAAAATAAATGAAAAGCCAATAGATAACCCCTAATTCTCTCTCTCGGCCTCTCTCCCTCTCTCTCTTTATATATATAATATATATATATATATATATATATATTATATATATATATATATATATAATAGATAAGATATAGATATATATATATAAGATAATATATATATATATATATATATATATATATATATATATATAATATATATACATATATATATATGTATATATATGTATGTATATGTATATATGTGTGTGTGTGTGTGTTTGTACACTAAATATATATGATAACTAGTTAGAGAGGATATATAAAAACTATGGAGATGCTCTAAAATTCATAGATCTATGCAATCAAGGGCTTCTAAACTTAGACATAGGGCCTGCCTTGATGGGATCTTGAACCACATTCCTTGTTTTTGTTGGTTTTGGAAGTTTTTTTCTCAAGCTGGATGTTGAAAAGATCAAATTTTTAGAGTACCCATGTGAGGGTTTCCAAATATGGTCATGCATGAAGGAAATGTCCACCTTTTTATCAATAATCAACTCTATTAGATCTCACACATTCTCCTTGCATAATCTCGTATTTTTCCTCCACCTCCATGGATCACATTTTGGGGTCATCCTCACACTCTCTCACTGACATGACACCACCTTCAATATATGTTGTCAAGCCTTTAAATGTTCATCTAAAGGATGTGTCCTACTAAATCCCCTATATCAACTAATATGTCTTGCTGTAGAAAATCAATGGGTGGGTTTGGAAGCCTTATCTAGACTGGAGTGGCTAGAGATGTTATATAAAGAGGATTAAAATTAGGAAAGAAGGGTTGAAATAAAATCCGAGGTTGGACAAAAAACTAGGGTCCCTGATCAAACACCTTCTAACAACCCTCTAAATTTCTAAAAGTACCACAAAACATCCTTTTGAACAAATGTACAACCTCATATGTGGGAACAAATTTTGATACACCTATTCCTAAAGAATATATGTTAAAGGCCAAAATTTGTTCAATAAAAAATTAAGTGCCTCACATGTATAATTTGTAGAAGTCAAGTTGGATACAAGATCATCCACATCAAAAGATAGTGTCTAACACCTAATTGACAACAAATGATGACCCTAAGATAGATTTGGGATTTGAAGGTGAATTCTATATATTTAGGGAACCCTTAAAGGATTTGGGATGGGAAGAGGTGGACACATCCTAGCCTCAGGGCTCCCTCGATTAATTTAGAGACTAGATAAATTGAGACAATTGTGACATTCCATACTCATTGAGTGATATCCAATCTTGAATCTACACACCTCCATGTTGGAGCCACAAATAACCAACAAGTATTCCTATATGGTCATGAGTATTGGTGGAGATGAGATCAATAGATTTGACCTGTAAACTGGAAGAGACCTTAGAGAATGGTCTCACAAAAACTGTAAAATTCACCAAATATAGGGTAATGACCTCATCTTAGATGGAAGGAGAACCTTGCAGTAGAAGATATTTCCCTTGATTTTCTATATTAGAGGTCGAAATTATCACAATCTAAGACAAGTGATTTAGATTGAATTTCTTCTCCATTTGATGTGCTTGATCGCGGGGTTTGTTGTGAAAACCAGATAAATAAGTGTGTGTAGCAACGATGCCATCCACTTTAATAGATCCCATGAGTGATATGAAATCACTCATGGGATATGAAATCACAATCCAAATGATGATAAATCATCACCATCAAACCTTTTATACATGAGGGAGTCTTTCTATGCCGCCCTAACAAAGAACTCGTTAGGATTGTATAGAGTGAGTTCTTTGGAAGTTGTAATTTTTTCAAGATATGTCCATTGTAGAAGCTCTATTGTGTCAGACTGATTAAGTTGTGTAGTATATGCTACCATGAACTTATGGGGAGGGACCTGTAAGACTGTAAAAGGCATTGTCATTGCTTAAACTTGGCCTTGGGACACAACAATGTGGTATGGAAAACATTGTCCGATCTGCCCAAGTTGTGCACGAAAACATGATGTGATTTTCCATGGAAGAGTCTAACAACAATCGGGGAAAACCCATACTTTGCAATAAAAAATGTATTTTACTTGTAATTTAAAATTGAATCACTATAAAATAACTTAAATTGTTTTTTAAAATTAAATTAAAACTTGGTTACAAAATCATTTTTTTTAATTTTATGTGGTCAAATGGATGTTTAGCTATGTATATTATGATTTTATTTCATATCTAAAAAAATGCTCTTTTTTTATTAATGAAAACAAAATTAACAAATTGAATTTAATTATTTATTTTTACTTTTAACTTTTTATTAAAAAAATATGTAACATTAAAATTTGTATTCATTTATGGACACTACATCTCCCTCACACATGGCTCTATATTATTCTAAGATTTTACTAATTTTTTTATTGAGCCAAGATGTAAATGTTTACAAACATTTACGCCACTACAACATCACCTCATATTGGGCTCTCCTAGTGGGTAATAACAAAAAAAACCTTTAATATGGGTTATAATTCCAATATTTCAATATGCACCTTGAGTAGAAGAATTTAACATTACATATAAATAAGTAATTTTATAGACGTCATCCATTTGAGTGGATATTAATCGTCATCATTTAAAGAGATAGAAAGGTAAAAAGTTTTTATTCTCTTAATAACTACTTTTAAATTCATGTTATGAATGAGATTTGTAATTCCTTCGACGTTTAATATGAACTTGACATTAACAGAAACACATATTATCTATTTTTTATTAATAAAAAATTATTTAAAAAAATAACTCTAAATATAAATATGAAATATATCTAATGTACGTCCTCTCACAATTGCAAATAAATATATAACATAATTTTAATGGGTTAATGATACTTGAGATTGAAACACTTTATGAGATTGGTTTTGAAATTTAAATTACGCTTAATATGCTTTTATTTAAATTAATATTAAAGAACTTTGATATATAAAAAAAAAACCATACAATTTTATTATTCATATTAAATTATGATTATTTACTGATAATGAGTAGCTAGAAATACAATTGAAAAAATGTTTTTTTTTTTTTAAGTAAAAACTTTCTAAAGAGTAAACGGTGGTTTGGTGAATAAGAATTGGTGGTTTGGTGAAATAATTATTAAATTCTTACTCAAGTTCTCCCTACTAGATATATGAAGGTGTTTTAATGTGTTCAAGATTTTTAATATAATGGCTTCAAGGTTGAAAATTAGAAACTGATTTCTTTCATTAAAACATTAAATTCATGTTGTCATTAACATTTATATTTAATAATTAAAAATAATATTTAATTTAAAAAAAAACAAATTAAATCTTTTTATTTTTTAAATTAAATATTATATAAAAATGAATAAAAATAATTTCAAAATATTATATAAGGTTTAAGAAATTATATGATTGATAAAAATTTTTTAGTAATAAATTTTTTATAATTTAAAAATATATTAAATTGAATAGTTTTATATTAATTTGCAATGAATTTGGTGTTAATAATCAGTAACAATTTAGTTATTAATATGCTAACTTACTTATATAGATATGGATATATGAATTGAGTAATGTTATGATGGATGCTAAGTAGAAAATAGGTTTTATTTTAAAGATTAATCAAATAATTTGAAAAAACAATAGGGAAATAATAGATTTTGTGAATTTAAAATTTGATATTTTAATATGTTTTATTAAACATGAAAATGACAATATTAATTTTATCACATAAATGAGCTCTTTTAGGTTTTCGAGCAAATCTTTAAGCATGTCACAACAATAGATTTGCATTCTATCCAACCATCATTTTCTAATTTGAGGGCTTTGATAGGGGGAAATGAGTGCCCCTACTGGAGGGGGGCGGGATCTCCTCCTATCAAAGTGTGGCAGTAGGTGAAACTAGTGGAAAAGTAGGAACACTACATGGCCATGGAGCCGACCCTAATGAGGGATCTATAATAGGATCCCAATTGTAGGCATAAATCCGCAAGCAATGCCTACCACGCTCAACCAAGAAACCCATATTCATGATACCCTCTAAGAAACTGGAGAACTACAACAAGTACATGAAGGACCATACCCTGATCCATAAATTTATTGGGACTTTCCCATCATAATTGTATTTTATCAAGTGGATCTAGCTAAAATGGCTACCCAAAGGCCATATAGAACCGAATCTTGGAACTCCAGGGTTTTTTGCAGTAATATACGCCATCCTCGACGAGGAGAGGGTTTTTGAAAATGGACCATACCTTTACTATAATGTAGGGGTTTTCATGAGATACTGGGGGGGAATGCTACAATCCAGATTGGGAACAATTTATGGCTGAACCTGTCTTGCTTCACCTCTTGGATCTACCAGTAAATTTCTAGGATCTGGAAATTATGGAAGGGATAGGCAACTGCATTGTAAGATTCGTGAAAGTAGTTGAATCGACTCGTGAGGGGAGATACACTTCATATGGCCCCATATATTTTTACATGAATATCATTGAACACCTCCTTTAATTTCTAGAACTAGAATACCAAGACGAGATCTCATAGTAGCCTCTCGATTATGAGCACATCCACTTTCATTGTCGTCGCTGCCATGAGCACAACCGTTTGTATAAATTTTTCCCATTAAACCAAATAAAACCATAATTTGGGTCTGAGGCCAAAGAGCCCACTTCACTCCAAGAGGATAATGAGGGTTTTCAAGAGGCCTCCCATAAGAAGAAGAATGTGAAACATGCCCAAACGCATTTGGAAGCAAAGGAATGAACTATGGAGAATCAAAATCATTTTGAGGTTCTGTAGGATATGGGGCAAGGTTCCAAAGTTGTAGATCAACTAAAAGAATCGACACGAGGGTGACAACCAGCAAGAACAAATTCTAAGTCAAAATGAAAAGCTTATATCGAATCCTCGAACAAGGATGAACATGAGTAGCCCATGGAACTCATTATCATGGATGTTGATACATTAAAGGAGGATCTGAGCATCGAAGAACTAATTTTTAAAATATTGTTGCATGAATGGAGGAATCTAGATGAGAAGTTCATTCTAGAGGATCCAAAGAAGATTTACCGAGACACATTCCAACAATATCAGGCAAAGCAGAGTCAAAAGCCAACTGAACCACTAGATACCATTGGCTCCCAGTTGGGAGGCTCACAAGAACCCAGAAGCCAAAACAAGGGAGACAAAGAACAGGGAGGGAAAAATGTTTAGGAAATAATCCAAATGATAGGAGATTCGTTAGTCAATTCTAGATGGGTGCTACCACTATTGACATTTTTCCACCAAATCAACAAAGTTTCTTAATGATTGTAATCTCATGGAATGTGAGGGAACTCAACAGTCAAGGTAAACAGGATATATGGATTATTGCCTTAAGAACGGGAAACCCCAAATATTGCTACTCCACGAAACCAAGTTTACAGGGGCAAGAGTAGGAGAAATGCTCAATATGATGCATCCTAGGTATGAAGTAATATATTTAGATGGAAGGGGTAGTCAAGAGGGTATTTCCATAGTTTGCAACTCTACTAAAATTATTTTTTACCATTGGATCAATATGCCCCACATTTTATCTAGGAGATTCAGACATATTGGGGCTCAAAAGTGTGTATTAATATCGATATTCTATGACCCTCATATTCCACGAGATAAAGAAGCTTTCCAACAAAATTTAGAAAAGCTTTGAGCTATGAGTGAGGAAAAACTTTGGTTGATTGGGGAGTGTTAAATTATGGTATGTTCTATGCTTGGAGAAGTTTACTTCAAATATTTTATTAGCCACTGTTCAACAATCACATAAACATAAAGTAAAGTGAAGACATAAAATTAAACAATCAACAAAAAATAAGCCAAGACAAGAGACAAAAGTTGTCATGGCTATCCAAGAACAAACCCCAATGCGGGGAAACCCTTTGATCAATTCTTCTTTAATCTTCAATAGTTCAGCGGAGAGAAATAATACAATTTAGAATTCTATAATTTTATAATAGCAGTAGCAAACCCAAAATCAGCAAAGTCAAACTTGGTCAAAACAACACCGGATTGAATTCTAGTCAACTTGAACAACTCGGTCTGCAACAACTACCTTCAACAACCAAAAATGGTCCATAATAATCAGTCAAAACAAGAGTCAAAAGTTCAACAATCTGTGATCAGTCCTAACCTACCAATGTTGGTCAATGCAACACCTAAAAATTTAGTGTAGGTCTTCCATTAATCAAAGCTTGGTCAATGCTCCATAAATCATGCGAGCTTTTGGTCAATGCAACCCTAGAAATGTCAACATTGCCGAGAAAGTCAACACTACACTAAATACTACCCTAATTCAGTCAACAATGCCCTAATTGGTCCTTCTTCTTGCACGTATGAGAGAGGCTACCTTAATTTGTTCTTCTTGCTTGCCCAATAAGATGAGGAGAGAGAAGATGAGCTTAGATGAGATGAGTTGAAAATTAATGAACCTTACCTGTACTTATATGATTTTCTGGGCATATGTGCCACACATTTAGCTGCTAGCTGACCTTGATAATTTGTCAAGTAAATACAAATAAATTCACATCTCCATATATACTTGTCGGAATTCGATGATAATTAGATCAATCCTACACCTCTCGAAAATAGGAATCTAGGAAAGATATCAGTTTCCATAAATAAGGTGACCCACATGGATTTTGGCTCTAGTTTCCAATTTTAACACTCCCTCTCAACTAGGGAGAACTACATTTGCTAATCCATCTGACCGTCGGTCCTATCACTACCATCAAATGCACCGCCTTGCATTGCTTGGATTTCCTTTACTCTTCTCTTCTAAACTATGAAGAATAAGAAATGATAGAGGATGTATAATACCATCCTTGACTGACGTGAAGTTAGTCTTAGAGTGTGTCATACCACTCTCATTGATCCCAGATTAGTATCATTGATCCCAGATCAATGGAGCTCATCCTACCATAGGGAGTGCGATAGATACAACGATGCATCCATTGATAGTACTACTAATGGTCTCCACCCCGACTTCCCTACTCATTGATTAGATGGTAGGTACTTCCCATGAGTCCCACACTTCATGGGTAGGATGCCTCGATAGGAGAAATAAACATCTTGTCCATAGGAGAACGAATCATCTTGTCCAATAGTTGAGACAAGAGAACTAATCATCCTGGCCCATAGGAGAATTAATAATCCTCTCCCACAGTCGCCACGAGGCATCACAGGGGAAGGTTGAACCTTTCACGCTATACATAGTGCACCACTAGGGGATGGTCAGTCACCTCGTGGTTGCATGTCACTCCAGGAAGTACCCCTGTGCCCCTGTGGAGCTCCCAAAGCTCAATTCATGCTTCATACATGACTCTCATATGAGGGTTTCTCAACAACACCAAGTCATGCTCAGAAAGTGAAGAATTTTACCTTTCCCATGGGCTTCATCAAATTGTTGGTGACTTGCTCATCTCTACCGATATGTTGGAGCCTTATTGCTCCCCACTGCACCATATCCTGGATATAGTGGTCCTTGATATTGATATTCTTAGAGATATCATGGAATATAAAATTTTCTAATAAATGAATCTCTCTCTGATTGTGACAGAGGATCATGGTAGTATCCAATTTAATTATAAGCAGCTCAGTGAAGAGCTTCCATAACTAGATCGTCTCACAACTGGCCATACTAGCATCAATGTACTTTGCCTCAGTGGTGCTCAAAGCTATTGACTTTTTCTTCATGCTCATCAAGGATATCATTGTAGATCCCAAAGAGAAACATCACCTGTAAGTTCTCTTTCTGTGCACCACAATGCCTACCTAATCAATATCGATATATCCATGTAATCTCACATTTCCCATAGTGTATCTAAACCCATGAGTGATTGTGCCATGAAGATATCTCAATAGAGTCTTGGCACCAATCTAATGTGTGTTGGAAGGCTCAACGATAGGTTGACTCAATGTGTGGACTGCAAAACATATATCCATACGGGAGTTGAAGATACTTGGTAGCATTTTGTAACATAGGTCCGATACCACTACCGCTTAACTTCTTGAAGTCAAGCTCCATCGAGGTAGTCACGGGTTTGTAGTCTACCATACCAAATTTTTCCAATGTCTTCAACACATATTTTCCTTGAGATAGGAAAATCTCCCCTGGTCTTTTCCAGACTTCCAGTCCTAGTAAATAGTTCACTAGTCTTAGGTCCTTCATCTCCAACTTGGAGGACAACTCCCTCTCACATTTGAGAATGAGAGGGTCTGCACCTATTAGAATGAGGTTGTTAATGTACAACACCAGTATGAGAGGTTTGTCATCTTCAACCTTAAATTTAAGGTTAGATTCAACTTCACTCCTAGTGAAACCCAGCTTCATCAAGTAGCTATTCATCCTCTCATACCACGCTCAGAGTGCTTGCTTCAGCCCATAGAGGGATTTCTTCATTTTGCACATGTGAGATTCCTGGTCATGAATCTTAAATCCTTTGGGTTGTTCCACATAGACTTCCTCTTTGGTAAAACCATGCAAGAATGCAGTCTTAACATCCATCTGATGTAGGTTCCATCCTTGCGAAGCATCAAGGGCTATGATTGAGTAGATGGCGGTGTATCAGGCAACAAGTGCAAATATCTCATCATAGTCTATAAATTCCTTCTAAGAGAAGCCACAAGAAAAAAATAAGCCGTATACCTTTCATCTCTTCCATCATATCCATTCTTTATCCTCTAAAGCCATTTCGAAGTGACACCGACTTTGTCTCGAGGTCCGGGGACCACATCCTAGACATCATTTTTCATGATGGACTAATAATCCTCAGTCATACCATCCTTCCAGACTTGATGCTTGACAACTTCTACAACTAATGAAGGCTCATTTTGGATGGTTGTGCTCATGATGGTTAAGTATCCCTGATACCTAGTCGGCTTCTTAGTTTCACAGAAAGTCCCTCTAGGTGCAATGTGTCCCTCAACATCATCAAATGTCCCCCTAAGCGATGAAGGCTTCTTCCTAGAAGAGGAGGGCTCTTGCAGAGGGGGATCAATAAGTTCCATAGTTTCTTCTACATCGGGCATTGTCTCATCCTCCTTTTCCTCTGGTTTCCTGGTGTTGGCTTCTTTAGATTCCCTTAGAGTAGGAAGATTGTCAACTTTGCTAAGAGCCATATCTTCATCAAAGATTACATCATTGCTAATCTTAACTTCCCGTTGACAACCACATACATTCTATAGCCCTTAGATTTTCAATATAGCTTATGAAGATTCCTTTCTTTCCATATGCACCCAATTTATTCCTTTTCTCTTTTGGTACATGAAATACAATACTTTCAAAAATTCTAGAATGAGATACGTCAAGTTTCTTACTAGTGAACATCTCTTTGGGAGTCTTGGAACCCAATGCTTGATGAAGGCATCATTTTTACACTTATATGGTGATATTCACTAGTTTGTCCCATAGAAACTTCAGATGTCTTTGATCACGGAGCATAGCACGGAAAACTTCCACAATGGTACAATTCTTCATTTCCACGCACCGTTTTTCTCAGGAGTATATGGTGTTGTAGTCTCCCTCTTATTTTGAGACTCTACAAAATTCATGGAACTCATTGGATTCATACTCAGTCCCATTATCAATCCTTAAGGTATTGATCTTATTTTTGATTTGATTCTTGATCAAGGGTTTGAAGTGACGAAATGTAGAGAAGAATTCATCCTTCTTTTCCAAGAAGTATATCCAAGTCTTGTGAGAATAAACATTTGTAAAAGTGAGGTAATATAAATATCCTCCCAAGGAGTTCATAGTCATCATACAAAATATGTTTGGGTGAACCAACTACAATATATCAGAGGTATTTCTTTGGCTTGACGGGAATGGTCCCCTTTTGAGCTTTCCTTTGGCACATCCCAGACATACACCTTCTTGCTCTAATTTGAACTCAAGCATCCCAGTCACCATTTTCCTCACACTGGGTAGAGCTTTCTAACGAAGGTGAGCAAACCTTTGATGCCATAATTTAGACTGAGAGATGTGTCACAATACATGACACCTAGTGGACTTCCTCCGACCTGATATAATGAATCAACTCGAAACACAAGAGTGAAGGAATCTTTAAAGTTATTTTTCCATACACGTACCTTGCCATCGATGACGTCCACCTTGTAGCCTTTGTCTTCCATTGCCGAAATGGACACCAAGATCTTTTTGAGATTGGGTACATATAGACTTCTTGTAAATGAATTATATTTCCTTAATTCAATTGAAGAGTGACATTCCCTATGCCTTTCATGGGATACTTTGAGTTGTCCCCAAGAACAATTTTTAGGTTGGTCTCCTTCTCTATCATATTAGAGAGAGCTTGTTTGGAACCAGTGAAGTGCCTTGAGGCACCAGTATCAATAAGCCAAGTTCCCAGTGAGTTTGGGGGAGCACTAGTATAGAGAGCTACTAGTAGATAATATTCATCATGCTTATTGTTAACAACATTAGATTCATACCTGAAGTTCCTTGCCTTTTTGGAGGGTTGACCACTTCCTTGATTTCTAACATTCCTCTTTCCTTTTACATTGAACTTACCATTCCTTTGATTGCCTTGAGAATTATTTTGATCATCGTGATGACGTGAGTCCCTTTTATCAAGGAAATCCCTCACATAGTTTCCCATTTTGTTGCAATGGTAACATCGTCCTTTTCTTCCATCCTTTGGTCTTTCATTTCCTTTGGATTTAGCCCCGTAATGGTTTCTTCTTTTAGCATGAGAAGAAAAGGAAGAGGCTTTAAGTGCGGGCATTTCTTGTTCTTCCATCCTTATTTCTTCTTGAATTCATCTTGCCATCAATTCCTCAAATCTAGGAATTACATTATTGTTGAGAAGAGTAGTCCCAAATATATAGCATTCAGGCTGTAAACCTCCAAGAGTTGTGATTGTCATTTCCTAGTCAGGAACTACTTCCCCTGTAGATAGGAGATCATTCTTGATCTTGGTGATCCTTAAAAAATATGCTTGCATACTCTCATGTTTTCTCTTCTTAATTTCCCTCACCTTATTTCTAAAGAAAAAAACTTTATTTGCATCATTAACCTTAAATAAACTCACCAGTCTATCATAGATTTCCTTAGAGGTGGTTAGCTCATAAACATACGACATTGGGTGCTTGTCGATAGAGTCCTAGATGATCTTCTTTTCTTTAAATTCTCCCCTGGTCCACTTGTTCCTTGCAACATCAGATGCATTTGATGGAGGCTCAATGATTTTTCCTCACACATGGTCCAGCACTTCATGCTCTTCTAATGTCATATCGAGAGACATCTTCCATATGTGATAGTCAGACTTCTCACAAAGTTTGTCTTTAGCTAGGAGGTGTGTTGAGGACACCATGACTTCTTTAAGATTGCTTCAACACCCTTCGGTGATTTCTTTGGCTCTTTCTCTTGCTTGGGCTTTGTCTTGACCTTAGATCCGATACTATAGTAAATTATGGTATGTTCTATGCTTATAGCAATTTACTTCAAATATTTTTATTAGCCACAGTTCAAAATCATATAAACATAATGTAAAGTGCAAATAGAACATTAAATGATCGAAAAAAAAAGCCAAGACAAGAGACACAAGATGTGGTAGCTAGCGAGGGTCAAACCCCAATGCATGGAAACCCTTTGATCAATTCTTATTTAATCTTCAATAGTTTAGTGGAGAGAAATAATATAATTCAGAATTATGTCATTTTATAACAACATCAACAAACTCTAAATCAGAAAAGTCAAACTTGGTCAAAACAGAATCGGATTGACTCCTAGTCAACTTGAAGAACTCGGCCGTCACCAACTACATTTAGTAGCCCAAAACAGTCCATAATAAGTAGTCAAAACAGTAGTGAAAAGTTTAGCAATATGCGGTCAGCGCTAACTAGTCAATGCTGGTAAACTTTTAGGTCAACGATGGTTAACTCAGCCCCTAAGAAGTAAGCACAGGTCTTCCATTGATCAACGCTTGGTCAAAGCTCCATAAAACAGCCCAACATTTGGTCAACGTAGCCCTAGAAATGTCAATGTTTCCCTAATTCATTGGACACTACCCTAATTCATCCTTCTTCGTGCATGTATGAGAGAGGCTGTCCTAATTCATCCTTCTTGCTTGCCCTATAAGATGAGGAGAGAGAATATGAGTTGACATAAGATGAGTTAATAATGAATCAACCTCACTTGTACATATATGATTTTTTGGGCATGTGTACCACACATTTAGCTGTTGGTTGACCTTGACAATTTGTCAAGTAAATACAAATAAATTCAAATATACATAAATAGTTATCAGAATCAGATGATATTTAGATCAATCCTACACCTCTGAAGAAGGGGAATCTAGGAAATATATCAGCTTCCATAAATAAGGTGACCCACATGGATTTTAGCCCTAGTTTCCAATTTTAACAGGGAGATTCTAACCTCATAAATTTCCTAAAAGAGAAACAGGGTGGGGTAAGATGACAAGATCCAGAAATGGATATTTTCTGAACTTTGATAGTGGATTTAAAATTAGTATATATTCCCATTATCAACGAGATATTCAAATGGAACAACTGATAAGGTAGAGCTCACCAAGGCACCTCTAGGTTAAGAAGATTCTTGGTTTTTGAAGAATTTATCAATGAGGAAACTTTCTTTGATGCCTGCATTACGCCATGTATTCGATTTGAACATTAGCCAATCTAGTTGGAAACAGACCTTAAGTTGGACGACCATAATCTAGCTTCTAGGTTCAAGTCCTTTTTATTGTGGGACCAATCCTTCATAGACAAAGTAAAAGATTGATGGACATCTAGTTCAGTTCATGGACTCAACTCTATGCACACCTTTCAAATCCGTCTGAAGGATGTTAAGAAAGAAATAAATAAATGGAATAAATTAGGATTTGGGCACATTTAGAAAGACTAGGAAATCTTGCAAGCTCTTATGAAAACGGTACAACAACAGTTGATCACGTAGTGGCGTTTGGGACACCTAACAGTAGAAGAAGGTGAACTCCTAACTAAGATTGAGGAATGAAGAAGGAAGGAGGAGATACTCTGGGAACAAAAATATAGGGTTCAATGGCTACAAGAAAGGGAGAGAAACACTCATTTATTTCAGAAAGCTATGATCCAACATAGGTAACACATCCATATCTTTTCGTTGCATGATGCAGAGAGGAACCGATTGGTCTAACATGAAGATATGGTAAAACTTATTGTTGACCATTTTCATAACCTCCTTTTGGAACCAGATCAGGATAGATAAAAACAAATCAGGTGCATTAAAATACATATCGCACAACTGCTCGGAAGAGATAAAAATTTGGCACTGATGATGGCCATTACTATGGAGGAAGCTAAGGAGGTAATTAAATTCTTGGTGAAGAAGGAAGTCCTAGGACCTGACGAATTCACTAGATAATTCTTTTCGGTGGCCTAGCCTATTTTGGGTAAGGATATCTTGGAAGTGGTTCAAGAATATTAGCTATCTAGGAACAAACATATTGCTATTAACTCTACTTTTATAACTTTGATTCTGAAAAGAACTCATTTGGAGGTTCCTCGGGGATTTAGACCTATTTCATTACGTAATTTCATATATAAAATTATCTCCACCATTATGATCAACCATCGTAAACCTCTTCTTCTTGCTCACATTTATCCTGAGACTATTTTTGTCGAAAGTCACCAAATTGTGGATGGAATTATCACTGCTGAGGAGCTAATTCACTCTCTTAAAAATCTTAAATCTAACGGCGTGATGATAAAATTTGACTTATCCAAAGCCTATGATAACAACTGTTGATCCATTCCACTCAACAATTTGAAAGACTTTGGTTTTGACTAATTATGGACTCAATGGATTTCTTCTCTCATTTTCTCCCCGATATTCTCTATTCTTATCAATGGCTCTACCTCCTGCACTTTTTATGTGTCTAGAGGCCTCTCTCAAGGTAACCCTATTTCACCATTCCTCTTCATTTTGGCTACAGAAGGGCTGGAAATATATATAAAATTAGTTGTTCTATTATCAAACCAACTCAAAAAGAGATAGAAAAGAAATATCAACACCTTAGAAATGAGTCTCTTTAACGGGTAACCTCTTTTACATTACACAAATGAATAATTCTTGGATGATACAAATGACCAAATCATCCTTTCTATATATAGGGTTTAAGGGGTCACAATATAATCAAGTCTGACATAATAATAATAATATAAGGACACAACAATAACAATAGTGGACTTCTATAGGGCATAGTAATAACAATATGGGGACAGTAGGGCATAACAATAACAGTAAGGCCTACAATGGCAGTAGTAATGGAGAAATGACTAGTATTATATGGACATAAAATGCCCCTTGTTACACATATTTTTTCACTATCCTTCTACTCCCCATTCCTTGACCGTGGAGGAGCTCTACAGTGAACCCCACATGCTTTTCCTTCATGAAGAAACTCCCATTGTATCCCTCTTCATGAGCAGATCAATTCCCTTTTGCACCATTTCCCTTGAAAATTCTATTTTGCCCAGTTTACAAGATTGGTGCTCATGGCCTTTGTCTCCCCCGCGCTAATGTGCAGAGATTAACACTACTCCTCATTCCAACAGAAGTGACTGTGTCATGTTTTAGTTACGCCATTCCTAGTATGGAATTTTTTTTAAAGTAGAGACAAAACTTCTAGCTCTAGAAGCTCCATAATGGAAATATAGTAAATGGTTTGGCCGGATGGGGTTGAGGATGATAGTTTGGGCTCCTTTCACCTATAATGATGGAACTACCTCAAGGGATAAGTCCATCTCCCATAAGAAGAGGATCCATATCGAATCCATTTTTCCTATACAAGCATCCCTTCTTTGCAAGCACAAACTAGCGTTAGTCATAGTTGACAGTTTTTTGCTAATTGTGAGTGTGATACTTGCAAAGCATTGATGCTATTTTGGAGTAGAGAAGCAAGATATTACTAGTTGTATCTATTTAGCTGTGTGAGGGAGAAGTGTATTTTGGTTTGGAGTGAAGCCTAAATTGAAGAGCTTTAGAACTATTCTTGTTTGAAGTCATCGTGGAATGCTAGTAGAAGTGTGTGGGAACCTGGTCTTGTCAGAGGAAGACTGCAATGTGAAGATAAATGGTTGTAATCTCTCTTTGATATTAATATATGAAACTATCGATTGATTTGCTACATGTTTTGTAATATTACATATTCATGTCTTAATGTTTCCTGACTTGTTAAGTAGGTTGAATTGCAATTTGTCTATTATTATTTTTGTATGTTGTTGTTTACATGTTACAAGAGCTTGAAGAAGGAAGTGAGAGATTGCTTGAGCAAGCGACCGAGGAAATCATTAAGCAAGATAATTGACCAAGAGGTAGGCCCTCTTGATTGATTCTGACCTAAGGAAATCTTCCATAGAATGTATTTTTTGACTAGGCCCATTATTGGCCTAACAGAATTTGTTCATGTCCGCGCATATAATTTTACTTCACCACAAATTACTGACTCCATTGGGGATCACAATCCTTTTGTTTTTTTTGGATTTCATGATTTTTTTCACGTTTCACATTTTCCCCTTGGTTGTGTTTCTTTTCCCTTGCTTACTGTCCTACGTTTAAAATTCATAGTAGCATATCTGGTCCCTGTTTTGAATTTTTTTTTCCTTAGTTACCTTGGCTAGCGTGTTTAATTCGATGATACGCCAACTACCGTGAATTGCTGAGGAATAGTTGTGCCAACTAGCCTATAGTGCTTTTTGTTGGTTAGGCAGTCGCGTTGATGCCTGTAAGTGAATATTATGGCTCGACCCTAATCTTTGCCAGTGTGTTTTGCTCTTTTTCTTTTGACCCCGTAAGCTTTTTGGACTATTTTCTCCCTGATTGCAAAGCTAGTTTTCATTTGAGTTTTCTTGCTTGTTGGCTTGTCATATTTCTATTTGACTGATTGAGTCATTGAGTGGCCAGCCACAATAGGGCATCTATTTGGTCACCGATTCATCAGTTTATGAACTCACTAAGTCAGCGTATAGTTTGTTTACTCCTTGCATTGCGTTTGGTCCTTTGACGACTTTGACCTCTTTTTACACAAGTTTGAAAAAGTTCCATTTACTAGATTGAACATCTTTTTCCAGCATAGATTACGTTGTTGGCCTTGTGTTTGGTAAAGTCAGTGTTTCATTGATCTGAATGAGTTTCTCTTTTCAGTTTTTCATCTTCTTGAAGAGCTCACTATCTCGAAAAAAAATTCATTGAAATATTGTATGTGAAACATTTGATTCATTATTTCATGAGAAAGTATGGAATTCTAGTTTGTTACATCATTATGTTACGATAATTTGCGTCTTTTTTAAGACTAGAATTGCATTAGCATTTGAAAAAGGATTAGAGTTTTTCATTTTGAAAGGACTAATAGATATGTGCTTGTAAGGAAATTAGGAATTGGAATGCTATTTCATTACTTTATTTTTTGAAAAAGTAAGGTAGTGAAATTTCATTTTGTTTTCAGTTTCTTGATTGTTTGCATTTGATTTAGTAGTTTCTACCCTCTCTAGTGTAGGCATTTCATCGAATTGAAAGGGTCTTGTCTCATTTAGCTACATTAGATGTTTTTTGTGTAGCATCACTAAGACTTGAAAACTGAAACTTAACTCAAGATCAACTCTAAAATGAATTCAATTAACCTAAGGTGAATTTGACATGAACAATCATATCAAGAAGGTCTAGGCTAGAGACGTGTTCCAACATCTTTAAACCTAGCAGTTGTCATTAGGTTCGACATTAGACAACACTAGCACAGATTTGTACTCCCCGTACCATCTAGTATATAATGGGAGACCCTAGTAGGCTGCACTCCTTTTATCCTTTGGAAGCCGAGTCAGCCACCTTACGAATGTGATATGCCCGAACACAACATTTGCGGAGATTGCTTGCTTGTACTTCTTGGCTCGCGAGGAGGTATTCTATAGCTCAGAGTTGCTTGGTCATATTATTTACCGAGATCATCCAGAGCAATCATTTGATCTTTTTGACTAATTAAATTTAAAAGGTCATTCAAGCATTTGTCCTTTCGAGCTCATTTCCAATTGAAAGTGATAGAGTCATCTTTGTTTCTTTCTTGACTCTTAAAAAATGAAAGAGCGTCAGTATTTTATGCATCATAATAATTGATTTCCCGCGATCGAAAACAACCTCTTAGTCTTTTTGACCAAATCGTGAGTTCCCTTAAACGGGCATTTTGAAGTCTTGAAGTTGTTTTTTTTGTCGACTAAGACAAGGTCATCATGGCTGAACCATTTGGTTCACCCAATTCCATGTCCTCTCCTCCATATGAAATATTGTATAAGAAGTTGATTCCTAAGTTATCAGAGTCACTCGAGGACCAAAATGTTGAAATCAAAATTGTTTTGAGTGCTCAACCATTGTCATCTCGTCCTCCACCTACTTTCGATATAGGGTCATCTGCTGATCTTGGCCCAGAATCTTTGGACAATTCTATTTGAACTCCAAAGAACTTGTTGACCACTAACATTCAGCTTGGACTAGTTATTTATTGTCGAAACACCCCATTTGAAATTGTTGAGATATCATTGTAGCATCCTTATAGTCCATACGACCAACCGAGTGTTCCTTTGGAGCTATCCCCCAGTACACATTTGGCCATTCGTCGTCATTTGTTTTCAAGCATGGAAACTGAAGGCCATGCCCCAGTCACATCTTCGGATGAGTTCGATGTTTCTACTCAACACACTGTTGAGGGGGAAGAATTGCAATTGTAGTTTCCTCCTGAGGGTTTCCCCTTTTCAGAAGGTATTCCCGCCAGCTTGCCACCCAACTATGTGTCTTTGGGGCACTTAGTTTGAGGCACACCTAGTGCCTCATGACTCTACCATAATCTTGTATGGGCATCAGGTGTTAGGCCTACATCAGTTTCGTTTGTCATGAACATGAATTCCCAACAGGCTGTTACTTCAGTCCCTGTGCAGCCCATCATTCTAAATACTTGTGTTTCATTGATCCCAGTTACACGTCAGTCACAACAAGTAGTTTCAAAGATTGTCTTTGTTAATTCCTTTGTCTCATTAGTTATTAGCCAGATTGTGACACTGCATAGGGGGCAGAACCTAAATGCTTCTATGGTGTTAGGTGCCACTAATGTGAGCGGCTCACAAGCTCACATGCTTGGTATAAACCATCACTCTTCTAGTATTATTTATAACCCTGCTAATCCCACTGGATCAAGCAATGTCTAGTACCAATAGGTTCAAAATCCTGTTGGTCCATCTGGATCGAGCAATGTTCAATATCAACAACCTTATGGGGCTCAGGTCCAATACCAAAATCCTTGCGTTCCATATGGTTCTCAAGGATTGGTTAATCAACCTTAGACCCCTCCAATATGGGCAGTACATCTAGCCTGGCTACAGCCAGATTCGGTTTCACAATTTCTAGGGCACTGTTCAAGTACCCTTGCAATTGCAAGGACAACTTTTACAACAACCAGGATAGGCTTTCTTACTACAAGGGCAACCTTTGTTGCAAAAAGGGCTCTCTGCACAACAACGAGGGAAAATTATCTCGCAGCAAGGTCACCTACAACAACCACAAGGTCAATCCTTAAAACAGTTGTAGCAAGTAGCGCAATAACAGATGCAATATGCTCCGCAAACCCATCAACCCATACCCTTGTAGGGCCAACCTCTCTAGTCCCAGGGACAAATTTTGCAACTGCAAGGTCAACCCTTGCAACAACAAAACCAATAAAGGCAACATGAACCCTTGTATACATACCAACAAGTTCAACTCTTGCAAGGGTAGGGTCAAGGTCAAGTCCTATAGTAGCAGGCTCAAAACCCTCTTGTCCTAGGTTAACAGGTTCAGAACCCTACCAGCCAAGGGAACTAAGTACAAAACCCCTACATCCAAGGGCAACAAGTGTATCAACCTTATGCCCATGGGCTGCAGGTCCAGAATTCTCTTGTTAAGGGAAAACAAGTTCATCAACCCTATTTTCTAGGACAACAGGTTCCATATCCATATGTCCAAGGTCAACAGACTCAACAACCTTTTAACCCATACATTGCTTATCGGCAACCCATGCCTAGATAGTTTCAGGGTATTCGGGTTCAAAATCTTCCCTATGGTCAAGGTAATTTGCAATGGGGCTAGCTGAGATGCCATATGGAAAAAATCCCCCACTTTGGGGACAAAATCCTTACCAACAGGAATGGGCTCCTCCCTTTGGGCTTGTTTATTAGTCTCCCATACCTTTTAACACTTAATTACCTTTCTTGGCTACACTTGAGTTACCGGATGTATTGTGCCTTACGAATGATCTGATTCTTCCATCATCGTACTAGCATCCGGTGCCAGCCAAGATACCAATCGATTTCCCAAAATTCGATGGAAGAGCTAAAGAAGATCCTCAGATCCATGTGATGACAGATCACCTCTGGTGCTAGTCAAACTCATATGTGGATGTTTCCATTTGTCTTCGTCTTTTCCAACGAACCCTTATGGGTGCTATAGAGAAATGGTACATCTAGTTACCTCGAAGTACCTTCCATGACCTTAGTTTGTTAGCCATGGCTTTCCTCAATAATTCTCAGTTGTTGGTTCGCTATGAAAATGGCGCCTATTTTCTCACATCACTTAAGTAAGATAGTATGACACACATCTGTGACCACATCCATGAATGGAGACATAGACGTCGCTTAATCATATTCGAGATAGTTGATCTGTTGCTCACTAAATGGTTTACCAAATCATTCATAGCCCTAATTTCTCACGATATAGCTATGGGTGGATGCATCGTTGAAGAGCAAGCCATCATTCATGCCCAGTACTTGGATCTGGTTTACTCCCTGTCTGGCACTTTATATATGTTGTTACCCAATACTCTGTGGATGCCATCCAATATTGCAACATCAAAGTCACCAGCTGTTCCTCCAATTGATGGAGTTATTGATTTAGTATCTTAGAACCCCGCTAAAACTTCTTCCAAACAAAATTCGATCTCGAATGTTGCTCCCACCAGTTCATGTCATATCCACCTGGCCTTAGTAAAAACTTAGAGGTCCATGTTGTCTAGTCTACCGCAGTGGACAAATCCTTGAAAGGAAAAAAGAAAGGAAAAGTCAAAGCTAAAGCTGATGCCCCGAAATAGGGTCCTCCGAGATTGCCTACTATGAAATCTTCACAGCAGAAACCTAAGTATCCCTGCCTCATTTGTGGGGAGGATCACTACACTAAGGATTGTCCTCGATGATATAACGTTAGTCACCTACTAAAAGGGACCCTTGTTGTCCCTAAAGAGCCATTTCCATCTTAGTGGACCCAAATGGTAGACCAACCTCGATCTGCTTCCCCCAAATCTCAAGTGTTCATGACGAGCACAACTATTAATGTGGCTACCCAATGGAAAGATTATCAAACTCTATCTCTAGTATCTCAGAAAGAAAAAGAAGCTACACCTTCTTCTTCTACCGTAAGTTATGGCTGTGGAGTATCAAAGAAGGTATGTTTCAATGGTTATTTCAGTACCTTTTCATTAGAACTTATAAGCCTTTTGCATTAGAAACTTAGACAATAATAAGGATTTATAATGAAACAGGTGAGATTAATAGAAAACGCTGATAATTGTCATTCTTATGTGCAGGAGGGAGGAAAAACGGAAAGTGGCCATCCCAAAGGAAAAGACAAAGATGAACTAACTATTGTCCCTTTGATGGGAGACCGCGTGCAAACCACATCAAAATGGACCAACCTAGGAAAGGAAGCAAAGATACCAGCTCGGAGCAGAAAAGGAAAGAAGTGACTCAGGATTAACGATTCTGCAAATCCCTTAGGATCTTAGATCCTGAGGGATCGCTATTTTATCTATTTTTGCATCTAGATATCTCTGTCATCATCTTTATATAAGGGATAGTGTTGTTGGCTAGAAAGGGGACTTTTTATGTAATTTCTTTTAAGAAGGATCAAGACTATGATCTTTATGTTCTGTTAAAGACTGGAGTTACTGTAATTCTACTTCATGCATTAATATAGACTTGGTTACTCTTTTATCTTTGAGCCTAGATCAATCTTAAGCGGTGTACCCCTGGAGGCTAAGGGCCCAGCCCTGGAGGACACTTGCTCTTGTACCATTATGCGTGGTTTCTGTGTGGTTTGTTTATCAACGTGATTTGGTAATCTATTGTGTTTTAAGAATGTTTATATTACATGCTCTGTTATGTTCAATTCATTTAATGCTCCTGCAAACAAAAGTCTTGTATTGATGCTACATCATGTTACCAATTCTTTAAGTGTTGGTTAATCTCTATAGGATATTGTCATTCCATTACAGAGTTTTATGCGATTGTGCTTCAGCATTACAGCATTCATCTTGAAGAGTTTGATTTCACATAGTTATTGAATCCTTGGATGTTACTGTTTTCGTCTTGAGATGCAATCATATGCTTGTATTTAGAGCAATAACAGAGTCATATTAGGTACATTGTGTTTATATGGCTCTTAGTATTATTTCATCTTGGATCCATAGGTAGTGTTGTTCCATAGTATTTGTACATCTTTAAGAGCGAAGGATTGATGTTTGGATTGGTGTGATTAAATAGAGTTACAGCTTGACGAACTTAGTTACTGCTTATTTCTAACTTCTTGTTCCATTTCTGAATTGTTGTTCCATTTCTGAATTGCTGTTCCATTTTAGTTGTTGTTCCATTTCTGAATTGCTGTTCCGTTTTAGTTGTTGTTCCATTTCAATTGCTATTCCATTTCAAGATTGCTGATTTGTTGTTTTATTTACTTGCCATTTCTTATTTATTAAGGACGGTCTCAGGCTGTAGTGAGCATCAACATCTGCTACCTGGCTCCCAGACCTCTGATCTGCTCCCATCAGTTATGAAAGGGATGGGTTATTGCTACCGAACCCTTGATTGATGGCCTGTTTTATTTCATTGCTATTTTCTTTACTTGCCGTTTCATTTCTATTCATTAAGGACGATCTCAGGTTGTAGTGAGCATCAGCATCTGTTACCTGGCTCCCAAACCTCAGATCTGTTCTCATCAGTTACGAAAAGGATGGGTTATTGCTACTGAAACTTTGATTGATGCATTCCTTGGTGTGATTTAGCCTTTTGAAGTAGTTAAGTTATAGACACGCATTAATTTACTCCTGTAGTTTTAAAAGTTGTACTACGAGCATTACCTTGACAAATGTTAAGCCTCAGACTGAGACACTCTTTGAAATAGCAAGACGTTTCCGGATTGACATATTAATGTAAGGTAACTAGAGGTGAAAGAGACCCTATTTATAGCTCTAAATTTTGGCGCCGTTTCCGGGGAAAGAGTCTAGCCATTTGTTTTTTCAGGGTAGTATACGAACCTGCTAGGAAAGAATTGGGTTTTGAAAATGGAAGGTAATAACCTACGTATGGAGCATGTAAAAGCCCTGCTCCTTTGCCCGCTTTCTTGGAGATTTGTTGCTATCTACTTAAGAAGGATTTAGTAGTTAAATTGAGTGCATGACTAAGCAGAAAAGGCTGGAGAAAAATCCCAAACCGTTGCCAAAGCCAGAAAAAGCTATGGGGTCGGTGACCCTTGGTCGATCAACCTTCATAGAAGAATATATAAGAAATCTGAATCTCAGCCTTCAGTAGGACCCAGGAGAGTTATTTCCAAACAACCTACTAGCTCTCTTCAGGCCACAGGTTCACCATCTGTAACCTTTACTGAGGTGCATAGTCAAACTGACGAACAGGACTTTCAAGAAATTGAAAATTCTATTCCAGAATGATTGCAAGAAGGGAATTTCAGTAATCTTTGTGAAGGTGAAGGGGAAATAGGGGAGACTAAGGAGCCGACATCTCCTCTCAGGATAACTTAGCCATTGAATAGCACAGACAAAGGGGGTGCGGTAAAAAATATTATTGAAGGGACACAATCCCCTCAGATAGAAATCCCAGATAGAGGAAGTGCTATTAAAACTGTTCCTGTCAAAGACATTCCCTCTCAACCTAGGAATACCCTCTTAGATATTTCGGAAGGTTATTGGCACATATTTGACCCAATGGCTCCAAATCTGCCAAACACCCAAACCTCTACATTACAATACCCCATAGTGGATTCCGCAGCAAATCCCCCATGAAAGCAATCCCCCTTCAACATATCCCTACATTTCACGGGCTTACATCGGAGGACCCAGATGCATTTTTATTTGAATTTGATGTATTGTGTAGGGGATATGATTACACCACTGACCCCCAGAAACTAAAAATGTTCCCATCTACTCTGAAAGGGGCTGCTTTAAGATTGTTTATGGGATTAGGTGGTGGGGTTATAAATAATTGGGAACAAATGAAAGAATCATTTTTAAAAAAATATCAAGACTATTGCAGGTCTAGAGAACTAAAAGATGAAATATTTCAGATGATAGCTAGACCAAATGAAACATTAGAAGAATATGTGGAAAGTTTCCAGTATAATCTACAAAGATCTCCATATGCATCACTGCTTTGCTCGATAACGTGTTGAAAACAACATTAATAAGGGGCATGAAAGAGCAATGGATTGAAACATTAAACATTATGGGGAAAGGGGATATTTGTCAGGAAAGTTTTGCTGACATAATTGATTTATGCATCAAGAGTTCGAGAGGCAGTACACGAATCAAACCAGCAAAACATGATTAGTTTGTAAGAGAAAACAAGATCCCATCAGAAGGAGTAACGCGTGTGGAAATGGAAATTTATTTGAAAATTTTAAAACTGATATACTAGGAACACTGACTACACAATTGGACGTTTTGCAGGCCAAGCAAAAGCAAGTGGATGCAGAACAGAATTTGGAAATCTTCTGCCCCAGATGCAGGAAGAAGCATAGCCACAAGGAGTGTCCACTAGATACAGTCCAGACATGCGCCATTTGTACAAGGGATCACTCTACAGAAAGTTGTCCCTCATTACCTGGACTGAAAGTGGTATATAAGGAGGCAAAAGAAGAACCAGAAGCAGTATATTTACTCAACCAGCACCGCGAGTGGAAGCTACGATAAACTGGTATGTTTTCAGACCTAGATCCTCCTTTTCAGTATCCGCAGTATAATACTCAACAGTATAATACATGGAAAAGTCAGTTTCAGTCCCCATTTCCAAACTGGTCACCACGGTCATATTCTTCTGCGAACCCGTGGTTAAATCAGACAAGCCAATCTGGTTGGACGAATCCTCCTTATCCCCCACCATATTGGCAAAACAACCCATACCCACCACAATGGACTCCCCCCACTTCACAAGGTTAAGTCTGGCAGACTAACTAGCAGAGACCAACACAACAGTCAATAGGAAATATTCCTTTCCCTCAACCTACACTACCAGCTTTACAGCAAAATCCCCAATCTAATTTGAGACCCCAACTCCCAGCCTAGCCCAATCCCAATCCAAATAACAGACTGGTCCAAGCTCTCTAAATTTTAGGAACACCAGAAGAAGGACCCGATCTGAGGGAGTGCAATGATCTTCAGCTAAGATCTCGGTGTATTATCCAAACTAAGGGAAATAAAACAGCTCAGATTGAAGAGCAGTTACCTAAAGAACATCTGTCACAAGAGGAGGATGTGAATAGACAACAAACTCATAATCAAGCAACCGCATCCTCTCCCCAATTCCCAGAACGATTAGTCATACCTCGACCTATACAACAACCTAATTTTGACATTCTGGGAGAATTACAAAATTTGTACATAAAAATTCCATTCCTCCAGGCCATTCAAGATATCCTGATATACGCAAAAACTATTAAAGAATTGTGCATAAAAAGACCAAGGAGGAATATAATAGATAATCGAAGAGTTCAAGTAGTCGGCACTTTATCTGACCTATTATCAGGAAAGGAAACACCCATTAAATATGAAGACCCAGGAAATGCAATAGTAACTGTTCAAATCTATGGTCAAACCTTACCCAATGCCTTAGTTGATCTTGGAGCTGCAATCAATATATTGACAACCACTACTTGCCAAAAGCTAGGCATTACATCTGCAGAACCCACCTCCACTCTGCGAGAATTGGCTGATCGATCTGTGGTTAGGCCGGAAGGCATACTACATGATGTCATGGTCTCGGTTGACTCCTGGGAACATGATCATAACCAAGGGGGCAGATATCAAGAATTTAGTACTATATCACCCAGCGCAACCAAGCATCACAATAGTTAAAACTAATAGGCACCCTGTATCATATCTTACTGATAACATTAGATCTCCATTAACTATACAAGAAGCACTTGAGTTCAAAGACCAAACAGAAGATGATTCCATCAGTAATTTCATTAGTCTAACCGAACTCACATCTCGTACCCAACGTCATATGATAAAAGCAGCATTTGATAACGAAGTAGAAGAGGAACCTCTGAAAGATACAGATGATCACACAATCCCTGTCACCTCAGTTGCAGATAGTAAAATTGTGGAAATTGAACCTAGAAAAACCTTTAACATTAATGCCAACATTGCAGCCGAACAAGAAACAAAGCTCATCCATATATTAAGGAAATATAAAGAAGCATTTGCATGGGATTACCCTGATATGAAAGGAAATGACCCTCAATTATGTACACACCACATCTACATAGAAAATGATGCAAGACCTGTTAGGGAGCCTTAGAGAAGACTAAATCCAAATCTGAAAGAAGTAGTAAAAGCCGAGCTTCAAAAAATTTTAGATGTTAACTTCATCTACCCTATCTCTGATAGTAAATGGGTCTCCCTGCTTGTGGTGGTACCAAAAAAGAATGGGAAGTTGAGAATCTGCGTGGACTACAGGGAGTTAAATAAAGCAACGCAAAAAGATCACTTTCCTCTTCCATTCATCGACCAAGTATTAGACACTTTGGTAGGGAAGAAATTTTGTTCTTTCCTCGATGGCTTTAGTGGGTATAACCAAATACAGATTGCCCTTGAAGATCAGGACAAAACTACTTTTACTTGTCCTTGGGGAACATTCGCCTACCGAGTTTTACGTTTTGGCTTATGTAATGCCCCTGCCACATTCCAAAGGGCTATCATTAGCATTTTTGCAGATCTAATAAATGAAGGACTGGAAGTATATATGGACGACTTTACTCCATACTGAGATGAGTTTGATCCAGCACTGGACACAGTAGAAAAAGTCCTACAACGTTGCATAGCTGCCAAGGTTTGTTTAAGCCATGAAAAATGTTACATGATGATGACGGAAGGACTTATTTTAGGACGCTATATTTCAACAGCTGGTATTCAGGTAGACACAGCTAAAAACCAAATACTTTTTCTTATTCCTACTCCTACTACTCAAACAGAGGTACGTAGATTTCTTGGATTCTCTGGTTACTACAGAAGATTTGTAGAACATTATTCACGTATTGCTGCACTCTTGTATGCACTAACTGGTAACATTTATTTTCTTTGGACGGAAAAATGTGAACGTGCCTTCAACAATCGGAAGAAGCTCGTATCTACAGCCCCAGTCCTTCAGGGACCGAATTGGGATTTGCCATTCTAGATATCATCTGATGCCTCAGACATAGCCATTGGAGCAGTCCTTGGACAGGAGGAGGATAGAAAACCATATGCAATTTATTACATTAGCAAAAATCTATCCCCTGCTGAATTAAATTATATTGTCACTGAAAAAGAATTTCTAGCTGTTATACCTGCTGTCAATAAATTCAGACATTACATTACTGGATATCCTATTATCTTGTACACAGATCATTCTGCTATAAAATATTTAGCAAACAAGCGTATCACAAATGGAAGAATAACTAGATGGCTGATTTTATTGGAGGAATTTGATATTACAATCAAGGATCGACCCGGGAAAGAAAACCCGATAGCTGATTTCCTCTCAAGAATGCCAAAACGAGTTGATGCAGCAGCAGTTGAAGATCAATTTCCAAATGAGCATCTCTTTGTCATTGCTGTTCAAATACCCTGGTATGCTGATGTTGCCAATTACCTAGCAGTAGGTAAGTTACCAAAGCATCTAACCCCTAATGAGCGAAAACATATTGTTCAGCGAAGTACCTGATTTTCCTAGATTGGGGGCTACTTGTTTCACACAGGGGCAGACATGCAAATCAGGAGATGCGTTCGACATGACAAAATTTTTGATATATTGAAAACATGCCATGACCAACCATGTGGTGGGAATTTCGCTAATCGCAAGACTGCACATAAAGTATTACACACATGGTATTATTGGCCCACAATTTTCAAAGATGCAAAGAAATGTGTCCAATAATGTGATAGTTTCCAGAGAGCGGGACACCCTAGTCAGTCAGATGAGATGCCTTTGAAACCACAGCTAGTCATCGAACCATTTGAGCATTGGGCTCTTGATTTCGTGGGACCAATCAACCCACCATCAAACCAGAAAACATACATTTTGGTGGCAAGATAATACGTCACCAAGTGGGTTGAAGCAGAGGCCTTGCCCAGAGCTACAAAAGAATCTGTCATACAGTTCTTGCTCCATCTATTTGTATGTTATGGCCTCCCTAGAGAGATAATTACCAATGGAGGGCAACAGTTTTCTAGGAACAGAATAGCTGCAACACTCAACAACTATCATGTCCAACATAAAATTACCACCCCATACCACCCATAGGCAAATGGGCAAGTAGAAAGCAGCAATAAGATAATAGAAACAATTCTAACAAAAATAGTTGCATCGTATAGACGCGATTGGGCTGTCAGACTACCTGAAGCACTTTGGCCTTATAGAACAACATGGAGAAGCACCACTGGTCACTCACCTTACCAGCTAATGTTCGGAAAACAACCTATTTTTCCTATAGAATTTGAAATCTAGACATTACGAAGAGCACAAGAAGTTGGTTTAGACTTAACTGAGGCACATACTAATCGACTACAACAGATCAATGAGCTGAATGAAATTAGGCTCTCCGCACTTCAACACACTGCTCTGATACAACAGCAGAGAGCTAAATGGCATGATGCTCTTATTAAAAATAGAGTCTTCCATGAAGGAGACTGGGCTCTTTTATATGACTCCAGGTTTTAGGACTTCCCCAGGAAACTCCAGACTCGTTGGCTGGGACGATATGAAATCTAGAAAGTACATGATAATGGTACCCTTACCCTGATTACTATTTATGGTTTGGGATATACCTTTAAGGTAAAAGGCCATCGAGTCCATCTCTATCGCAAACCACTTACTCGGGAGTCCTTATGCCAACAACTACGCCAAGATTCAGATATGGAGATCTTAGGCGAGGAAGACAAGTCTTCCTCACCTATAACTCACTAAGAAATTTACTTTCCCTTACAACTTGTAGATAACTTCTTGAATTATTTTTGTACATATCTTTGCAACAGGTTTTGTTACTTCTGTTGTTCATTTTTCAAAAAGAATAGCATTTTTGGTTTTCTACTGTTCCTTTTCTAAAAGGAACAACACTTGTGATTTTTTCTGTTCCTTTTTCAAAAGGAACAACACTTTGTGTTTTTGTTGTTCCTTTTCCAAAAAGAAACAACACTTGTGATTTTTGCTGTTTCTTTTCCAAAAGGAACAACACTTTTGATTTTTGTTGTACCTTTTCCAAAAGGAACAACACTTTTTTGATTTACGCTGTTCCTTTTTCAAAGGAACGACAATTGTTTGATTTTTCTAATCCTTTCCCAAAAGGGATAGCACTTTTTGCTTTCTGCTATTGCTTTTTCAAAAAGGAACATCACTTGTGTGTTTTGTTGTTCCTTTTTCAAAAGGAACGACACTTGGGTGTTTTTTATTGTGTGTTTTTGCTATTCCTTTTCCAAAAGGAACAACACTTTTTTCTTTCTGCTGTTCCTTTTCCAAAAGGAACAACACTTTTTGCTTTTTGCTGTTCCTTGTCCAAAAGGAACAGCACTTGCGTGTTCTGCTGTTCCTTTTTCAAAAGGAACAGCACTTGCGTGTTCTGCTGTTCCTTTTTCAAAAGGAACAACACTTGTGTGTTTTGCTGTTCCTTTTTCAAAAGGAACAACACTTGTGTGTTTTTGTTGTTCCATTTCCAAAAGAAATAGCACTTTTGATTTTTGTTGTTCCTTTTCCAAAAGGAACAACACTTTTTGATTTCTGTTGTTCCTTTTTCAAAGGAACGACACTTGTTTGATTTTGCTGTTCCTTTTCAAAAGGAACAACACTGTTGATTTCTACTGTTCCTTTCTCCAAACGAACATCATTTGTGAACTGTTGTTGTGTCCTTCTTCGAAAGGAACACTACTTATATGATTTTTCTCTCCTTGTTAGACATCTTGTTCCTTTTGCTATTCTAAATTAAGGATACTTATTGCTAATGTTCTTTCAAGTCTTTTTGAATATGGCTATGCACTTATGTGATGGAAACAAAAGCACAACATACAGAAATCACTAAATCATAAATTGCTATCTTTATAAGAGACTGACCTGAATTGGTGAAAGGACGCATGGAAATACATGCTTATTCATCATCTTTTGCTGCCATTGCTCTACTAATTCCATACTGATTGGTTATCTGTATCATGATGGTTCCTTTTTAATCCTCTCTGATTATCATTCAGCAATAAGAGCAAAGGATCTATACCTTTCTATTGGGATATTAAGACTTCTTCCACCATTCCTACTCTTATGGAGTGTTGAACCACCCTTTGTGTATAAACAGGAAAGACTCTTTATGAAAATAACAACAAGAAAAAGAGGGAAGCAAAGCATGGTCTCTAAATTGTCAAATTGTAGGATAGGAAGTGTCATTAAGAGCTGGCCTACCATCATTATCAGGACGGAAGCAAAATGGCATTCCCACTATGGCCACCACACTTGGGAAATGGTCCAAAAGGTATATAAAACAAATAACCCTTGGAACAGGAGGTCTCATCACGAGCCAGGCTACCCACTATTCGCTCCCCCCTCGTGAATGACATTATGACTAACTGGTCATCAAGCCAGCATAATGGCCTACATTTTGACATTACACAATGCTTCCTAGCATACACAAAGGACTATGGTTCCAGGGGTGAAACAAACAACTCTGACAAGGTTATGGACATCTGTCGGTAGCAGAGCACTGTTAATGGTATTGAAGTCACATTTTTACACCAATAGGTAGGAAGATTGCATCCTCCTATTTCTTATGCCGTGGTAATTAATTATATAATATTACCCAACCATATAACACATGACTATATATTATCACCAATCATTACGGAACTAGTGACAGTGACCGCATGAGACTCTCTATTTATGGCAAATGTCTTATCCCCGAACTTCCATCAAATCACCGCAGTCCCTACGTATTAAAACGATGTAACTTTATACCTCGATTTCAGTAATAGGCTGTTTTTGTAAGCATGGCATATTGCTATATGTTGTTCCATAAGGACCTTGCGGCAGAACAGGCGCTGCTGCTTTATTTGACGGCTGGGACAACCTATCACATTGCGGGGGGGGGGAGGTAACATCATCATTCCCCAGAGCACGTGTCAGTCCGTTATTTGAGAAATTGTGTACTCGGGCACAACACGACTCAATGGTATTATCTTTTTCTATTTTTGTTTTCTTCTGCATGAGCTGCTATTTGAAGCCATTTACACTGCATATGTCGTAGCATTAGAATTTGAACAAGTAATATGCCATCAACGTCTCTGCATTTCAACAAATAGCTGTCGTTCCTTTGAGAATTTGCAGTGAAACTATGGGAGGAAGGTTAGTCCGCCAAGAACTGCAAGTATTAGCTGTTTCGGCTGTAGCCCAAAGAATCCTAAAGAACGCAGGATGGTTGACCTATCTCAACCGCCTGAAGGAGTCCAATGAAACCGTAGTGATTGAATTTTTACAGAATTTACAGGAAGACTACTCCATAGTAAGAGGAAGACGAATAACATTCACTGATGACATAATAGCAGAAGTCTTGGGACTACCAGCCACTGGACCAGTATGGACGATAAAGAAGGAAAGGTTGCAGAAGATTTTAGAAATCTTTCAGGATGAGGGCCAGAGCTTAACAATTCGAGGAAAGGGGGTGCTGCTAGCAACGCTAGGAGAGCCATGGGCAGAATTAGCAAAAATCATCCAAAGCTACATCACCTGTGAAGGTAGAAAAGATGTGGTAAGACCACGACATCTTAAACTCCTAGTTGTCTTAAAACAAAAAAGTTCTGTGAATTTACCTGCATTGTTGAATTCACTACTTCATGACGTTGCACGAAGCATGAAAACAGCACAGCACATAGAGTCAGTCATCAGCCACCATGGATTAATTTGGTTGATAGTTAACTATAGTCTCACCTAGCAGCAGAGCAGCTGGGAAGAACTAATTACCATCATCAATGGAGGGACGGCCACATCTGGACGCCCAAAAAAACGAAAACAAGTTGCTAGCACACCCCAACGTTCAGAAAAACGGAAGTAGGACACTTGGACAACGCACCAACCTGAAAAATGATCTGAAAAATAGAAAAATGACACCAGTACACCTGAACAACCAGAAAAACGCAGAAACTCGGCACGGCTTGCATGGCTACGAGGAGGGATGAAGAAGCCCCAGGAAGGCACGAGCTAAGCAATAGAAATTGAAGATTAGCAGTTTGCAGAGGCAGAAACAGAAGAAGAGGACAACGAGGAAGCAGAGCAGGTTGCAGAGACAGAAACAGAAGAAGAAAATGATGAGGAGGCAGAGCAGTCTGCAGAGACAAAAACGGAGGAAGAAGATGACGAGGAAGAAGAGCAGTCTGCAGAGGGAGAAACAGAAGAAGGAAAAGAGGAGGGAGAGCAATCTGTAGAGAGAAGAAGAAAAGGATGAGCAATCTGAAGAGGAAGGAGACAAGAGAAAAGAAGCCGAGCAGTCTGAGTAGGAGGAAGGAATGGAACAACAGGAAGGTAGCCCGTTACAAGAGTGGTTGGGGGAAGATGAATTGGCCAACATTTTGGCCAATATGGGCGAATATGGCCAACCCCTGAGTCCATCAAACCTCCATGCCGTAGAGAAACCCCAGGAGGAAGATGCACCTGAGGAATCGCATGCAGAAGAGGCAGAAGTAGAAAATTTGTCCGTTCATAATGAGAAGATATCAGAAAACGCTGAGAAGGAACAACCCGCTCCTAATCAGAAGGCACCAGAAGAAAATCTGGAAGAAATAAGGGCAGAAGAAGAATTAGCCCAAGAAATAACAGAGCCAAGTAAGGTTCTTACCCCGGAACATCCACCCCAGGGAGAAAATCAGGAAGCTATCCACAATCCAAACCACGGTGAACAACCTGCTGTCCCTTCTGAAGAGATGATGGAAATAAGGGAATTAAAAAAGGAACAACAGAGATTGTTGAACATAATAGTCCAACTTCATCAGTAGATTAGGGTTCTAAAGGCGAGGCAAAGGGTAAAAGGGATTTCATGAAGAAAAGTTCTGACCACACCAGTAATATCCCTTAAGGGCAAGAGGCGGAGGACCAGAATCCATCCCACTGCTCAAAATCCTGACAAAAGCCAAACTGTTGTTCCAAATGAAGCTGAAAAGCAGTCTGCCGTTCCAATTGAAAAGGAACAACAGCGGGCTGGAGTTCATGTTAAAATTGAAATGGATGATAAGATGGTTCAAACAGAGGCACCACCTTCGGGAGTAATAAGGGTCCTGAACTTGAAGCAGCGCAACAAGAAAGTTCAAGTAAAGCTCCCTACCTCCACGACTACATGGAAGAAGGATTAAAAAATGATAACCCTTCACAAAAATTTGAAGCAGGCCCAGCAAGAAGCAGAAAAGCTTAGGGAGCAAATGGTCCCCCAAGAAAAATATGAAGAACTACAATAGCAGCTAAAGAACGTCAACTTATCTGAAAGCCAAGCTTTCGAAGGATGGCGAAGGGAACAAGAGAAAGTTGCAAAGGTAACTCGTAGCTTAGATGTAGTTATCAAACAGATGGATACCTTGTGTTCCCTATACAATGACGTCCTAGCATGTAGGGCCCCTGCCAAGAACTATGTCCTATTTCTAATGGAAAGGTATTTGCAATTGAAAATAAAGGTTGTTAAAGCAGGTGCTCCCATACAAATTAACACTATAGATGATTTTATAAATTGCTGTAAACATTATGGGGTAAAAGTGCAAAGGTTATTGTGTGAATTTTACTTGCATAACCTTGTACTAGAACAAGAGACCAAACTGAACCCTTGCCCTTTTGTTGGGGACATTCAATTGCAAGCATTTATCTCATTTGTAGTCAATCAAATTAAATGCCGTAAAGCCTACAACACTTTTCAAAGACAAGAAAACAGATTATATCTATGGGTAAGAGATGAGCCTGGGGACCCAGAACAGTTATGGAGGAGACATAGAAATCTCATGAAGGCTCTAAGAGTGATTGAAGCATTAGGACCCATGCATGAAGTAATCATTCGGCAGGGACTTGAATACTTTTCCTCTATTAAAGACCCTGCCGTTGAAGCAGCTAAATTTCGATATCGAATATCTAATCCAAACATCCAGCTCAGAGAACCATTTAAGTATGAGAATTTTAAACTTGCTGCTAACCGATTCCCCATCTATGGTGAAATTGTTTTGAGGGCAGGGCCATCCTAGTTAGGATATAGGTCCCGAAGTCCAATCATTTGGCATCCTGCACCCGGATACCAAGCCCTGTATGAGATGCCTCAGGGCCAGACATGCCATTTATTTGATCATTTAGTTTTGCATCACAGCTGTAGGCCCTCACACGAGATTCCATCTCCAGCCTACTCACTCACTGCTTTGCATGTCAACTACAATGTTTTCATGAGGCCATGAAAAAGGGTAATCTGGGGGGTGTGTGGAGTATCAAAGAAGGTATGTTTCGATGGTTATTTCAGTATCTTTTCTTTAGAACTTATAAGCCTTTTGCATTAGAAACTTAGACAATAATAAGGATTTATAATGAAACACGTGAGATTAATAGAAAACGTTGATAATTGTCATTCCTATGTGCAGGAGGGAGGAAAAATGGAAAGTGGCCATCCCAAAGGAAAAGACAAAGATGAACTAACTGTTGTCCCTTTGACGGGAGACCGCGTGCAAACCAGATCAAAATGTACCAACCCAGGAAAGGAAGCGGAGATACCAGCTCGGAGTAGAAAAAGAAAGAAGTGACTCAGGACTAACGATTCTGCGAATCCCTCAGGATCTTAGATCCTGAGGAATCACTATTTTATCTATTTCTGCATCTAGATATCTCCGTCATCACCCTTATATAAGGGATATCATTGTTGGCTAGAAAGGGGACTTTTTATGCAATTTCTTTTAAGAAGGATCAAGACTATGATCTTTATGTTCTGTTAAAGACTGGAGTTACTGTAATTCTACTTCATGCATTAATACAGACTTGGTTACTCTTTTATCTTTGAGCCTAGATCAATCTTAAGCGGTGTACCCCTAGAGGCTAAGGGCCCGACCCTCGAGGACACTTGCTCTTGTACCATTACGCGTGGTTTCTGTGTGGTTTTTTTATCTACGTGATCTGGTAATCTGTTGTGTTTTAAGAACGTTTACATTACATGCTCTGTTATGTTCAATTCATTTAATGCTCCTGCAAAGAAAAGTCTTGTATTGACGCTGCATCATGTTACCAATTCTTTAAGTGTTGCTTAATCTCTATAGGATACTGTCATTCCATTACAGAGTTTTATGCGATTATGCTTCAACATTACAGCATTCATCTTGAAGAGTCTAATTTCACATAGTTATTGAATCCTCGGATGTTCCTGTTTTCGTCTTGAGATGCAACCGTATGCTTCTATTTAGAGCGATAACAGAGTCAGATTAAGTACGTTGTGTTTATATGGTTCTTAGTATTATTTCATCTTGGATCCATAGGTAGTGCTGTTCCATAGTATGTGTACATCTTTAAGAGTGAAGGATTGATGTTTGGATTGGTGTCATAAAATAGAGTTACAGCTTGATGAACTTGGTTACTGCTTATTTCTAACTTGTTGTTCCATTTCTGAATTGCAGTTCTATTTCAGTTGCTGTTCCATTTTAATTGTTGTTCCATTTCTGAATTGTTGTTCCATTTTAGTTGTTGTTCTATTTCAATTGTTATTCCATTTCAAGATTGCTAATTTGCTTTTTTATTTACTTGCCAATTCTTATTTGTTAAGGACGGTCTCAGGCTGTAGTGAGCGTCAGCATCTGCTACCTGGCTCCCAGACCTCTGATCTGCTCCCACTAGTTATGAAAGGGATGGGTTATTGCTATCGAACCCTTGACTAATGTGTTGTTTTATTTCATTGCTATTTTCTTTACTTGTCATTTCATTTCTATTCATTAAGGACGATCTCAGGCTGTAGTGAGTGTCAACATCTGCTACCTGACTCCTAGACCTCGGATCTGTTCTCATCAGTTACGAAAAGGATGGGTTATTGCTACCGAACCTTTGACTGATGCATTGCTTGGTGTGATTTAGCCTTTTGAAGAAGTTAAGTTGTAGACACGCATTAATTTACTCTTGTAGTTTTAAAAGTTGTACTACGAGCATTACTCTGACAAATGCTAAGCCTCAGACTGAGACACTCTTTGAAATATCAAGACGTTCCCAGATTGACATATTAATGTGAGGTAACTAGAGGTGAAAGACACCCTTTTTATAGCTCTACAATGGCCCTCTACAAATTGAGTGCCTTAACCCTAATTCTGCTATGCGGCCACCCTCTCAAGGTGTGTTACTAAAATCCTCATATAATCCCAACACTCGAGCCGATCAACACTACAATATTGTTGAGGACTTGGCTCAAGCACCATCAGCCATGTCAGCTCTCGAGGTACTCCAAAGCTCCCCATCGCAGTAGAAATCTTTGCTGTCAGTTATCAGGGGCGACGATCCCACCGATTGTAATTTGATATGTTTCGATATCGAGAACCATGTTCCACGACTCCCTCATCAAATTTCCTTTCTTATTAAAGTAGTCATTAATGAGAGGACCATCCACCATACTGTCATCGATGAAGGTGCTTCCACCTGCATCATGTCAATTGCATGTTGGAAGGCTATTGGTTCCTATGCACTGAACCAGTCTCTAAAAGGTTTTGAAGCTTTCGATGGGCATGAGTCGTGACCCTTCAACATCTTACCTAACCTTGCCATAACCTTGTAAGGCAAGATAGTGCAAGTTGAAGTAGAAATTTTCGACACCGATCTCAATTATAATCTTCTACTTGGTCGAAGTTGGGCTCATGCCATGCATGCCGTGCCCACCTCCTTGTTTCGCGTGATCTATTTTCCCCATCAAGGGAAAATTGTCACTGTTGATCAACTATCTTTCTTTGCCTCTTCCTCCTCGGATGGAAATGTTCTATATGTTAAGCGCTCTGGTGCTCCCTATGATAGTGTGGGGGCAGGTCTCTTCAAAGATTCTACCTTGATGGCAATTTTTCCACTCCCACCCCATAATGTTGCCTCTAACAACATGATCTCGATCAAATCTGATCATTGTGTCATACCTGCACCAGATCTTATTGATACCTCTGGCGAGGTTATGGCGCTTAGTCTCGCCGAAGTCAATTACATAGAAATTGTTTCGGTTTTGAACTCTACATCATTTGATTCTCATATATCGAAGACCTCTTTCGATATGTACTCTCAATCCCCTTGGCTTGGCACTTTGGAATCATCTGATCCCCTATCTGAGACCTTCTTCTCTGATGAAGGTATCATGGAAATCATGTCTCTCTAGGAACCACCTTGGCTTGATACTCATCATCGCTCCTTGTTCCTGCCTCACTCGGCAGTGATGTCTACTACTTTCAAAGGGTCCTCTTCCCTATTTTTCGCTCATGTGTCAGTTTATCCTGACATAATCAAGATATTTCACTTGAGGGCACCTATATCCCTTCATTGATTCAGGATTTTTCACCCTACCCGAATTTTCACCGATTGTCCTCTGACTCGTAACCCTCCCTCGCCCAAGGGGAATGGGGGAAAACCTTATATGAGTTCTACTCCATTATTTGGCCAAGTCGATGCTTACTCGTCATGACAACGGTAAAACTCTAGAGTCCTTCTGTGTTGATTGATTACCCGAGTCCCAACATGGACTCCCACCTCAAAAAGTACTATGCCTAGGTCATCTTGCATGATTACTTATCTACATTAGTGTGTGATTCATTTTTGTGCAGTGTAGTTTTATCTGATAGTTTTCAAACAACTTTGCTATTTACTATGATTTTCTTGCTTTTCAGATGTCTGCAACTTCTCACGTTGGTTTTGCCAATGGTACTTGCCATAGATCCCAGAACCTATCATCTGTAGCATGGGCTATCTATGAGCCTAACGGTAAGTTGGTTGACCTTCAAGATATCTGCCTAGGTCGTACAACCAACAACTTTGTTGAATACAGTGTGGTCATTGAACTGTTGTCAGAAGCCATCACTTTGGGAATTAGAAAATTGGTTGTCAACCTAGATTCACAGCCTGTCGTCCTTCAACTCAACAGGAAATATTTTTTCAGGAACCCTCAAGTACTATGAATGTATCTCCATATCCATATATTGGAAAGAAATTTTGATTATATTATATATCATCATATTCCTAGACACATGAATACATTGACAAATGAATTAGCTAATTAAATGTTGGATAGACATTTATGAAACATGTAAAAGAAAAGAAAAACCATTCGTACCATAATAGATAAGAAAATACAACATATATATCGATATATATATATATATATATAATATATATATATATTATATATATATATAATAATATATATATATATATATATATATATATATATATGGTGAGAATTTTTGATACATCAGAACCCCAAAAGATAATATGTGTGTCTACAATAACATCAGTGGCTCACCAAGGAACTAATCAGCATGGTGGTGATGGTAGCACAAGACAACTCATGAAACATGACTCAGCAGTGAGGGGATCCAATCTGAGACTCCCACCGTGTGCCTGTAGTACTGATGGGGCATGTCTCCTATCCAAGCATACTCCAGGATACCATGAGTTAACCCCTCAAGGTTCCTCGTGATCTCCTACTCGTTGTCACTCCCTTCCTGATAAGGG
This sequence comes from Pinus taeda, assembly GCA_000404065.3. Lineage (NCBI taxonomy): Eukaryota > Viridiplantae > Streptophyta > Pinopsida > Pinales > Pinaceae > Pinus > Pinus taeda. The sequence continues at coordinate 73,065 of APFE031616770.1, forward strand.
GAGACAACATCAATAGGGAGAGGGACATGCCAGGCCATTAGGGTCATCCTAGTTGGCCATCTTGGTAAAAAATTGATTTTTTACCTTCGTCATTGAAGTCCTCTCCATCTAGTAAGGGCATATCTTGATCTCCATGGAAATCAATGCCACTATATGGCCAATCCTCCAGGATGATCTTTTTTCATCATAGCCACGAGAAGAATGCAGGTTGGTATGACATGTACTAACCCCTAATGATCCTGGGCATAAAGTGACTCTAGCGGGACATCCAAGGATCGCATGTTGCAGGAGGATCTACCTCAGTCAACTAATATTGGAACAATGGTTCTCATTCCAGGAAGAAGGTCACAAGTACAGATCTAAAGCCAAAGTTCTTCAGATTCCCCATCTAGGCCTTGGACAACTAGCACTTGATGTTCATCCTCATGGGCTCCGCCCATTTGAAGATCGTAGGAGTTGCGCAGTCAATAGCATAAAGGAAATTCAACTTTTTAGTCTCATGTTCCACCTAGGACCTCACCACTTTGTTGATAGTCAACAAAAGAACCATCAGTGTCCAATCCCGCACACTCGAAATCTCTATCTTCCCACTCTTGGATTTTAGGGCCTCAGGGCAGTGTTCATCAAGTAGGGAAGATATGCTTTCTTCGTTCGAATGTGACCCATACAAGTTCACTGGCTCACCTTTGCGAGATAGTCCAGTGATGAAGTAGATATTTGAAATTGTGCCCTCCAGCTCCTGGTCCCCAATGACAAAAATCTCTGGATTAATGTCCCAAAGGCTTATCAAGTATTGAAGAAACTTGGGTTGGGCCCACATCCATGGTGTAAGGAATAATTTGAGGAGCCTGTAAGCCCTCAAAGCCACCAGGAAATTTGGATCATTCATTGCCTGGATGTCAACATCTTCATGTTCCCTTTCCTTTCAATCCACCATTTTTGGTGATTCTCTCCTGCAAAATCCATTAATTTTAGTTAGTAATCATCCTTGGAACATAAAATTCAATATTAAAAAGCTAGTTTTTGAGAAAATATGGGTTTTCCCTATTCACAGCGCTGATGTTCCTGTTTTAAAAAAAGTTGTGCTGATTGGCGTAGATGGCTTTGCAAATCACCCTTAGCTAGCATGATTTCGTGCCCGAAAATTGCGTCGACGGAGGGGGGAAAATATTTTCAAAAACCTCCCCAAAATACAAAAAAAGGATAAAAACATAAATACATATCATGAAAATGGAGCTCAGGACTTCAGTTGTTACCTGGAACTGGTGACTCGTCATTTGACGTCCCCGATCTCCTACAATCTGCTCTGGAACAATTAGGGAAAAAATGAGTGAAAAGTCTTCACAACAAAGGTAAAATGGTAAATGGTAAAAATATATTTACCTTTCCCCTTTTTATTCATTTTTTCATGAAAACATCATGTTTTGTAAATATTTTTGACCTATTTTGGCTCAAGGACTCAATAATGAACTTTGCTTTACTTGTGCAGTGATAGGAGATGAATGTTTGACGATAACAATGCGCCAAATTTCAGCTCTTTTCTCGACTCTTTAAACTCATACAAAATTATTGTTGAGTATTTGTTCCCTTTTTTACTCGTTAAAAATGGTAAAAATAGGGGGTTTGCTTTCAGCTCTTTTCCAACCCTTTAAAAGCAAAAATATGGTCAAGCACTTATCATTTCAAACTCGTTAACGGATGTGAAACATTGTTTTCCTAGTATAACTTTATCGCTTTTTTTGGGCTGGGAGGCATTATTTATAAAAAATGTACTCCTTGACTAAAATGGTCAAGCAATTCTCTCAAGTATTATTTTGTACCTTTTCGGGCTCGAGACACAAAAATGTATGAAACTGGACCATGTGGAGCTCTCTTTTACATGTCTCTTTTAAACTCTCTAAACCTGAAAAAATACAAAGTTACACCTTTTTCAGACTCGTTAAACTATTAAACAACATCGAATTCGTCACCATGACGAACATGAGCTTCTCCTTCCTAGGGATCATTAAACTTAATAGGTGGGATTCATCCTAAAAATGAACTTACAGTGCCAGCATATGCTAACCCCTGCAAGATTTCTATTCAAAAATAATTGGGGTACTTGACAGAAATGGTGGGGGAAAATTTGAAAATCCATCAGTCGCGTCGGCATCTCACTCTTGAACATAACACTCTTTCCTTCGTGTCAAGTTGGGACATCCTGCTTTGCATCGTTGACCTTCCTGGGTTTGGGTCGCTCATTTTTGCCTTCCATTTTATCTCTGCCATGTCATCATGGCCACTAATCCTATGTGTTAGTGTCAGTCCTTGCAGCCTTCCTCCAGTGATCAGACATGCTCTTACAAGTTATTTTAAGGTGTCAAAATCAAATTTTGTCATTTCAGTGAGTCTTCAAGAAAAATTTGGTCATTAGGCATTAGGTCTAGGGTTTGCTTTCACTCCTTTCAAAGTTGCCCAAATGTCGATCCATGTCACCATTCAACTGAGTATATCATCATTCAGAAGGTTGTTATCATCATGTCAGATTCCATTGGGTCATTTTACAGCTTGTTCTTGCTTCAGCTGTGCCTAGGCAAGGTTCATTTACCTCTCCTAGGGTTTTGAAGGAAATTTCTCTTGAATGGTCAAATCATTAGCAAAACTTGTATCCTAATGTTCATACACTTTCCCCTATCATTAATGTACCTTATTAAACACTTCCCATCACCGAGATCCCCCAAATTCCTCATTTTTGCACAAACCCTAGTTTCTTGCCACAACTTGGCAATTTTCTAGGCTAGGCATGTGTTTTGCTCTTTTGGACCCCTTCCCCTCACTAAATCTCTGAGATTCTACTTTCCCCTGCTTCCTAACATCCCTCCCTACTTCCCAAAATTTTCCCAAGAATTTAGAAGCCCCTTATCCCCTTCATTTCGCTTCATTTCGACAAAATTCTTTGTTTCACACATTGGGACAAGTTTCACTCCAAGATGTTTCAGAGCAATAAAAGATGAATTTTGAAAAACTCAGAGATTTTTTTGTCCCAAACAGGCCAAAGAAGAAAAATCTCCTTCACTTTTTACACGGGTGTCATGGTTTTAGAGAAATTTCAAAAATACAATCGTCTCGGGAGAATTGATGCGCCTCTGCAGTGACCTTCGGAAAATCAAGTTTTCTCCTAGCTTGGTTGGCCAAATAACTTTCTTGATGAGTCAAAGGATAAATAGACAAAACGATATTTCCAATGAACTATCATGAGCTCAATGTGGGTTGAGGAAGGCATTCAAAAGTCTACTGCAACAACACTGTGCCTTGAGGCAGCCTCATTTGGCACATTTTGACTAGTCGTGGGAGATTTGATTTTTGACAAGGAAAATTAACTCCAAATTAAAAAATTCTAGTTGGGTTGGAAAGTATACTCAAGGACCTTTCCAATGAGCTATCTTATGCCCAATTGAAACACTAGGAAGGCCTCTAAAATCCTCCTGCAAAATGCACTATGTGGCGCTCGACGCACTTGGTGATGCGCGCGACGCATTGAGTGCGCCCGGTGCACTGGGCACAAAGCACCAGTGTTAAATTACAAGCGTGTGGCGAATCAAGAGTGCGTAGTGCAATGGGCAAGGCATGCAGTGCTTACAGTTTGGAACCTAAAAACGATTGGAAAACTCATCAAATCGTCTCTTCTTCGCATCAAATTATCAGGTAGGCTCGCCTACATTGCCTTTGCTTTGTTTTTAATGGTCAAAGTGATGGGTTCATGTATGATTGCCATGGAAACTAGATTTTGAAAGCCTCCCTTTGTCAATAGAAAAAGTGTTGTACAGTTTGAAATAGTTTTGTTACCAAGGTTGTGTTTTTTCCACCATTTCCCTTATTCCTCATTCCCCATCATATTTCCTCATCAATTCCCTCATTAATCCTACATTGCATTCAAATCCCAAAACTCCAAAACCCTAGCCCTTATAAAAATCTCCCAACCCTATACAATAGTGCCACACCTTAAACCCTATTCCTATACATAAATCCCCAAACCTCACACTCCTAAAACACAACCAAGTGACTGTCCTCACATTGCAGGCTTCAATTGATTGAACCATATCCTTACCCTCATTCCATAATACCTACTGTTCCATATTCCTCACAGCTCCTCATTTCCCTTTGGCATATTTGGAACTTGAAGACAAAGACATCAAGCCTTCATTCCTGATTTTCAACAAATCAAACATACATTTGGCATAGACTTTCAACACCATGGAAGCAGACACCAATACATTATATGACCAAGACAATGACTTTACAACTGAAATTGCATGCACCAGGAGGGCACTAAAATGTCGAAAAAGGGAGGATAGACTTTGAATCTTGGCCGAAGCTTCTTTGGTAGAACATGGCACTTGATGAGGCACCTTCAGCCCAAATTTCAAGGAATTTGGAGAAAATTTTGTCAATTTTAAATTTTTGGCTTGCAAAATAGGTTTTTCAGCTCAACGCGTAGCGTGTCGACGCGCACGCTTAAGATTGGGACACTTGCTGGAGGAAAAATTTACATTTTTGTGTTTTTCATGGTAATTTATGCATGCTCAGCTATTGCCAAAGCATTTTATCAAGTTTTGGGTGATCAAAAGGCCCAAAAACACCATGAAAATCACCTTTCTGCCACCTTTTGCACCAGCAGGAAGTACTTCTAGGAGAATGACATTTTGAGGGAGCAAATGAGCTCCAAATTGAAAAATTCCACTTGGGTTGGATAGAAAACATCCAGGGCTTTCCAACTAGATATTGTGAGCTTGATGTGGATGTTGGTAAGTGACCGAAAGGTAGGTTTAAAGGCGTGCAACGCATAGGGCTCACGTGCACAACGCATAGAGATTTTTGGCCAATTTTTCATCTTTCAGCTCAGAAATTCAGCCAGTTCGACTAGTTTTGATTTGTGATGTAATTTTTAACTTCTATTGATGTGATTGATTGAACATGATGTAATTTTGGCACATTTTTCCTTGTTCTAGAGGATTCATTCACTAAAATGTGAAAATTAAATGAATGAATCAGTTTCCTAGCATATAGGGGTAAGTTGTTTGACTACCTAGATTTCGGTTCCTTGTTTAGAATTAGTTCAAACAGCTCCTAGAATGATGAGCTCGACCCCTAGAGGCAAGGAAAGGGGTTAGGATGGTCTATATGATGTAATTTCTCAATCATTTTCAGAGGGTTGGAGAGGTTGGACACACTTGGGATTGCTTTGGCATACTATTGTACATATTTTCTCTACATTTTTGGCTAAGGAAAGACCAGGGTTTTGCAGCACTGTTTGGGATCCATGTGGCTTTATGCTTTGAGGGTGTGCTTATTTCAGTAATTGTAAGTTTTTATGTGTATCATTTTCCTTCTTTCATCTTCTGCAATTGAACAAATGAAGTGTTAAGGTAGAATCTGTCGATGGTTATGCTTTGCCTTTAAGTTTGTTTAAATTTCCATGTTTTCTTCAGTTTAAGGAGAATCCTTGAGACTTCCTTGCTCTCCTTAGCTCCTCAGCATTTTGATCTATCGATTTCACTTTCTTTAAAGCATCAAAATGATTGCCTTCCTTTCCCCAATTAGATTTCTGCAGAAGCTGTGCCTCATCCCCGAGCCCAAATTGCGTTTCCCATTGTTTTCAACAAAACCCTAAAAACCCAAAATCAAATCAAACCCCTGCACTTAATACCTAGCCTAAGATAAGTTGCAAATTTAGTCATCTCGAGTCTCTTTGATTACCTTTTGCCACGATTGACCCGGAGAGATCCCTCTCCTGTCCTTGTAGGGCTAGCTACGAGGATGAGTGTGGTTTGATGTAGCCTTGAGTTTTACCATATTTCAGCCTAAGGTAGATTTGAGTGCTAACATAGTGGTGACCATACTGGGGAAGAACTGGTTTGCTTGTTAGTGTTATTTCATTTATAGCTACAGACGGAGTCTGAAGTCATGCCAGGTAGCCTTCGAACTGCACATTGCTCTGTGAGTGCATAGTAGATAAACGTTGCTTCAGTCGATCTCCGGTCTAGCTTGTAATCATAACACTTAACTTATAAATTACCCCAGTACATGTATCGAGTTTAGATCTGATTGTTGATGGTGGACAATGATTAGACACTGGCAAGGCTGAAATCATTCACCTGGTGACTCTAAATCATTTTCAAGATCAGATCCAAAGACTCCACTGGAGGATGATCCCGACCAACAAAAACATGAAAGGACAACATGGACAGATCAGGTATTCAAGTTGGAATTTCATCCAAGACATTTTGTTCTTTGTCATAAATTATTTCATCTCCTTTCCCAAGAATGTCAAGAAGGCTTTGCAAAGTATATTGTATTTGAGAAGAGATCCTCGGCCTGTAGTTGATTCTTTCCCTTTGAAGATTGTGAATACCAAAGATTTTCATACCTTTGAGCTTGATCAAGAGCTTTCTTCTAAATTTTGTGATGACAATCTTCAGATTGATGAACCTCAAAAGACCAAGACCAATTCTATACTTGCTGTACATACCCCTACACCTTGTAAAATTCCAGATCGGTATAAACCTCTTGTTTTACCTTCTGTTCTTCATGCTTTCCCCAAGAACTATGATCTATACTTGCTGAGGTTTGATGGTGAATGTAAGAATGTCAACATTGAGCAACATCTGCAGAATTTTGAGTCCTTTCGAGACCTTTTTGAAGTTGATGTAGAAGATGTCAGTATAAGGCTTTTTGCTCTTTCTTTGCAAGACAAAGTGAAGAGTTGGTTAAGAACCCTCCCTGATGCGATCTCAGATCTAGCAGTTTGTCAAAGTTTTTCTCGACAGGTCGATGATCGGGCAGAACCTTTTCCTTATTATAGAAGAGTATAACCAACTGAAAAGACTACCAGGGGAGACAATACAACAGTTTTTGGCCAGATTTAACCAAGTTTATTATTCGATCCCGATTGATATAAGGCCTCCTCCTAGATCTGCTCTCTTGCACTATCCAGGTGCCTTTGATCCGGAAATGGACTTTCAACTGAGAGAATAGAATATTGCAACACTTCACGAGATGCAAAACAGTGCAGTAAATATAAAGGCTCACTTGTTGATCTTGAGCGCAAGGTTGAAGGAAGAAGAAAAGAAGAATATTTCAGAGCAGCTAACACTTTCAGAGGAGAAGCTTGATCTTTTCGTAAATGTAGTAGAAGAAATGGTGCGGAAAATGACTGCAAAAAATGAAAGTGACATTCAAGAACAAACAACTGACCCAAAACATTTTGTTGTTGATCCCAGTTCTCATAATGATTGTTTTATAGATCATTGTGAAGAAGAGAGAGATGTTGATATGATGTGTATGTTTGATGATGAATTGCCTAAGTTTTATCAGTATGATGATCATTATGTTCTCCAAAAAGAAGCTAATCTTGCAGACGAATCAGCAGCTAGTTTGTGCGAGGAGGAAGTTCACTTTCAGCAGCTTGAATATAGTGATCAACCGATGCATATCAGCTATGACAATGATGAGGAAAGTGCATCAAAGTTTGAAGTAAGTGAAGGATATTTACCTTTTTGTTTTGATTCGTTTCAGTCCATCAGAAATAACTACCATGCAATCAAAAATCAAATGTCAACAAGTCTTGATTTGAATCATCTTGAGAGCAATAAAAATTTTGTTCAAGACTTTTCATATTCAGATTTGCAACCCCTGAAAGCCATTGATTGTGAAGTTGCAGCTCAAGACTTGGAAGTGGACACACATGATTTAATGATTCAAGGTGACTCTGTAACATTTTGTTTTGAATCATTTTAGTTTTTGAAGGGTAGATTGCATAGTAAATCTTCAAATGAACAACCTATAACAAATCAGAAATCTCTCAATGTTAATGTTGAGGATGAGACAAATAACAAAATTCTTGAGCAGCCTGTAGCATCAGATTTGCAGCCACCAAATGAAATTGAAGGGCAGATTATAGATGAAGGTGTGGAAGATGAAATACATGATTTAATGATGTAGGAAGATTCTATACCCTTTTGTTTTGAAGCATTTCAGTTTATAAGGCAGAATCTTCGTAAAATATCTCAAGATAAAGATGAACATCTAGAAGGATGTCATACATTTTCAATGGATACATCACAACAGTCTTCTCAAGTTTTTGATGATCCTACTGCACGTGTGTTGGATGATGTTTTCTTTAAAAGTTTTCCTTCATTAGCTAACCATGTGCCAGAAAAGAATATTGATGATAATCTTCTTCAAAGGTCGCCTTCATTCTCTTGTTTAATAGAATTTTCATTACAAAGCCCTCATCAAGGTTTGCAATCATATGAGGAGATTGATGAAGGAGACTTTTGTTCTATTTGTAATCAGCAACGGGGTTTGGTTTTGCATGAATTTCAGGATCCTTTTGATAGCTTGCTGCAATCACCAAAGGAACACAACACAGATGTGAGGGAAGCCTTGATATCCAGCTATGAAGATTACTTGGACTAGAGCTATGTTTATGAAGATCCTTTCGCAGTATTCTTGCAGTGATCCAGTCAATTTGTGCTTTGCAAGTTTATCAGCAGTCAGCTTCAGTTCAAATTTCCATGCGAGTTTCCTTTCGATTCTTTCCTTTTCCTGCGCATGATAAAGCATGTCGGAAGAAATCAAACAGAAGCCAGTATGCTTACATGGTTACATTGGTTGTTCCATTTCACTTGATCAGGTGATGAATCGAAAAATTAGAGTAGGTTGTATTGAATAAGTTTCATATTGAGCTTATTTCCAGTTTGTCAGTTGTGTTTAAGTATCGAGTCAGTCCTTAGTTGAGTGAGAGTCAATTTGTCTCAATAATTCATCAGTTAATTCATGCATTTCAGTTTGAGTTTTTGACTCCATTGCCGAATGGATAAGGCACTGGTCTGCTCTCCCAAAGATCTACCATTCTTGGCACCTCCAAGGAGGTACCATCCCCATTAGAGCCAATGTTAGTGTCAGCCTTTGCATCCTTCCTCCAGTGATCAAACATGCTCTTACAAGTGATTTTAAGGTGTCAAAATCAATTTTTTTCATTTCAGGGAGTCTTCAAGCAAAATTTGGTCACTAGGCATTAGGTTAGTGTTTTCTTTCACTCCTTTCAAAGTTGCCCAAATGTCGGTCCATGTCACCATTCAGCTGAGTCTATCATCATTGAGAAGGTTGTTATCATCATGTTAGGTTCCATTGGGTCATTTTACAGCTTGTTCTTGCTTCAGTTGTGCCTAGGCAAGGTTCATTTCTCTCTCCTAGGGTTTTGAAGGCAATTTCTCTTGAATGGTCAAATCATTAGCAAAAATTGTATCCTAATGTTCATACACTTTCCCCTATCATTAATGTACCTTATTAAACACTTCCCATCACTGAGATCCCCCAAACTCCTCATTTTTGCACAAACCCTAGTTTCTTGCCACAACTTGGCAATTTTCTAGGCTAGGCCTGTGTTTTGCCCTTTTGGACACCTTCCCCTCACTCAATCTCTGAGTTTCCACTTTTCCCTACTTCCTAACATCCCTCCCTACTTCCCAAAATTTCCGTAAGAATTTAGAAGCCCATTATCCCCTTAATTTCGCTTCATTTCGACAAAATTCCTTGTTTCACACATCGGGATAAGATTCACTCAAAAGATGTTTCAGAGCAATCAAAGATGAATTTTGAAAACCTGAGAGAGGTTTTTGTCCAAAACAGGAAAAGGAAGAAAAACCTCCTTTACTGTTTACACAGGTGTCATGGTTTTAGAGAAATGTCAAAAATACAATCACCTCGGGAGAATTGATGCACCTCTGAAGTTACCTTGGGAAAATCAAGTTTTCTCCTAGCTTGATTGGCCAAAAAAATTTCTCGATGAGTCAAAGGATAACGAGTCAAGAAGCACTTTCCAATGAACTATCATGAGCTTAATTTGGAGTTGAGGAAGGCATTCAGAAGTCGATTGCAACAACACTCTACCTTGAGGAAACCTCATTTGGCACATTTTGACCAGTCTTGGGATATTTGATTTTTGACAAGGAAAATGAACTCCAACTTGAAAAATTCTAGTTGGGCTGGAAAGCATACTCAATGACCTTTCCAACGAGCTATCCTAAGCCCAATTTTGACACAGGGAAGTCCTCCAAAATCCTCCTGTAAAATGCACTATGCGGCACGCGACGCACTGGGTGATGCGTACGACGCATTGAGTGCGCGTGGCGCACTAGGCACAAAGCACCAGTGTTAAATTACAACCACGCAGCGCATCAAGAGCATGTGGTGCACTGGTCAAGGTACACAATGCTTACAGTTTGGAGCCCGAAAACGATTGGAAAACTCATCAAATCGCCTCTTCTTCGCATCAAATTGTCAGGTAGACTCCCCTACATTGCCTTTGCTTTGTTTTTAATGGTGAAAGTGATGGGTTCATGTACGATTGCCATGGAAACCAAATTTTGAAAGGCTCCCTTTACCAATAGAAAAAGTTTTGTAGGGTTTGAAATAGTTTCGTTACCAAGGTTGTGTTTTTTCCACCATTTCTCTTATTCCCCATTCCCCATCAAATTTCCTCACCAATTCGCTCATTAATCCTACATTGCATTCAAATCCCAAAACTCCAAAACCCTAGCCCTTATAAAAATCTCCCAACCCTATACAACAGTCCCACACCCTAAACCCTATTCCTATACATAAATTTCCAAACCTCACACTCCTAAAACATAATCAAGTGACTGTCCTCACATTGCAGGCTTCAATTGATTGAACCATATCCTTACCCTCACTCCATAATACCTACTGTTCCATATTCCTCACAACTCCTCATTTCCCTTTGGCATATTTGGCACTTGAAGACAAAGACATCAAGCCTTCATTCCTCATTTTCAACAAATCAAACATACATTTGCAATAGACTTTCAACACCATGGAGGCAGACACTGATACATTATATGACCAAGACAATGACTTTACAACTGAAATTGCATGCACCAGGAGGGAACTAAAATGTCGAAAAAGGCAGGATAGACTTTGAATCTTGGCCGAAGCTTCTTTGGCTGAAAATGGCACTTGATGAGGCACCTTCAGCCAAAATTTCAAGGAATTTGGAGAAAATGTTGTAATTTTTAAATTTTTGTCTTGCAAAACAGGTTTTTCAGCTCAACGCGTAGCGCGTCGACACGCACGCTTAAGATTGGGACACTTGCTGGAGGACAACCTTACATTTTTGGCTTTGTCATGGTAAGTTATGCATGCTCAGCTATTTCCAAAGCATTTCATCAAGTTCTGGGTGATCAAAAGGCCCAAAAACACCATGAAAATCACCTTTCTGCCACCTTTTTCCCCAGCAAGGAGTACTTCCGGGAGAATGACATTTTGAGGGGGCAAATGAGCTCTAAATCGAAACATTCCACTTTGGATGGATAGCAGACATCAAGAGATTTCCAACCAGCTATTGTGAGCTTGATTTGGATGTAGCGAAGTGCTCCAAAAGTATGTTTAAAGGCATGCACGTGGCACATAGGGCTCAGTCGTGCGACGCATAGAGATTTTTGGCCAATTTTTCATCTTTCAGCTTAGAAATTCAGCTAGTTCAACTAGTTTTGATTTGTGATGTAATTTTTGACTTCTCTTGATGTAATTGATTGAACATGATGTAATTTTGGCACATTTTTACTTGTTCTAGAGGATTCATTCACTAAAAGGTGAAAATTAAATGAATGAATCAGTTTCCTAGCATATAGGGGTAAGATGTTTGACTACCTAGATTTCAGTTCGTTGTTTAGAATTAGTTCAAACAGCTCCTAGAATGATGAGATCGACCCCTAGAGGCAAGGAAAGGGGTTAGGATGGTCTATATGATGTAATTTGTCAATCATTTTCAGATATTGGAGAGGTTGGACACTTGGGATTGCTTTGGCATACTATTGTACATATTTTCTTTGCATTTTTGGCTAAGGAAAGGCGAGGGTTTTGCAGCATTGTTTGGGATCCATGTGGCTTTATGTTTTGATGGTGTGCTTCTTTCAGTAATTTTAAGTTTATATGTGTATCATTTTCCTTCTTTCAGCTTCTGTAATTGAACAAATGAAGTGGTAAGGTAGAATCCATCGATGGTTTTTCTCTGCATTTAAGTTTGTTTAAATTTCCATGTTTTCTTCAGTTTAAGGAGAATCCTTGAGACTTCCTTGCCCTCCTTAGCTCCTCACCAGTCTGATCTACACATCTCACTTGCTTTGAAGCATCAAAATGATTGCCTTCCTTGCCCCAATAATATTTCTGTAGAAACTGTGTCTCATCCCCGAGCCCAAATTGCCTTTTCCATTGTTTTCAACAAAACACTAAAAACCCAAAATGAAATCAAACCCCTGCACTTAATACCTAGCCTAATATTAGTTGCAAATTTAGTCATCTTGAGCCCCTTTGACTACCTTTTGCCGAGACTGACCTGGAGAGAGCCCTCTCCTGTCCTCGTAGGGCTAGCTACGAGGCTGAGCGTGGTTTGATGTAGCCTTGAGTTTTACCTTATTTCAGCCTAAGGTATATTGGAGCGCTAACACTATGGATCCAAAAGCTACCAAACATCTAGTTGTGTTTCCGATATGTTCAATAGTTGTCCTTCTGTAGTTACATTTACCTTTGATTCTTTGTATCATCCAAAATTATTTTGCATCCTTTCGTCTCACATCGATGATGTGGGATTCATTATGCCCCTCCTTCAACACAATCACTTTCCATCGACTTCAACTCATTATCTTGGATATTGACTAAGAGACTCCATTCCAATACCATAGAGGTTTCATGCCCTAACGGCAAGTTCTTTGCACTCGATGACAAGTTCACATCATTGGTTTTCGATCGAGTGATTTCATGGGAATTTGACTTCAATTCCTATATTCTCATTCCGTAAATTGTGATGATAGTACATTGAGGACCATTGTCATTATTAGTGGTTTCTCTTGTGCCCGTTAACAGTTTACATCATTGATTGGTATTTAAGTAACTTTCTAGCATGTTCGACGTAAACACATTCATTTGCATGCTAGGATCTATACTTTGATCGGGTTGCGTTAGAGCACAAGACCCTGGACGGAGATCACAAAAGTCCAGGTTGCAAAGTAATGTCACATGGTTATGTTGATCTACATGTCTCTTTCAGATGGTTAGCTACAACGATACCATGATTTATCATATGTCCTCGTTCTAATTATTGATGGTTGCGACCATACCTTGGTTTCATTATGATCCTCTTTGATGGATGGTTATGCCCATACCTATATCTATTTACATTATCATTCTCTGGATGGCTACGTCCATGGCACACTTCATGTAACATTTGACAGAGATCTCAATTTATGTATATCTATCTATACCAGCTCTCAAGTTTTCTGATGACGGATCGGTTCCTCGCACTGATTTATAAATCATTTAATCCCTCACTCTACCTTGACCTTCATGCTTTAGGGGGAATATGTTACAGAAAATTTTTTCATTGTCCCTGTACTCCCCGTTCCTTGATCCTAGAGGACCTCTACAATGACCCCGCATGCCTTGCATTCATGAATAAACTCCCATTATGTCCCTCTTTATGAGAAGATCGATTCTCTTTTGCAACATTTCCCCTGAAACTTTTGTTTTGCCCAGTTACAAGACCAGTGGTAATGGCCTTTGTCTCCCCCACGATGATGTGAAGATATTAGCACTATTCCTCATGCTGACTAGAGCGACTGAGCTGTGTTTCAGCCACACCAATCCTATTATGGAAATTGTTTTAAATTAGTAAATGGTTTGGATGGATGGGATCAAGGATGACAGCTTGGGCTCCTTTCCCAAATAATGATGGAACTACCTCAAGGGATAAGTCCTTCTCCCATGAGAAGAGGATCCATCTCCCATCCATTTTTCCTATATAAACCTCAATTCTTCCCAAGCACAAACTTGTGCTAGTCACAGTTGATAGTTTTTGGTTGAGTGTGAGTGTTATAGTTGCAAAGTGTTGATGTTATTTTGCAGTAGACAAGCAAGATATTACTAGTTTTAGCCATCTAGTTATGTGAGGGAGAAATGTGTTTTGGTTTTGAGTGAAGCCTAAAGGGAAGAGCTTTAAAGCTATTGCTGTTTGAAGTCATCGTGGAATGCTAGCAGAAGTGTGTGGGAACCTGGTCTTCTCAGAGGAAGACTACAACATCAAGATGAATGGTTGTAATCTATCTTTAATATTAATATATGCAACTATCAATTGATTTCCTACATGTTTTGTAATATTACATATTCATGTCTTAATGTTTCTTGACTTGTTAACTAGGTTGAATTGCAATTTGTCTATTATTATGATTGTATGTTGTTGATGTTTACTAGTTACAAGAGCTTTAAGAAGGAAGCGAGAGATTGTTGTTACGAGAAAACGAGGAAATCATCAAGTAGGATAAGCGACCAAGAGGTAGGCCCTCTTGATTTATTGTAACCTAAGGAAATCTTCCATAGAATGTATTTGTTGTGGCTAGACCCATTATTGGGCTATAGGAATTCGTTCGTGTCTGCACATATAATTTTACTTCACCACACCCCTCTCCTTTAAAAATGTTTTGTCCTCAATATATGAGTAGTTTTGCATGCTTCTATAAATGATTCTCATCCTCCCATGTGGAATCTTCAGCAGGTAAGTTCTTCTACTTGACAAGATACTTCAAAATTCATCGATTTCGCAGCTATCGAGTTCTTATTTATGTGACTGATTCAGGTTACAATATGATTTTTAATTCCTTATCCAGTTCTGGGAATATTGTTTTAACTTGGCACTTATCACCAATAACCTTCTTTAAGCATGAAAGATGGAAAACTGGGTGCACTCGAGAAGTTGCAGGAAGCTCAAATTTGTATGCCATAGTACTAATGTTTTACAACACCTTGTATGGACCATAATACTTTGGTGATAATTTATTATCCTTATTAGATTGCTTGAGGGACATTTGTTTATATGGTTGCAGCTATAGAAATACCCAATCACCTATATCAAAACTTCTTTCTCTGCGATGATGATTTCCTTGTTGTTTCATTATGTTATTTGCTAAAGTTAGGTTATCCTTTAAGAGTTCAAGAACTTGTTCTTAATGCTTGATGTGATCTTCCACTACTTGAACCTAATATTTTTCTCTTAAATATGATCTAATGGATGATGGGTGATATCCATAAGGTGCCATAAATGGGGTCATTTTTGATGCAGTATGGAAGTGTTATAGCACCATTCAACCAAAGGCAACCATTTGACCTGTTGTGTCTGTTTATCATATATAAAGCAACGATGATATCCTTCCAAATATTTGTTTACAATATTAATTTTCCCATCCGAATGAGGATGATAAGATGAGATATGAGCTAAGTAAGTACCAAGATAAGAAAATAATTCATTCCGACAATTTCTAGTGAAAATGAGATCTCTGTCGCTCACAATAATCTTTGGGCTTCCATGTAACTTCTAAATTGTTTCCATAAATGAAAAAAAAACTATACTGGATTTAAATGAATTAGATAATGCCCAAAAGTGAGCATACTTGGTAAGTCTATCAACTACCACCATGATGACACTCTTTCCTTCATATTTTGGAAAATTGTGATAAAATCCATTGAAACCTTTTCCCAATGTTGAATTGGAATGGATAAAGGTTATAATGGACCTGGGGTATTAATTATTTAATCTTTATTTTGTTGGAAAACCAAACATTGCACCACAAACTTTTGAATATCAGATTTAAGGCCATCCCAGAAAAATTCCTTCATAACCCTCGGGTAAGTTTTTAAAAATCTCGAGTGTGCTTGTAAGGGAGAGGTGTGCAACTCCATAAGAATATTTTGTTTGAGTTTGGAATTCTAACATAGGTATAAGCGATCTTTGTACCATAATGAATCCTTTTTCTAGCTAAATGTATCAGATGTATTGGGATCTTGTTGTAAACTTTGTATGAGTGCCCACATTTCCTTGTCATTCTTCCATTCATTGGTGGCTTCATTTATTCAATATGGTTAGATAATAGAAATGGCACAAGGTAATGCATCCACATCCTCATCCTTTCTTGAGAGTGCATCTACCACAACATTTTTCTTCCCTTTTTTATATGATTTCAAAGTCATAACCCAACATATTTGTGACCCATTTTTGCTACTCTTTTGAAGATAATTTTTGTTCTAACAAGTATTTAAGACTATCATGATCCACTTTTACCTGGAGGTGTCTTCCCATTAGGTAGGGTTGCCATTTCTTAAGTGCATGTAGTATTGTCAATATTTCTTTCTCATAAATAGCTTTGTGTAAATACTTTCATTTGATTGGATGAATTTACAAATAAATGGCTCTTTCTTCTTGAATTAAAATGACACCAATTCCATTTCCTAAGGCATCACATTCCACAACAAAGATTTTTCTGAAGTCCAGAATAGATATGACCAATGCTTGGAACATTGGGGCTTTAAGATGTTTAAAGGCCTTTGTTTCTTCTGGAGTCCATAAAAATGCATCTTTCTTCAATAATTTTGTTAGAGGTTCTGATATTCTCCCATAATTATTAACAAACTTGTGACAACACCCTATCAACCTGAGAAATCCTCGCAAATGCTTTATGGATGTGGGGATTTTCCATTCCTTATTGGATTTAATTTTTCTAGGGTCTACCTTCACACCATCATGAGATACAATATGGCCCAGATATTCCACCTCTTGTACTCCAAAGAAACATTTGGAGCTTTTTTGCGTATAATTGTTTCTCCTCCAATAGTTTGAGCACCCTATCAACATGTTCAACATGATCCTTCAAAGACTTGCTATAGATTAGTATATCATCAAAAAATACTACCACAAATTTTCTAAGGGTTTTAAAATGGAATTCATCAAATCTTCAATTGTGGAAGGTGCATTGGTAAGGCCAAAAGGCATGACCAAAAATTCATAATGACCTTCATGATTTCTAAATGTTATTTTTGGAATGTCTTCAACCCTCATTCTAATTTGATGATATCTTGAACTAATATCCAACTCTGTGAAGTAAATTGATCCATGCAATTCATCCAATAGTTCATCAATGATAGGAATGGGAAATTTATCTTTGATAGTGAGCTTGTTTAGCTCCCTATAATTTAGAGACATGCACCATGATCCATCCTTCTTGTGAACCAATACTACAGGAGTAGAGAAAGAACAATGACTAGGTTGAATTATACCAACCTCTAGCAGTTCTACAACCATATGTTTGATTTCACTATTTTCAGCATAGGGATGTATGTAAGGCCTAATGTTTGGAGGATCACTTCATGGAACCAAATGAATAGCATGATCATGATCACGAATAGGTGGGAGACCTTTAGGAGTCTCAAATACCTTGGAATGATTGTCTAGGGATTTCTTGAGACATGGAGAAATAGATAATTTCGATGCAGGAACCTCTAGCGAACATAATTGTGCAATTACAACTCGTCGTTATTTCTTTAGAAGATTTTTCATTAAATTAGGTTTGATTGTATCTACTGATTTCCCTGTGATACCTCTTAATTCAACTTCCTTTCCTTTCGAAGAAAATTTCATGAAAAGTTCTTGAAATTTAAAATCTATTGTACCCAAGGATTATAGCCATTAGACTCCTAGTACAACATCAGCACCACCCATTGGAATTAAAAGCATTGGGCTATTCAATACATATTCTCCCATGGATAGCTTGATATTATAGCACTTTCCAGAGTAATTTATGGTTTCTCCACTTGCAACCATCACTTGACACTCTATTGCTAGATATAGGAAGCAATTGATTTCTATGGCTATCTTATAATGAATAAAATTATGGGTACTGCCCGAATCAATCAACATTATTACCTTTTTCTTCTTTATATTTCCTTCTATCTTGATAGTTTGAGGAGTGGTAATTCCTACCAATGCAATACAAGATATGTTCCATTTCATTTCTTCTTTCCCTAGGGTTTTTTCATGGTGTATATCCTCTTCTTTTGTTGTTTCTCATTCATTTTCTTCCTCCTCTTCACAATCTATGTAAAATAATTTCTTCTCAACAAACATATGATCTTTAGTGTATTTTCTATCACAATTGTAAAAAAGCCATTTTACTCTTTCTTCATACAATTGTTGGGGTGTCAAAATTGTAGGTTGTGGAAGGCTAAGGGACACTACACTTCCATCCTTATAGTTTTCAGCAGTAGGCTTCTTTGTTGCCATATTTTTTCTTTCCATTTTTCTTGCCGAACTGAATGTCTTCACAATTGTAACAAAGCCATTTTGCTCTTTTTTCATACAATTGTTGGGGTGTCAACCTTGTAGGTTGTGGAAGGATAAGGGACACTACACTTCCATCCTTATAGTTTTCAGTGGTAGGCTTCTTTGTTGCCATATTTTTTCTTTCCATTTTTCTTGCCGAACTGAATGTCTTCCCGATGAGTAAGGTTCCCATATGCAAACCTCATGTTGGATGTTATACTTTAAAGTACCTTAAACACATCAAACCTATGCTCCTTTGGAATATCTTTTACCCTTATATTCAATTTTTTTATGTCCTCAATGTGCTCCATCATTGAAGCCTTTTGTTTTAGGTTTACAATTGGCTAAAAAAAGTGTTTCTTTTTGTATCGTCATAATGTGCTACCATTTCCTTCGTAAAAATTGCCCAAGTGACAATTTTTTTATAAGAGAAAAGCCATTGATACTAGACGAACTGATTTGGTTCCAAATATAAAGTTTCAATGCATAGCTTTAGTGTGTTTTTCACATTATGGAGATTGAAGAATTGCTCCATGTGTAGTATCCATGTTGCGGAATCCTTGCCATCAAACTTCCTCATATCGATCTTCAGAACCTAGTGGGTCTTCAATCCAATGTTATATTCTATGAAATCATGATTAACATTTTTTTGTTCTAATCATGAGTTTCCTTTACTACCCTTTCACCATTAGTAAGCATTTCTTGTAGCAACATAGTCAAATCTATCTTCAAATCTTCCATGTTTCCTTTCAGTTTTTCTTCTATACCATGCATATTAGCATCCATGCCATTCATATTAGCTTCCATGCCATCCATCTTAGCTTCCATGCCATCGATCTTAACTTTCATGCCATTCATATTAGATTCCAAGAAATTCATCTTAGTTTCCACGACTTTCTTTAAACCATCAATCTTAGCTTTTGTTTCCTTTTGTGAGAGTGAAATTTGCTACACTTGGTATCTTAATTTTCATATATCATGTTACATTTCTTCCTCTTCTTCATGAGTCATGCTAGAGATTTCTGGTTGCTTACTTGGTTTTTCCATTTTCTTTCCTGAGGGCATCAATTAATGATAATTACTCTTCACTATTGCCTTTGATCTTCAACTAATTTTTCAACCCAAACTTATGCAAAATTTTAAAAAGACTACACAACTTTTTTCGCTTTGTAGAATCTTGATATTGGATCTATTGCATCTTTGTAATTTCAGATCTACAAGGTCTGAAATTTCTTCCTACGGTAGACCTCTAAATCCTCTTTCCAATGCCACAAGTCTGATCCAAATTGGATTTTCCAAGAAAACGTTATAACCAATATCCTAAGATAACCAGATTATATAACTTTTGAGTAGAGAGAAATTGTACGATGTGCTTCGTGTCACTGTTTCAACCTTCGGATCTAAAAAATAGACAGATAAAACTACAGTTCATTCTATATTTGCAACTTCTTACAAAATTACAATCTGATTCTCAGAGAGAAATTTATGATGATTTTCCCAAGGTCACTTGTTTGGAATGTAATTTGGGAGTCTACAAAAACCCTAATGTCCTCAGATCATATCACCAAAAATATAGTGAGCAATATCTGAAATTTGTACTCAAGGTTCCGAATGATTTCATCTCAAATGGTTTTGTTTTTTATCATTTTAAAACATCGTAGAAAAGAGTTATAGCGAGCATTCCACGGTGTAGTGTTTGGAGCAGCGAAACCCTAGAATTCAATGTTCTCATACCAAATGTTATGAAACCAGCTCAGAAAAAGATAGAAAAGAAAGATCAATGCCTTAGCAATCAACCTATTCGAGGGGGAATCTCCTTTAAATTACACAAATGAACAATTCTTAGATAATAAAAAGGACCAAAACTTCCTTTCTATATATAGGATTCTAAGGGGTCACAATATAATCAAAGCTGGAAAAACTATAATAATGTAAGGGCAAAAAAATAATAATAAGGGATACAATGAAAATAGTAATGGTGGAATCACTAATATTATAGGGACCTAACAAGTTTAGGTTGGCCATTTAAAAGGTATTTGTCTATGCAACCATCAACTCCCATTATCTCACCAACAAATTGTAGATGGTATAATGTTATTTTGTAGACTCTCTCTTCGTGAAACCAAGGCTCTAAAAGCCATACTACAAGAACTTATGCAAGCTTCTGGTACACCTAACAATAATAAGAAATCAAATATATTTTTCTTCAATACCCGAGTTCCTTCCCAATCCGTCCTAACCAAGATTTTAGGATTCCGCATTGGCTTCCTTCCATCCAAATACCTGGGAATTCCCCTGGTGAATAATTCTCTTAGGACCTCCTTTTGGAAAACCCTCCTTGAGTGCATCCAATCTCTACTTCAAAACTGGTCTTTTTGATCCCTAATCATTGTTGGGTGGGTGGTTTTATTAAAGGCTTTGTTGCAATTAATCCTAATATATAAACTCTTATGTTCAGATGCTCCTAAAACTACTTGCTCTTATATGACATATATCTTAAAAAAAATCATATGGCATGAGGCTCACGAAGCTAAAAAATGGGTGCTCCTTTCATGGAATTAGTTGATTAAAACTAAAATAGCTGGGGCTTTGGGTCTTCGGGTTCCTTTTCTCCTAAACCAAGTGATGGGGGGGAACTCTAGTGGTGATGGATTCAAGGTGGTACTGATATTTGGAACAATATTTGGGGCTGGAAATATAACATGCCCTCAATTACAGAGGAAAGACTAAGAAACTAAGGAAATCTAAGAGGATCCTCAATTTGGAAATTAGCTTCAAAGAATAAACATTTAATCCAAAAGCATAACTTCTAGGAAATCATAGATGAGAGGAGAGCTCTATTCTAGCAAGATTCGTGGCAACACCAAGAAAAAATCTTGAGTCACCAGGATTTAGCTGAGATATTCCTTTTCACTAATATACCACACAACATGATGATTAATCAAATTTAGTACCCGACCCCCAAGATTCACTAGTGATAATGCAAAATGAAACAAGACTACGACAACCCTCCTAAATCAAATCAATGGGATGTGTTTTATTCCAAGTCATCCACTAAAAGGATTACATTGTTATAAGAACAAGACATTCTTAGGTGGCTCTATTAAATCAAAGCTATGTTCACCATAAAAGAATGTTACCAAATAGCAGTAGATGAGACTCCAGATTAGTGTAATCCACTCTTGAGGAAAATATCGATGGGACAATTCTTATCGAAAGTAACTTACTTCCTATGGCTAGTGTGCAATGGTAGGATTCTCACCTGGGACCAATTACAAAAGAGAGGAATCCATGGCCCCTATTTCTACAGTATGCATGCATCTCGCACTAAAAGGATGGAGGATCTCCTAAATTTATGCCCCTTTGTAGCCTAACTCTCGAAAAATATAGATACTCCTTTCGGTAATCTAGACTAAGATAATACATGTATTAGTTACACCATTGGGAGTTGGAGGAAAGGAAATTTTTCTAGTCCTATTGTAAACCAAACCTGGTGTATACCTTTTCAAATTATTTAATGGGAATTATAGAAGGAAAGAAACAAAAATATTTTAAAGGACCACAAACTTTCACACTTGGAAATTGGAAGGGAATACTCCAAAATGTAAGAGAAACTATAATAGCAGACAAATGGAATTCTAATGATTGGATGGTCACCCCCTAAGAAGCACGAATACTGTCTAATCTCAACTTATCCCTGCAAATGCTGACACCCTCATCCTAGAAGTTTAAGGTTCCTCCTAGCTAATACCCTTCTTTCTTCTCCTAAACCCTGATGGTTTTCTCAACCTAAACTTCGATGGCGCTTCCAAAGGTAACCCAAGAGATGTGGGACTTGGAGGTTTCATTAAGGACTCATAGGGCCAGGTTTTCTAAATATGTTCTTTAGATTGTCGCATGGAAATTAACAATAAACCTAAATTTAATGTTGTTAAACATGGATTGATAATGGATAGAAAGGAAGGGATTACAAAAATGGTGGTGGAAGAAGACTCTTATCTAGTTGTTGATACTATTAAAAATATTAACCAAGGGTCCCACTGGGAAAATATTAATAAATATGGAGGAATGCTAGTTTAATCTAGAATATCAATGAACTTATTCAAGATTTTTAATACATCATCACTCACATGTTCACCACAATGTCAACAAATTTGTAGAGTTCTTAGCAAATCATGTTGACTTCACTCGACAATGAATATAGATATGTCATGGATAACTGAAATAGGGGAAAATGGATTTACTAGTTGCCTCTTATTTTGAACTATGACCTGGCTCCTAATTAGAATCCCCCATCGGGGTGCGAAACAGTTGGATGTCATCTTTGGTTTGATTGATATAACATAGCATTTATTGGTTTGGGATGGTGGGTGGTATCGCCCATGCACTCATACACTTATTCACTATGATAACATGAAGCATCACAGGTAAGAATAGATCCATGACCTGAAGGCTGCTAACCCTCAGTGCCTACAGGTGGTGGGAGTAGAGGTGGAGCTAAGACCATATTCCTAAAATATTGCTTGGGTCCTTAACCTCTTAGGTAGCCTAAGCTTTATGCTTACAGGTTCATGGCATCGAAAACGTGAGAGATATACCCAGCTACTACTTGTATTAATTCGAGGTTCACATATAAAGGTTGGAATGATATATCGATATATTTGTATCCTGGGTTGGGGGTCGCTTCTTGTGATAAGCCTCACATCCATAGGGGAATGTAAACACTCGTTAAATTGGTGGTTTCTGTGACTAAAAATATTGGCCTTCTCGACTATGTAATTTTGATTTATATCATTTTTGGGAACATCCTTTCTCACATGGGCATGCTTATTGGTTTATGTTTTTTTCTCATGATGTTTCCTCTGCACGTTGTTAACTTGGTTCCCCATTTTAAGCTTGAATTATCTGGTTAATCCCTATGTAGAGTAAGTGTTCTGGTAAATCATCAGGGTTGAGTCTACAAATTCAGGGTTTAGGGGTGTACGTGGGCCACCATTTTTATTCTGGTGGTACTTTCCTTTGTCGAATTGTTTCTATTTGTATATGCTTAGTAGCTCAGGTGGTGGAATTATGAAGGAACATTGTGTTGTCCGACACTTCATTTGTTTTTCTGGTCGTACATTAAATTAATGGTTGTCTTTTAGGTGGTTCTCAGTATAAATTATATTGCAAGTTCGCCTACATTGTATCCACTTTCAACCTTTGTACATTGTGTCGGTTTATGAGTGGGGGGAAGTGGGAAAATGGTCAAGAAAGCGGGCTCGAACTTGGTAGATATGGTGAAGTCTCAACCTCGTGGTGGAGCCTTGGGCTGAGGAAGAAGGGGTCATAGACATCAGGAAGGAAAAGGAAAGGTAGTTGGTTCGTCTTTTGGTAAGACTACATGACAGAGGGGTCGAAAATCAATCTCTGATATTCTTCAAGTGACAGTTCATGCATACTACGAGGGGACCCCAACGCAGGTGAAACAATTCATCATGACCTGTGAGACTGAGATGATTTTTGAATACTAGCATGAACTATCATGCGAAGGTTGGGGGGACCTAATCATGGACCCTCGGTACACTCGCGAACACCTCACCCAATTTAGACCATTCGTCCATCTCTACTGATTAATGAAATGCATAGTGGCCAAAGAAAGTTATGACCACCAACACAACAATGGAAAGTAAGGCTGAATCAGGCCTCCGAGACATTCAAAAATATATCGAACTTATTCAACTTTAGTTTCAGAATCATAATGCTCGCATGGGCTGCGTTAAGCAGCATATCCCGTATCTGTTGGAATCTGAATTTCTAGGATCAGGTGCTAAAGATCCCGCTATGGTGGAATCGTCAAATGATTAGTTAGTTGAATATATTATTGGTAATTTTGGCTTGATTTTGGTTGTATATGTTAGGTTACATTTGTCTTTTGAGTGTTATACTTACTATTTGGTTTACAGATTGTCAGCCTAGCAAGTCTTGGTTAAATACACTTAAAATATTTATGTTCTAGATGGATTATAATGTCATTCAGTAGACAATAGACCCAGTTTCCCATTGCACAAGTTGAGGAGACTGAATGACTTATATATTTGTAACCTGCCTATTTATAGATGAATGAATGAGAGGTTCTACTAAGTTTGCAAAAAGAAATGATATCATAATAAAATTATGATCATATCTAAAAAGTTATTGCAACATGATAAGATTGTGAAATATATATATTTTTAAATATATTGTTGGCTTAGTCTCAAAATATCCACTAATATAACATCTCGCCTTTTCGCTAAAAATGTTAAATTTCTTAAAATTTAAGCTAATAAACAAAACAAGGCAGTTGAATAGTTATGAGCATGATTTCACGGGTCTAAGTTATTAATGTTGTTCAATTAAATGGTTAAACATTTTAAATGAATATATGTTTTCCCTAATTATTTAAGCATTTTCTTATATATTATGATTTAAATTTAATTTTGAATTTTTGAGTCAATAATACTATTTTATTAAATCAATTTGAAACAATCTTGCATAAACTTTCATATTCGCTAAAAAATTTGAAACATCACTTTTTGAATATCAACTTTTAATATAAAATTGGGTAGGAAAGTAAATCAAATGAATTAAAAGAATATATAAGGAATTGAGATAGGTAGCACAACATTCCATGCATCACGATTACCATTAGATGAAGGGAGAGTTAAAAAAAATATATAAGGAATTGACATTGGTGACATAAAAATCCATACATAGAGATTCCCATTTAATGGTGGGAGTAAAGTGGAAGATAGTAACACATGTTATATAGTACAAAGTACATGGTTGGAGTATTGTGTTGATGGTATAAGCCATAACACATGCAACACAATACAAATTATAAGAGAGTTTTGGTTGCAAAACTTCTCTGGTCATAAATGGTTCCGGTAATAAATGTGAACATCCATCGATATAAACGAAGACTGAGAGGCAGATCTAAGTTGCTACATAAGAAGATTTAAATAATATGCAATTGGGATAAGGGTCATGGATTTCATGCCTAGGTTATAGTGAAAACCTTTGTTTCTTCTCAATGTTTCTTTTTGTGTACTTCTTCACATTTGTATTTCTTTTACTTCAGCGAATATGATTTGTCTATTTTTTCTTTGTTTCAATTTCCACTATTCTTGTAGGAGAGTTTTTTCTTTCTCCCCACAATATTAGCATATCGCTACAAGGTTTCATGATGACTTCAATTCCACCTTGTAGACATTCTCAAATGAACTCCATATTTTATTTTATCATTCCTTTGTTTTAAACTCTTAGCTTAGTTATTTCTTTTCAATATGGAGGAATGTTGTCCCCCCTTCAATAGGGTCTCTAAGCATCAATTCTCATGGTGCTTTGATAGTGGCAAGGACTTTTTCCTTCCCTTTGGAGGTAACTATTAATTATTTTTTTAGAAAAATTTTATTTGTGTTATAACATCATTCAACACTATCATAGTTCTAATTCTTGGATATGGCCTTGGGAAGCCCTTTCCCCATTCATCCTTGATCATTTATTAAAAAATAACATTTTAAATTTTGTACATGACTTTTCCATTTTAAAAGCACGTACAAATATGGGTACCATAATATAGAACATGCGTAAATGATTTAAAATATGAAAAGAATAAAAATATGTCGTATTTTTTGTGCAGGGTTTGCAGGTTTCACCGAATGCCCAACTACAAGAGCCTGTGGCCTAACTGAATCAAGTAATATCTAGTGGTATTTGTACACCTCATGGGAAGGCCTAACCATGGAAGGAGATAGGATATCAACATTATAGTCCTTTTTTTTCTTCGGATCAAGTCTAATTTTCCCTCTGCTTACTACACTCCCAATCATAGGAAACCCTTTTTTCCTTGCAGATATGCTCATATTCAACTATATGGCATCCTTTGGTTTAAATCCAAAACCTTAAAATTCCATTTTCACAATCTCAACAATCATTACATTATATATATATTATATATATATATATATATATATATATAGATAGATAGATATATCTGAGATTGTTACATTTCATACTAGATAATGGCACTACTAGGATTCAACTGCTAAACTGTAGACTTTTCAATTTCAACAATTATTTTAGATTGTTACATCACACATACTCGACAATTTTAACTTTAGTATGGTCTAGGTATACCAACCTAGATTTCTAGATATAATTATCCTATAATCTCATACAAGTACTTCCATTAAATCTAAGACTCTTGACCATTAATGAGTAGATCAACACATATATATAGGAATTTGTATACATCAACATATCATATGTCCAATCACATTAATACATTTTTTCCTAGATGAACCTAGGATTTCCACCAAAACGAAATATCTATATGCGCCTAGATTTTATCATCATACAAATATGTTTTATATCATGTGTTAGTCAAACCGAACTTCACAACAATATCAAATAAGAGTTAGACACACAATCATTTTGATTATACTAGGGTTTGATTAGAAAAATACACACATATTAAGGAAAACAAATTTGAAATAATGTAAGGGTCTTGCCGAGACATTCCACCAAACCCTATATTAGAAAAAACATCAAAGGTTTTAGGATTTTAGACCTTATCACTCAATCCAAACAAGTTAGGATTTCCCGATGATATCAAAATCCCAAACATGACTTCATCAATAGGAATTCGACTAGTTTTTCACAATATCCCTAAGAAACATAGGATTTCATACACTCACATTAGCATACCCTTCGGTTAGCATTTTCAAGAACCTTTTTTGGGTTATACATAGTCAATTAGGAATATGAGTGTGGTTGGTATATTTATCAAGATATGAATCACCCAAACAAGAATCACTAAGATTCAATATAGCTGGTGATAACATATTTAGTAATAGATCATTAAATGAATAATATTTTCAATCAACGTATTGAAAGAATACCTTTTTCTCATGACTAAGCTTGGCTTGAGAGATCCTCCTTCTTCCAGATTTTTTCCCTAATCAAGACAACAAAAGGGGAAAGGTGACTACTATTTCAATATAATCAAAAACTAAATGAGTACATGAACCCAAAATGGAAAAGACATAAGATACCTATCATTGAGAGTTGTTTGGAGCTCCCTCCAAAGTGTGAGGGAAACCTACAAACTTAAAGAAATACAAGAAATAGTATTTTCCAAATATATGTTAAAAACCTATAAATTCTAAAACATACAAAACAAGTTATCTAAAGCAAATGAATTAATATTGTAAGTCCCTAATGTTGCATTCTTTAGGCTTGAATTTCTTTGAGTCTACTATTATTTTCTTAATCTTGATAATTACTTGTGATGTCTCTTATTGCTATTATTATTTATATCTTCTTTCTTTATTTCATCAATAAATCATGAAAAGAAGAAGTACATAAAACGATGAGCACAAGATATAGGCACATTCCATGGAAAAGCCCCGCTGGAGGGGAAAACCCAATCAAAGCAATTACTCCTTTCAATATGAATTTTTGAGACTATTCACCTTAGAAAAAGACTAGACCTTCACTCCACACCAAGTCAGCCTCTAGAAGATTGACCTCTTCCCACCAACTTGAGCTATGTAGGAAATTACAACAACTAACACATTTCGGCAACAGTTAAACTTGGAAGACTTCGATCTCCTCATTGCAAGCATGAAACAAAGAGAGACCTCCACCAAAATTTTGGTTTTAGTTGACTCCTTAGACTCATCCAAAATTGCATTCACTTTGGCTTCTTGGAAATAGAAATTCCCAACTATCCACTTCATACTTATGCCCAACAACAAGATTTTCACACTTCTTTCTAGTGGAGAGAATTCGAACTTGAAGAGAAGTGATGCTCCAAATGAATTTGATGTCCTTCCTTTTATAGCATTATTGTGGGGTCGAATAGGTTCTTAGGATGACTTTCTATTCCCTTAGGCCGACATAGTGTGGAGGCTCCATAATTCATATTTGACTCAATAATAAACCTTTTTACATGATTCAAAAGCCCAAGAAGGGTCTCTTCAAATGTACAATAATTCTATAGACTCAGAAGAAATCCTAGAAGTCGTCTATGGGGAATTTGAACTAAAACAAGATGACCTAAGAATGAAACCCATGCTTTAATAAGTCACAATAATATTAATAAATTTACCTTCTTTACTCTTTTAAAAAGTACATTACATAATGTCTCAAGTACATTATTTAAGACACAACATAGTAGCTTTCTTCAACACATGATTCCTGTGCATTCGCTTGGCTTCCATCAATGGAATTCATGTGTGTGATCCATTTTTGAGTTGTGATCGAATTAAATTCTCTCTTTTACTTTATTGTTTTCACACTTAGCCATTTTGAATCCCTTCCTTTGTCCTACTATTCAACACAAGTTGTAGAGGCATTAGCCTTCTTACTATGTAATCAGTGCATCTTATCCATTAGCCTATTTGACCCACATTTCTTCCCATACTTGTGCACTAAGTATCTTCTAAGGTCTCTTCCCTATCAGAGTGCAATATTATTTCCTATGGATAAGTAACATAGCCTTGTGTAGCCTCCCTAAGTGAAAAGCATATTCTAGATGAACAAGTAGCCATTGTTCAAGAGAATACACCCTTCCAAGCCTGAGCACACTTCAAAACAATGAAGCAAACTTTGAAAAAATGAAGCACACTTGAAACACTTGGTGAAAAACCACACTTTAGAAGACCAAGGACATTTTCTCCCCTAAAATGTGCACTCAGGGAAAACAAGTACATTATTGCATGAAAAATCACACTTTGGGACTATGAGCCCACTCCTTTGGTACAAATAAATATGTGTTATTAGAGTGAATGTTGCACTCACAAAGAACCACTTTTCATCCTTCCATTGAGCACATGACATAGTCATGATACCTAAAGCTTTAGCACACTCCTTCAACACAGAAAACCATGTTCTCTTTGAGTGCATAACCGCATCTCAAAGTCTTGAAGGTTTTTGTTTCATCTCTTCTCCATGCGCTAATGTTCCCTCCATGTCCTTAAGTGATGCAGGAGGCTAATCAAAACAAGGTGGTAGTCTTAAAACTAAACTATTGGTTACTTTATAACTAATCAGATGCATTCAAGCAGATTCTATATGTGGCTTACGTTACAGTGAGGGCCTCACTTTTCCACTAAACACATCGATCCCATGTTGACTTTCCCTTTTTAAACAAGATCTTCACTGTACATCGATGACCTCCTCTGTCTAGATCTAACGGTCATCACTCACCCCGATCAACAAAACAATTCGGTAATCACTTTAAGACATTGATCTCCTCTCTCCAGATCTAATGGTCATAATTCAGCCCGATCAATACAACAGTTCGGTGATCCTCCACCATTGATCAAAGTGCATTTGATCCAACGGTTAATAGTGATATCAGGTGAGGCACTTGCACAAGGATTACTTGCCCGATAAAGCGGTTTTATGTCTCCACCCAAGTGATACGTGTTGCTTGGTTGATGGGATCGGGTGAACACCCCGATTTACCACTTACCACTTTCCCTTTGCCTGATAACCACCTTCGCTAATAAAACCTTCTTTTCTAATATAACCATGTGCATTAAAGTAAACTTAAATAAAGTGCTTAATCAATGTTTTAACGCTTAATTCCAAGATTACCCCTTAACACTAAATGGCCTCGATTTAGTGAAAAACACATAGACACTAAGATTTACCATTAAAGTGTGAAAATAGAGAAAATACCTAGTTACATTTAGAATGCGGATACACAAAGTTAAACGAGTGTCTACACCAGGATTAACACATAGATGCAAACTTAATCAATTTATTCAATATAATATAAGTTACAGAGTCTTGGCACTATTGGCTCAATTACAACAATTTATTTAACCTTTATTTCAACCTCGAAACCCTATATATCACTCAGACTCTTTCCTCTCACTCAATCCTCATTCATCTCATCTAATCCCTTTCGATTTCATGTTCTACTCTTTTATGAGTCAAATCCTATTCTAACTGCACTAACAACACGATCTCTATTTTTAACTCTATTACACACCTATGCTAACAACTTATCCCTTAGTCTAAAATAATATAATTTCCTAATTATTACAGTAATGAAGTAAAGCTCATCTTCGAGAGATCCAACCCTCTCTACCAAAACTGAATTTTGACCACACAGGTCAATGAAATTCAACTCATTTTGCCATAACATGTGAACAAACAATCATATTGCTAGCTAAGTCCAGATGCCCCTGCATCAAATTCTCGTGGAACAAAATAATCATCACGCTGACTTTAAAGGTTTAATCCATACTTCTACAACTCTGTTGTTGTCAACCAACTAGCATCCTCCACTAGCTGTCCTCTCCATTTCACTAGATATTGAATTGAACCCATCCTTTGGTTCTTTTGGATACTCTTTTTTCCAAAATAGCTTCCACCTTTTTCTTAACTGTCTTTGGCATTTGTTCTTCCCAGTTCAAAGTTTGCACTAAATCTTCTGTAGTTTCATCCTATAGATCTATCTCTGTCTCTTTGTATGGATACAAATATGCAACATTGAAGATAGGTGATATTCCAATCGCTTCTAGAAATTCAATTTCATAAGCATTAGTTGAAAACTTTCATACAATTCTACATGGTCCTATCTTTTTCATTTTTAGTTTATTGTAAGTCTTAGCAGGAAATATTTATTTTCTCAAATACACCATCACTAAATCCCCCACTTGAAATTATTTCTCTCTTCTTTTCATATCTACTCTTTGTTTGTATTTACCACTACTTTCCTGTAAACTGCCTTTGACATCTTCTTGTAGTCTCTACATCTGTTGTGCAAACTCTTTAGCTTTTGCATTTCTTGTCTCCTATTTACCCAAATTTCTAAGCTCATATACACCTCTTGGATTCATCCCAAAAACAATATGAAATGGACTTATTCTAGTACTTCGGTTTGGAGTGTCATTATAAGAAAACAACTTGGGCTAGTGCTAAATCCCACTGCTTAGGATTTTGATACACTAAACTTCTTAATATGTTCCCCACGCTTCTGTTTACAACTTTAGTCTATCCATCTGTTTGAGGATGGTATGCTGAACAAAAACTGAGGTTAGCCGCTAGTTTCTTCCAAAGAGTTCTCCAAAAATTCCCTACAAACTTTGTATCTCTATTAGACACAATACTTACAGGTAATCCATGTAATCTTACAATTTCTAAAAAAATAATTTAGGAATATGTGTTGCATCACTAGTTTTCTTAATGCAATAAAACGTGCCATATTGGAAAATCTATCTACCACAACATAAATGGAATCATTCCCCCTTTGAGTTTTAGGTAACCCCAAAAAGAAATCAATGCTAACTGCATCCCATAGTCGGTCTGGTATTGGCACTGGCTGGTACAATCCTATATTCTGGCTTCTCCCTTTAGCATTCTGACATATCCTACACTTCTCAACAAATATCTTAAACATCAGTCTGCATCTTTAGCCTATCCTAAAAAGAATTTACCTGAGAAAAGGTTTTGTCTTTTCGAAAGTGACAACATAATCCTCCATTATGTCTCTCCGTTATTATGTTTTCCCTGATAGAACATTTGGGAATGCACAGCTTGTTTCCTGTAAAAAATAAACCTCCTTGGATAAGATAATCTAACCACTGAATTTTGTTATTAACTATTGGATTTTGTACCGCTATAAAAATATCTTTGGAATCTACATCGTCTTTATACATTTCAACCATTTCTTCAAATCCTACAACACCAACTTTTATTTCTTGCACAATGAAATTTAACCTGCTTAAAGCATCAACAACTTTGTTCAACTTATCACTTGTGTTTTTTTATCACAAAAGTAAAGCTATGTAAAAACTCTACCCACTTGACATGTTTCTAGTTCAATTTTGGCTAGTTTTTTTATGGATTGTAATGCACAATTATCAGAATACAGTATAGACTCCTTTGGTAGCAAATAATGTCACCATTTTTTTAAGGCTTGTATAATTGCATAAGATTATTTATCATAAGAAGAATACTTCTTATTATCTTTATTTAATTTCTCATTGAAGTATGGTATTGGTCTCTGTTCCTGACTCAAAACTGCTCCAACTGCAACTCCACTAGCATTTCTTTCAACTTGAAATATTTTTTCAAAACTAGGTAAAGTCAAAACTAGTTTCTCTGTGTTTTTCGTCTTTTGCAACTTAAAATTCTTGTCTAGTGCTTCTATCCACTTGAATGGCTGATTAGTCTCCTTGATTGTTTCAAGAATTGTTACACAAATCTGAATAAAACCTCTGATAAATTTTCTATAAAAACTTGCAAGACCATGAAAACTTCTTACCTCAAATATATTCCTTAGAATAGGCTAGTTCCAAATGTCTTGGACTTTCTCTAGATCCATTTCTAACCCTTCTTTAGAAACTACAAATCCCAATTAAATTAATTTTCCTTTCATGAAACTACATTTCTTCAGAGTTATCAGTAGTTTCTCTTTCCACAAAGTTTTCAAAACCAGTTTAAGATGCTCTAGGTGTTCTTCTTTACTTCTACTAAGGACTAGAATATCATCAACATAAAAAATAACAAACTTGCCTGCATATTCCTTCATGACTTCATTCATCAATCTCATGAATGTGCTAGGTGGATTAGTGAGTCCAAAGGGCATCACTAACCACTCATACAACCCACTGTTTGTTTTAAATGAAATCTTCCATTCATCTCCTTCTCTAATTCTTATTTTATGATATCCACTCTTCAAATCTATTTTAGTAAAATACTTTGACTCACTCAAAAAATTAATCAACTCATCCATGCATGGTAAAGGAAATCTGTACCTGATAGTGATCTTGTTTATGACTCTAGAATCTATACATACACACGATTCACCTCCTTTCTTTGGACTGAGTACTATTTGTACAACACATGGACTAAGGCTCTCTCTGATTAGTCGCTTATTGATTAGTTCATGCACTTATTTTCCAACTTCTGCATCCCCTTGAGGAGTTAGTATGTATGTTGCTTTGTTTGGCAAACTTGCTCTTGGTATTAAATCAATATGATGAATAATACTCTTGATTGGTGGCAATGCATTTGGAAACTCAGCCACAATAATATCAGAAAAATCATTCAATAGAGTTTTGATTTCTTCAGGTAAATCATCTAAGTTTGTGGAAGTGAAAATTACCTTAGCTCTCCCTATGACAGTAAAATGCAGTTCTTCACCTTTTCCAACCTCTTGCAATAGCTCCTTTCCACTCATCAGCATACCATTGTTTCCAAGTGCTCCTTTGATAGCTTCATCCTTCAATGAGAGTAGTGTATGTTTATTTCCATCCTTCTCCAGAGTATAAGTATTTTTCCTCCCATCATGAGTAACTTTCCGATCAAACTACAAAGCTCTTCCCAGCAATACATGGCATACATCCATTGGCATTAATTACAAAATATAACATCTTTATAAGTACCAATCTATATCTCTACCTTCCATTGTTTTGTCATAATAATCTAATGTCCCTTTTGCAACCATGACACTTTATAAGGAGCAGGGTGTATTGTCTTCACTAATCCTAGCTTGTTCACCATCTCTATAGAAACAAGGTTATCAATGCTTCCACTCTCAATTATCACTTTACAACCTTTACCTTTGGATTTGCATGTAGTTCTGAATAACCTCTTCCTCTGAGTTGCTTCTCCAGTCTCTTTCTCTACCTTAAGCAATGTCATTTTCAACAACAGGGATCCTCCTACTTCAGCAGATTCTTCCTTACCTGTAATTTGAGGTGTTTCTTCCTTTGCTTCAGCCACATTCACATTCCTCTAACCTGTTGTCTTATTATGATGAGAGTCCCATGACCATGTCCCCATTCCCCACATGATCCTTGAACTCTTCCTCTGGGTGCAAATCTTCCTCTATTAAAATCTCCCCTCTATGGTGGTATACTACTTGAACTTCATGTTTCATTGTGATGTTGCTATAACCTTGGTCTGGTAGTTCCTCTAACTCTTACTAAACTTTTCCCTCTATTCCTTTGATTTTATTTTCTCAGCATCTTCTCTTTTGCCTTCAAACCTGTTTGATAAGCATCTTCAATGGTCTTCATACTCAGCAAGTTGATCTCGTCCTGTATGTCATATCTTAAGCCATTGATATATCTGGATAGCTTCTGCATGTCATCCTCTGCATGTACTACTCTAATACTCAATCTATAAAACTCTCATGTATACTCTTAAACAAACATTCATTTTTGCCATAAATTCTGTAATTATTTGAAAATATTTAACTAATAATATTTTGGCATAAATTTAGATTTCATTTTACTCACCATTTTATCCCATTGCATGATCTTGGACTTTCCTTTTCTTGTTCTCAATGTTTGTAGTTCATTGCAGCAAATAGTTGCATGACCCTTCAAGATGGTAACTGCAAATTTCACTTTCTTTTTGTCATCAACCTCATCATAGTCAAAATATTTGTCCAATGAACTGATCCAATCCATTAGATATTCTGCATTGAGACTTCCTTCATACGTAGGAATTTCCACCTTTGGTTTTCAACCTACTTTAGCCAACATCTTGATAACTTTGGTAGTTTCATTTTCCTCCTCTTCTTCTTCCTTGGAAGATTCTTTTGGAGCACTGTCAACTCCTTCATCAGGCATTCTCCTTTGAGAAATCTCCATTATGTCCATCCTTTTACGTAGACTCGAGATCTCTTCCAGCAGAACTGCATTTGCTTCAGGTCTTCCTTGACTTATACCAGCTCATCTCCTTGCATCATGTTTACTACAGTCAACTCAATCTCTGTGCTTTGATACTAAAATGATGCAGGAGGCTAATCAAAACAAGGTGGTAGTCTTAAAACTAGACTATTGGCTACTTTATAACAAAGCATACAATTAGCCATTTCCTTTAAGGTGTGATTCTTCCTTTCAGCTACACCATTTTGTTGTGGAGTATATGGAACAGTATGTTGCATTTGAATTCCATTCTCAGTGCAAAAGTTGATGAAGTTGTTTTTAACATATTCTCCACCATTATCAGATCTTAGCTTAAGAATTTGATGTCCAGATTGTTTTTCAACAAAGGCCTTAAAGGCCAAGAATTTGTTAAATACTTCACTCTTGAGTTTTAAGATGTATACCCAAGTGCGTCTGGAGAAATCATCAATGAAAGTTAAGAAATACTTGTAACCAGAGAAGGAAACAACTGAAAGTGGACCACATAAATCACTATGCATAAGCTATAGAGGGGTTGAGGCGTGCCAAGAGGCACGTTTTTCAAAACTGTCCCAATGATGTTTTCCAAGTACACATCTGGAACAAACACCATCTCTACAAGATACCATTGGAAGGCCTGTCGCCATATTTTCTTTACATTGATTCTGAAGGGAGCGATAGTTTAAGTGACCAAATTGCTCATGCCAAATTTTTCTCACTTCATCATTATGAGCAACAAATATTGAGGGAATATTTGATGACCCAAAGTTGTGAAACTTATACAACCTTGTAGAATCATCAGCAATCCCAGTAGCTAAAATCTGTCTAGGATCCTTTAGGTCCTTAATTACAACATCGTGAGGTGAAAATTCAACGATTTTACCTTCACCTGAATGAGTTATCTGATATACAGATAGAGGGTTGCAGGATAAGGTTGGAACACATAATACATCATTAAATTGACCATTGTCTATCTGAACAGTTCCAGTCCCTACAACACTAAGAGATCTATCATCACCAACATATATATTTTTGGTGTTACAATCATTTAAGGAAGAAAACATGGCTTTGTTTTTGGCCATGTGATAAGAGGCTCCAGAATCAATGAGCCACTCATGAGAATGAGAAGAAGAAGATACATTTAATGCATAACCAGACTGAGATGATTGACAACGACATGCAGAAAGTGCCATTCTGGAAGATGAAGTTGAAGTTGAAGTAGAAGAATGCTCCACATGGATGTTATGTTTCTTCATTGCGGCTTCTAAGGCTTCCATCTTCTTAAAGCATTTAGATTCTAAGTGGCCATCTTGATTACAAAAGTTACAATGTCTATCAGTCTTCTTCCATTTGTTTTTATTGGTCTTATCATTTTGCTGAAATGATCTTTCATTTTGAGACTGAGTTTGCTTAGGACCCTTGTTTGGTTTAGGACATTCTTTTTAGGATATGACTTCTTAGGATTCTTTAAATTTGGTTGCTGCTGGGCGGCTAACGCTTTCTTGGAAGAGTTTCCAAGATTAAGAAGACCAAGGTGTAAGAGTTTTTCTTGTTCTCTTATTAAAGAATCACAAAAAGAGTCAAAGGAAGGGGCCTTGTAGTCCTTTCCTTGACAAATGAAAGCTTCCCTTGTAGAATGGAAGGTGGAAACAAATACAGAGTAGGCTGGTCCCAACTTAGTAAGGATGGAATAAATAAGGTTATTATCTTCCTTCTTAATCTTAACACCTTCCAAGAGATATCTAAGGGTCTTGAATTTGGACAAGAAATCTTCAATGCAAGAAAAATTATTAGGAACCAATGTAAGCAACTCATTTTCAAGTTGATGGGCTCTAATTTCATTTTTAATCCCAAAAACTTTAGTGATTTGTTCCAATGCTTCATGAGGAGTATCAAGTTCTGCAATATGGAATCTAAGATCAGGAGAAATAGACATCCCTATCAAACCACGTGCTTGATCTTGTATATTTTCCCATTTTGCAACCTTGTCTTCATCTTTTGGTTTCTTCTCTTGGCCCGTGGCTATTCTGTAGAGACCTTTACTTCTAAGTAAATCTTCCATGTAGGATACCCATTGGAAGTAGTTAGTGCTGTCAAGAATGACTTGGCATGGACTTTCCATTTTTAAAAAACTGAAGCTGAAGATGCTGAAAGTAAGTGTTTCAATGGATAGATCTCGAAAAATTAGGTTGTTTTAAAAAAAACGGCTCTGAAAAAGGCTTCCGGATGAAGAAGTTATGGCTTTTTGAAAAAAAAATTGTTGAAGTTGCTGGCAAAGTGCGCGAATGTGCGGGAATGAAA
>APFE031616770.1:110405-197057 GCA_000404065.3 Pinus taeda
AAAGAAGAGGCTCTTTCAAACTTAGAACGTGTACGTTGCTGATCTGTAGGATCACCGGCAAGATCACCTGCTGCATCCCGAGTAGCACGGACCCATCTTGGAAGTTGAGGATCCTGAGAAGGTGGGGGAGGATTGTCATCCTCACTTTCATCATCTGAAGACGAAATGTTTTCAAAAGTAGAAGAGATAGGAAGAGGTGGCACATCCGCCGGACTAGGCTCGCAGGCCGATTTATTTTCATCAAATTTTACATCTCTTCTAATGATAACATTTTTGGACTTAAATGGAATAAGTCTATAACCTTTTACATCTTCAGAATATCCAACAAAAGTACATTCTCACTCTTAGGTTCTAAAGCTTTATGCTTTTCATCTGGAATATGGGCCCATGCTTCACTTCCAAAAACACGAAAGTGACTTACATCTGGTTTAATGGAACTCCAAGCTTCTCCTGGAGTGATATTCTTTAGAACCTTAGTAGGAGTGTGATTTATTATATAATTTGCACAATTAATTGCTTCGGACCAAAAACTAAGACTAAGTCCTTTAGGTTGCAGCATACAATTAGCCATTTCCTTTAAGGTGCGATTTTTCCTTTCAGCTACACCATTTTGTTGTGGAGTGTATGGAACAGTATGTTGCATTTGAATTCCATTTTCGGTGCAAAAGTTGATGAATGTGTTTTTAAAATATTCTCCACCATTATCAGTTCTTAGCTTAAGAATTTGATGTCCAGATTGTTTTTCAACAAAGGCTTTGAAGGCCAAAAATGTGTTAAATACTTCGCTCTTGAGTTTTAAGAAGTATACCCAAGTGCGTCTGGCGAAATCATCAATGAAAGTTAAGAAATACTTGCAGCCAGAGAATGAAGCAACAGGAAGTGGACCACATAAATCACTGTGCACAAGCTGTAAAGGGCCTGAGGCGTGCCAAGAGGCACGTTTTTCAAAACTGTCCCGATGATGTTTTCCGAGTACACATCCGGAACAAACACCATCTCTGAAAGATACCATTGGAAGACCTGTCACCATATTTTCTTTACATAGATTTTGAAGGGAGCGATAGTTTAAGTGACCAAATCGCTCATGCCAAAGTTTGCTCACTTCATCATTATGAGCAACAAATACCGAGGGAAGATTTGATGACCCAAAGTTGTGAAACTTATACAACCTTGTAAAATCATCAGCAATGCCAGTAGCTAAAATTTGTCTAGGATCTCTTAGGTCCTTAATTACAACATCGTGAGGTGAAAATTCAACGATTTTACTTTCACCTGAATGAGTTATTTGATATACAGATAGAAGGTTGTAGGATAAGGTTGGAACACATAATACATCATTAAATTGACCATTGTCTATATGAACATTTCTAGTCCCTACAACACTAAGAGATCTATCATCACCAACATATATATTTTTGGTGTTACAATCATTTAAAGAAGAAAACATGGCTTCATTTTTGGCCATGTGATAAGAAGCTCCAGAATCAATGAGCCACTCAGGAGAATGAGAGGAAGAAGATACATTTAGTGCATAGCCAGACCGAGATGCTTGACAACCACATGCAGAAAGTGCCATTCCTGAAGATGAATTTGAAGAGTGCTCCAAATGGATGTTATGATTTTTCATTGCTGCTTCCAAGGCTTCCATCTTCTTAAAGCATTTAGATTCTAAGTGGCCATCTTGATTACAAAAGTTGCAATGTGTATCAGTCTTCTTCCCTTTATTTTTATTTGCTTGATCATTCTAGTGAAATGATTTTTCATTTTGAGGCTGAAATTGCTTAGGACCCTTGTTTGGTTTAGGACCATTCTTTTTAGGATACGACTTCTTAGGATTCTTTGAGTATGGTTGTTGCTGGGTGGTTAACGCTTTCTCAGAAGAGTTTCCAAGATTAAGAAGACCAAGGTGTAAGAGTTTTTCTTGTTCTCTTATTAAAGAATCACAAAAAGTATCAAAGGAAGGGGGCTTGTAGTCATGTCCTTGAGAAATGAAGGCTTCTCTTGTAGAATGGAAGGTGGAAACAAACACCGAGTAGGCTGGTCCCAACTTGGTAAGAATGCAATAGATAAGGGCACTATCTTCTATCTTAACCTTAACACCTTCCAAGAGAAGTCTAATGGTCTTGAACTTGGATAAGAAATATTCAATGCAAGAAAAATTATTGGGGTCCAATGTAAGCAACTCATTTTCAAGTTGATGGGCTCTAAGTTCATTTTTGATTCCAAAAACTTTAGTAAGCTGCTCCATTGCTTTATCAGGAGTATCAATTTCTGCAGTGTGGAATCTAAGATCGGGAGAGATAGACATCCCTATCAACCCACATGCTTGATCTTGTCTACTTTCCCATTTAGTTGCCTTATCTTTATCTTTCGGTTTGGTTTCTTGGCCTGAGGCTATTCTGTAAAGACCTTTACTTCTAAGTAAATCCACAATGTAGGACCACCATGGAAATAGTTGGTGTTGTCAAGAATAACTTGGCATGGACTTTCCATTTTAACAGAAATTGAAGCTATATATGATGAAACTAAGTGTTCTAATGGAAATATCTCAAAAAATTAGGCTGGTTCAAAAAACAATGGCTCTGAAAACGACTTCTGGATGAAGAAGTTATGGCTTTTTGAAAAAAAGTTGATGAAGGCGCCGGAAGTGCGGGAATGTGCGGAAATGAAAAAAACGCCCCTTTTTCAACAAAAAGGAGATTTGAACCGAAGACCTCTACTCTCATAAATTAGCTTTGAACCAAGTGAGCTAAACAAAAGGTTTGAGAGAGAGAGAGAGAGAGAGAGAGAGAGAGAGCAGGGGGAGCGGGGGGGCTTGTTTTCTTTTGGTCACTGATGCTTTGGATTGCGTGCTTGCTTTAGAAAGCTCTTTTTCTCCCTACAAAACAAAAACACAAAACCCAACACGAACATACAAGAAAAAAGCCTTACGGATTAAAGTTAGCTTTACCTGGAAACTAAATATTTTCCTCAATGTTTCTGATTTTCCGAGATCACACTAAGGCGCAGGGAAAAGATCATACGCATGAAAAAAATCCTTCCTTTCTGTTTCTGATTTGCCCAGATTGCACAGAGTCGCAGGGCAAAGAGCATACACAGAAATGAAAGGTATAGATTCGGTAATAAAAAAGAGCTAAATAAACCGAAACCGAAATAAACAGAGAGAAAATAACTGTAAACTGCAAATAAACATTGTATACCTCCAGATCTTAAAAATGACGCAGTTAAGGCTACCGGAAACCTTTTTGCGTGAAATGAAAGTGGTTCCTCACTGGAACAGATGCTCCTAAAATAACAGAGTAGTCCTCTTGGCCCGAAAGCAGTCAGAAACAACAGATCTAGGAGATGGCAGTGGGATGCAGCTGTATCGGCTTCAGATTTGGATCACCAACGAACGTGGCCCTCAAATAGCTCTGATACCATCTAGGAATCTACAGGGTAAGTTCCTCAGACAGAACACCAAAGGACACCGCTCACAAACATATCACAGATCAATACACCAGTAATTTGACGTGGTTAAAACCCTCAAAGAGGGAAACAGTCCACGGCCTGAGCCAATGCGGCCACTTCAGGCAATTTATTAATAAAAGAATGAAAATTTACATAAGCTTCTGTCGTGAATGGTTAACCTACAAATGATCCTCGATGCGCTTTAAATAGAATTCATGGACCAATCAGGTGTTAAGCCACGGATCAAGTGTCGGTAATACCGAGGAGAGAATGAACCGTCGGATCACTAAATGTCGTGACCGTCGAATTGTAAGTTACAAATGTACATAGTAAAGAAACACACTTTACCTAACTCTATACTAGACCAAGTTATACTTAACTATTCCTATGTGTCAGAATATCCGAACATCAGATGCGTTCAAGTGGATTCTATATGTGGCTTACTTTATACAGAGGGTCTTGCTTTTCGCCTAAACACGTCAGTCCCATGTTGAATTTCCATTTTTAAACAACTGCTTCACTCTACACCATTGATCTCATCTCTCCAGATCTAATTGTCATCACTCACCCTAATCAACAAAACAATTCGGTGATCACTTTAAGGTGTTGATCTCCTCTCTCCAAATCTAACGGGTATCATTCACACTGATCAACACAACAGTTCGATGATCCTCCACCATTGATTAAAGTGCATTTGATTGAATGATTAATAACGACATTGGGTGAGCCATTTGCACGGGGATTACACAGTACATAAAGTGGTTTTATCTCTCCACCTGAGTGCTACGTGTTGATTGGTTAATGGAATCGAGTGAACACCACAATTTACCACTTACCACGTTTCCTTCGCTTGATAACTAGCTTTGCCAATAAAACTCACTTTTCCAATATAACCACGTGCATTAAAGAAAACTTAAATAAAGCACTTAATCAATGTTTTAATGCTTAATTACAAGATTACCCCTTAACACTAAATGACGCGATTTAGTGAAAAACACATAAATAATGAGATTTACCATTAAAGAGCGAAAATAGAGAAAATATCCGGTTACATTTAGAATGCGGATAGACAGAGATAAACCAGAGTCTACACCAAGATTAACACACAAATGCACACTAAATCAATTTCTTCAATATAATAGAAGTTATAGTTCCTTGGCCCTCTCGACTCAATCACAACAATATTTTGACCTCTGTCTTAACCTCAAAACACTATCTATCACTCAAACTTTGTCCTCTCACTCAATCCTCATTCATCTCAGCTAATCCCTTTCCATTACATTTTCTGCTCTTTTATGAGTCAAATCCTATTCTAACTGCACTAACAACTCAATCTGTATTTTAATTAATCTAACAATCAAATATCTATTTCTAAGCTCTATTGCACACCTACTCTAACAACTTATCCCTTAGTCTGAAATAATACAATTTCCTAATTATTACAATAATGTCATAAAGCTCATCTTTGACAGATCCAACCCTCTCTACCTAAACTGAATTTTGAACACTCAAGTCAATGAAATTCAATGCATTTAGCCACAACATGTGAACAAAAAATCACATTGGTGGCTAAGTCCAGATGCTCGTACATCATTAACAAAAGTATTGTACCTTTACACCCTAAAGGCCCGAAGCTTCACTACTTTGTCTCTTCGAAGCGCACCCTTGCACCCTCTTTGGTTCTTTAAGTGTGTGAGTTCACCTTGAAGGCGTGAAGCATCCGTCTCATCTATTCAAAGGCTTATATTGTGCCCTATTATATCTCCCTCTCTTATTTGAGTACAAAAGAGTAGCTTGAGGGCCTATTTTGAACCTTGATAAGTTTCATTGCACCCTCCTAATCTATCCTTTTGCTTTTAATCCTCTCACAAACCTATCATGAGCAGATCATTCGATGAGCTAGGTAGTGATAAGACATATGTTTTAACATTATTTTTCCTTATCCTGAATGATGTTCATTCACAAGAGTACCATCTGATCATACCAAGGTGATTTTCAAGATAATATAGCAAGGAGAAGGCATAAAGGAACACTTCCGAAGAAGAACAACAAAAGAGAGCTATGATGGAGATATGGACCAAATCATGGACCAAAACAAAAAGAACATAATACATGATGAATAAGAGGATTCCAATGTTCATCCAAGACCCTTTGTAGGGTTAATATTAGATACAAAGTGGTTATTTCATGAATATAATACCTAGATTAGATCTATCATCAAGAATTCAAGATGAAGCAACATGAAAGCCAAAATGTCATTTCCACCTCATCAGGAAGTCTATGTCATCATTTTCAAGTTATAACTTATACAAGTGCCATCATAGTGGTTAATGTCTTTCCATGTGTCATGTCACATCATCATGTGTAATGTAATTTTTTATTCTCAAAGAAAAGGAAAAAATGTAATGTGTGGAAGTCCAAGAATCATATGTCGAATATGAAGAGTCACATCGATATATATGGACAAATATTGTATAGAAGTCGAAAGGTCAGTTACAAGTCCAAGAATTGTTTAGAGGTCCAAAGATCACATTATAATTCCAAGAGTCATGAGGGTTATACAATAGTGATGAGGATAAAAAAAGTCATTCTGCTTCTTATAAAACAAACCTCATAACTCAAGTAGAGGGATTTTGGAAGGGTAAGGTTTAGGGAGCTTGCATTGGCTTCTCTATTTGGCATAGGACAAAAAACTATTATTTGGAGAAGGAAGAAGTGTCTTAATCTTCCACTACTGGTGCTAGTGTCTCATCATTTTAAATGTGTATTTGGATCTTTCACCTTATAACTAAGTTCAATGAGCCAACTCATATTCATGAATGTTTCACAAATGTTTTAGGATGATCCTTGTGATGTTCATGGTATATGTTGTTTTCATATGTACTGGAGAAATTGAAATATTTCAGTGAATTTTTTACATATCTTATTGAATGTGTGTTTTATTTGTTTTACAATCATTATGTGAACTATTTTTCCAAACAATGTTTTTATGCTTTTGTTTGCCTTTGTTAGGCTAGGACTATTACTTCCTTCTGGAGGCTCACTTTTTGTCTCACACTCATGAAGGTCTCCTTTTAGAAATTGTAATAGGTGTTTCACAATGCCATCTTACTTCATTGTTCATGGTTTATGTATATAATATCTTATGTTACCCATTTGAAACCAATATGAACCTTTGTGTCATGACAGTCTCACTGATAGTCCTGACGGGGATCCTACTCCAACTATTGTGAGGTGTAATTGGGACTTCACATTGGGGAGACCCCTTGGATGTTCGAAGTATCGAACATTGTCAACAAGTTGATAGTCAATCCAATTGCACAATATCATTATCTATTTTTCGAGTCTTCAATATTTTATAGATTTTAATTAGATTCAAATGTATAGAATTTTCAAAAGATATTTTATTAACATGATAACTCAATGCCATCAACACTATAATACATTTCATATTAAATGGATTCTATTGCATAAATTGCAATGTAATTTGTTTTGTATGATACCTATGATTCTACCAATATCATCATACCTCTACTCCTCCTCATCTTTATGTAACCCAAGAGGTGGCAATGGTGTTTCTTGGCTCTGATACTACTTGTAAAATCCCCAGGAATACTTTATATAAAATACACAAGATTAAAAAAAGTTAGAAGTTTTACCAACATGTAGCATCCCATGAATGACTTATTAAAAAATCTTTAATTGATCATCAAATGATATAATCACAATCAGAAATGAAAGTAACCATCAAAATGGAATAGCTATTTACTTAAAGGAGTAACCATTTGTGAAACTAGTCAACATAATGCATTTTATTGCAACCTTGAATCATTAACACCATTCAATTAGTCAAGGATTATTAAAAATATTATGAACGATATAATTATCAACATTATGCAAGGTGAAAATATAATTAAGATAAAAAGATAGGAAAGAACATAAATGAACACTGATATTAGCTTGGAAACCCTAAATGGAAAAACCAACAAACGTTTGTGTTTATAAAAAATTCTTCATGAGGGAGTTCATTCATCACTCAATGGAACAATGGACTCCATCCCATTCTCATTTTTGATATTTTACAAAAGAAACATAAACATTCATTGAATTATTATTATATAAATGCCCATAGATTAGACATGTCATCATGTCTCTCAAACAGATTACCTAATAGTTATTAGGAACTTACAATATCATAATGGAATGACTCTTTACCACATTAATATTCTTTATCTTGTTGCATCACCATTTCAA
This sequence comes from Pinus taeda, assembly GCA_000404065.3. Classification (NCBI taxonomy): domain Eukaryota; kingdom Viridiplantae; phylum Streptophyta; class Pinopsida; order Pinales; family Pinaceae; genus Pinus; species Pinus taeda. The sequence continues at coordinate 118,110 of APFE031616770.1, forward strand.
AACGATGACAAGTTCGACATATATATTAGTAAACTAAGTTTCCCATTATAAAACTACATCTCACGATTTATCACTTTGCATGTAACAACAATTATATATAATCATGTACTTGTGTGCAATATTATTAGTTATAAGCCTTTCTTTAATTGGTGAAAAAGAGCTTAGTTTAAAAAATACTCAATTCATGGTAAGTCATGATGTCATCCTTGCGACCACTATCATCAGTAATAGCTCCAACGTCATGATTACCTGAAATATAAAATTATCAAAACCCCAAAATATTATGGCCTTTTCTCTAATCAAAATGTGTGAGAATTTAGATTCTTCTACCTCAATTATTCAATCTTTACCAGTTATCACCTTCATTTTAGAATTACTAATAACCTCTATGTATTATATATCTTTGCATGAAAGATTTTTTTTCCAAATACATTATTAAATGTGATATCATAGCCATAACTAATTTTCATTATCAACTACAAAACCATAACTATTTAACACATGTAATAAAATATCTACTACCTGCAAAAACATACTTTTATTGCATTTAATATATTGTGAAGCCATGGGAATAAATATGAAAAACCATGTTATTTTTTTCCAGTTACTCTTCTTATTACAAAACCATGGGTAATGATCTATTCATTCCTTTTAATTCAAAACCATTCTTGTTATTTATGATGCAACAACATAGGTTAATAGTATAAAATACGACCAATGTTGTCGCATTTATTTCAAGTGCATTATATAAAGGAATATAGTTATAAGTGCATGCTTATTTTATTCATATTTAAAATGAATTAAATAAAGGCATGTAGTTATAAATTCATGGTCAGTTTAATGTTGTGTTGTAGCGGCTACAACCACCCTCCAAAATTTCTCCCATGCTTCATTTTTTGGCATCCCTTATAAACCCTAGTAGCTCATCTCACACTGATCTAGGTACTTGTGCTTCAACTGAGCTTTATTATTTCAATATTATCTTGTCTTTTCTCATTTAGATATTTTTCTAACCCACAAATCGATCTCTTATCTTGGTCTTTTGACAGTTCCAGACTTTCCTTAGGAAACTCTGCAATCCTTGAGGGAAACCAACCTTGCTCTTTGAAATTGCATAGTCTTGCAAAGAAACTATGCAGGACTGACTCGAAACCATCCATGTGCTAGGAAATTATGTAGACAGGAGAGGCATCTGAGAGCCATTGAACCTAAAAATTGCACAGACCTTACTATGTTCAGAAACTACGTAGTGCATGAGCGAGAGAGTTGCGAAGTCCTTCACAGATATGTGAATTTTTGGGAAATGCATGGCAGGCTTCCCCCAGGAAAATAAAGAAAATTAAAGGGAAGGAACCATCCCTAGAAAGTACGAATCTATTATTAGTCTCGCGAAGTTGGCACATTTCTATCTTTAGATGTTTCCTCCAAGTAACTCTCTTGTCCGTGATCTCACACATGCATGTCATAAGTTTCAATTTCCTAAACTATATGTAATGGATGCCTATAGAGCTCACTTATACATTTGATCGTCAAGCTCTAGCATTACTGAGGAGATTAACGAGCCTTCAGAGCATTGTCGTCAATTTCCTAGGTGAGTTTTTCCTTGATCGTATTTTACCGCTTTGTTCTGTCACTTTTTGATGGTTAGCTTGTGTGAGTGATGTTTCAGTTGTTTCTTTGCACTAATGCTGGATTTTTAACTTGTTTTAGCTTGTATAATTATTTTTCCAAGTTATATATTAAATTTATCAATGTCACAAGAGTTTTCCCATTTTTGCATCAACGGTCATCGTTGTGGTGACTCTGTTCACATGCTTCATTCTCCTTCAGTTTGATTTATTATTTCACTTATTTCATATGCATGCATAAACAATTAGTCAAATATGCATGCAACATCACACCATGTTTCAAATCATCTTTTATTTCACACTTCCCTTCGGTAGATCTGGGTTCCCTTACCTGAATCCCACACTTCACTACACACACTATTTTTTACTGCCTTGGCTTCTCAAATTGCACAGAGCCTATCCTATTACATAGTATTTTGTCACTCCTCCTTCAATTCCCCCTGAAATACCATGAATTGCCCGAAACATGAACACTATATAGCGTACTCATCAATGTGTATATCTCCAATCCCTCCTTTAACTTTGCTTGGAAAATATCTAGAGATTTCCCTCATGAAATAACTCATGAAACCCTAAAATGAGAGTCATCGCCCTTATGAAGATCAAAACTGTGATGATCTCTCATTGCACCTTGTTAAGCCAGCAATGGCATCGCTCTATTCTCTCTCATACCCACAATGGTCTCAAAAAGGAATTTTTCCCAAATAGGATGAGAAGCTTCATGATATAGAAGCTTACATTGCCGCGAGTTAGAGGTGATTTCGCATAGATGAGGTTGAATCCTCCTAATTTGGCTTCTTTATCTCATCCCTTTGAGCTACCTCCTGAAGATGTGAGCTAATGCTATCTTTTGAGGAGGCCTAACTCCCCCTCCCAACCTATAATTTTCTCCTCTACTATTCTCAAATTTTTTATCAATGTCCATTTGCACTGTTATGCTAAGCTTTTGCATAGAGGTTAGTAATTAGACTTGGAGAAAGAGTGTTGGAGAGTTTCTTGGATTGGACTTCGACTACCACTCAAGGAGAGACTTTCAACATCAACGATATGGTTGTAAGATTCAGCTTTATTCTTTAAATAATAATACAACGACTAGTTCATCTTCCCAAAATATATATCTTCATGTATGTATTGGTTTTGCATTCCTTGATTAACTAAATATATTATTATTGGATTTGCTATTGGTTTTGGCATGCTTTTTTGTATGTTGGTTGTTTTAGAAGGTACATAAGCACTGAAAGGAGAAGGAACAAAACCTTGACAAAATTATTTTGAGGATATCAACAAAGGAAATAATATTAGCATCAGAGCAAGGCATGCCTTCTCTCTTGTTCTATTTTTCGATCGTAATCTAAGAAGTGTCTAGCTTATTGTCCCTTCAGTTTCTAGACCCACTCATTGCGATAGAGGGATCATCTCTGTATGCAGAGAGTATTAAACTTGCCAACCAAATGGTGACTTTGTTGGGGAGCCTATGACCCTTTCTTCCATTTCCTTCACATTGTGATTTACCAGTGTGTTTCTCATTGACCCTCTGAGTGTCTACTTGCAATTTACTTTTGACTTGGCTTGAGTGTACTTCAAGTTTGATTAGCCTTTTAGTGTTATAGATTTTCTATGTCAACCTTAGTACACTTGCTGGTCTTCCAATCAGAGATCAAAGATTGATTGGCTCCATTAAAAAGTCTTTTTCTATTCAGACGTGCTTGCAGATTCCTTTTGGTTCTTGTGACTTAAGTTGTTTTCATTAGAGGATATAGTGAAAGTTTCTTAAGCTTCAGTTCATGAAAGATATATTACAATTCAATCATCTCTTTGGAATCAAAAGAAAGTGTTTTCTTTGAAGATTTTATGTTTGAAAGTGAAAGTGAAAGTGCTATTGTTTTCCTAGTTTTCGAAACATTTTGCGTTGCATTCGAATCATTTATGTGAAAGTGATTTTCATACTTCTTGGTTTTCTTGCATCTCCTTCCCTTTGCACCCAATTACGTTTGTTGCATTATGAAAAATGATAAAAATCATCATTACATCTTAAGGAATTTTTCTTAAGATTTTTTTTGTTGTTGCATTTGCTTATCATGTGAAAGATTAGATTCCATATTTTGCATTTAGCATTTGAAAATGGTCATAGATGCTTATTTCATTTGGTTTGATGTATGATTTTAGTGATTTTTTTCCCTACATAGATAGCCTTCATCAAATTGTAAGATTTCATTTCATCATCTAGTTTTCATTTTAGGAAGAAGAAACATTGTTAAGGCCTTGAAATTGAGACATAATTACAAGATTAACTTTAAAATCTATCAATTAACCTAAGGAGAATTTGAAACATTAACGATCATATCTAGTGGTCTACGTTAGAGATGTGTTCTAGCATCTTTAAAGCTTACCAATTGTCGTTAGATTCAGCATTAGACAACTCTAGCATGGACTTGTGCTCCCCGTATCGTCGCGTATATCAAGGGAGAGCCCTATAGGTTGCAATACTTTATCCCTAGGAAGTCGATTCTACCATCCTATAAACATGATACCCCGAACATAGCATTAGGGGAGATTACCTGCACATACATCAAGTCCTTGGTCAATTTTTTCGCTGAGGTGTATATTGCAGTTCACGAATACTTGGTGCTCCTTTTACATTGACTCACCTAAGAAATATTTGATATTTTCTGACTCTTTAAATTTGAAGACATCATCGAACAACTTGTCCTTTCACATTTGCAAAACTATTGAAAGAAACTAGAGTAACCATTTTTCCCTTTTCTTGACTCTTAATAAATGAAAAAACAATGTTTTTGTTTCTAAAATATAACTTCCCATGGTAAAAATGTTATCCCAAGTAGTTGCTTCATAGACGAAATTGAGTAATCCCTTGTTAATTTCAATATTGTTAAAGAATTAATCAAATTGTTTCCTTTCCTCTTTTTCAGTTGAGTGAAAACCATCGTAGCTGAAGCATTGTGTCCATCACATTGTTCCCCTTCGTTGTTTGATACTAAAGGGTCCTCCCAAGGACTTTCATCTAGAACTTGCTAAATCTCTTGATGATCAAGGTGATGAAGTTAGAATTATTCTGAGTATCCAACCATTTTCTTCTTGTCTGCCTCCAACATATTCTTGGTCACCTCAAGAGCCTAATCCTGATTGCTCTAACAATCCTATCTAGACACCCGAGAGTCTGCAAACACCAGGAAGTCTCTAAAGGCTAGTTGTTTATCTAGCCAAACCATTGTTTGATCCTATTGTGATATCTCCATAGTGTCCATACAGTTCATACGATTGACTTGGTGTTCCTTTGGAGTTATCTCCTCATACATCTCTGGTTCCTTGTCGCCAGTTATTTCCATATATGGAGTTAGAAGGCGAGATCCCAGTCTCCTCTCCAAGTCATTCAGAAGTTTCTACTACCCACACTCCTCACATAGATGATGAGTAGGGATATGAGTTCCCTCTACAAATCTTCCCTTTTATGGGAAGAGTCTCATCTCTCTCTTATCCTGAGTTTAGTGAGCCCATATTGCCACATGGTTCTACCTCTCTAGCTCACTTGGTCTTGGGCACTCTTTGTGCCTTTTCATTGTATCAAAATCATATCTCGTCTTTTGGTGCTGTGCCTACATCAGGTCCGTTCGTTTAGAACAAGACCTCTCAACCAATTTTGCAAACTGCAGTCACTTGAGTTTCGGTTCAACTTACCATTCCATCTCAATATGTTTCATCATGTCAAATGATTCTTTCAGTTCAACCAATAATCTAAGGTTAGGTCTCAGTAAGTTCTTCTATCCCTCCAGCGAGTGGACAAACTTTTCCACCACCTTAGGGGCAAGATCTTAATATCCCCATGATGTCTGGTGAAACCAGTGTGAGTAGATTACAAAATCACATTATTGGAACGAATCAACCCTTTTATGACGTTATCCCTAACCCTGCTGGTCCATGTAGGTCAATTAACATCCGATACCAGCAACCATATAAGGCTCGGGTTCCATTCCAACTGGCTTATGTCCCATATGTTTCACAAGCTATGGTAAATCTTTGTTACATTTCTCAAGCTCGGCCTTATCTTCAGTGTGGCCAATCCACTGTGCTTGGTGGATATGTCTAGATACAATTCAGGAATTATAAAAATCCTCAGGGTATCACCCTAGGAACTGTCTAGATATGCTTGCAACAACAAGGACAACCTTCACAACATTAAGGGAAACCTTCATAGTAGAATGGGAAATCTTTGCAGCAGTAAGGGAAAATGTTGTAGTAGCAAAGACAATTGCTACAACTGCAAGGGAAACCTTTGTAACAGTCACAACAACCTTTGTAGCTAGAGACACAATTTGTTTAATAGTCCTCCCAACCTTTGTCCTCGAAAGGGAAACCTCTCTAGCTGTAGGGCTAGCCTTTACAATAGCAAAGCGAGACTTTTCAACAACAAGGTCAGGATTGGCAGCAACAAGCCTTATATGTGTATTAACAAGGTTAGTCTTTGGCCTCACCTCATCAAGTTTGAGATTTGAAGATGAGTTTTTGACAAAGTGGTTCAGAATACCATTCGTCATCAAAATTGCTAAGGAAATAGCCATGGGTGGATGTGTTATCGAAGAGAAAACTATCGCCCATGCTCAATATTCAGATCTCATCTATTTGAAATCTGGCACATTGTATGAGATGTTACTTGATGCTTTGAGACCATCATCGGATATTACAACATCGAAGTCTCCAGATACACCACCTGTTGATGGTGTGGTCAGTCCCATGTCTGAGATTCCTACAAAAGCTTCTCCGAAGCAGAAATTGGTCTGTAACACTGGTTCCAATAATCCCTCTAGGAATTCATCTAGTCCTAGTAAAACCCTTGAGGTTCGTGCTATCTAGTCTACCACAACAGATAACTCTACTAAAGGTAAAAAGAAAGGAAAAGGTAAGGCCAAAGTTGATGCCCCAAAACAGGACCCTCCTAAATCTTTTGTTGACGATACTTCTCGTAGAAAGATGAAATATCCTTTCCCCTCATCTGTGAGCAGGATCACTGCACGAAAGATTTTCCCCGACGATCTTAAGTTAGTATCTTGCTAAAAGGGACTCTAACTATCTTAAAAGAACCATTTCTATCACAACAGACCCAATTGGTATACCAACCTCGGCCTTTTTCATCCTCAGTTTCCCAAGTGTTCATGGTGTAAGGTTCATCACCTCCCTCCATCGCTACTTGAACCAAGGACTATCAAGCTACATCTAAATAGATGATGAAGAAAGAAGCCCATGATGTTCCTTCTACTTCTACTTCGTCCTCTTCTGGTCTGCTCCACATCAAACACCCTAACAGTGAATCTATCATCTTACCACCCCCTAAAGGTGTTCTTCAGAAGTCATATTTCAATCTGAATGCCCAAGCTATGCAACATTAAAATATTGTTGAGGATTTAGCTCAGGTGCCTTCGGTGATGTCTACCTTCGAGGTTCTTAAATCTTGTCCAATGCAGCGGAAGTCACTGCTCTCTGCTATAGGTTCTATGGATCCTTCTGATTCAATTCTGATTATGTTCGATCTAGAGAATCATGTACCTCATCTTCCTCATCGAATCAATTTTTTTATTGAGGTACTTATCAAAGGAAAGACAATTCATTGAATGATTATTGATGAAAGTGCCTTGACCTGCACCATGCCAGTTTCATGTTCGAAAGCAATTGGATCTCCTCCCCTTAACCAATCTTTAAACACCTTGGAAGCCTTTAATGGTATAGGTTCGCGACCATAGGGTATTTTCATGAACTTACTAACTACGTTAGAAGGCAAGACTGTTGAATTAGAAGTACAAGTTGTAGATGCCAATCTCAACTACAACCTTCTTCTTGGGCGAAGCTGAACTCATGCCATGTTTTGTGTCCTGTCTTCTGTGTTCTGCATACTTCGTTTTCATCATGAAGGAAAAATAGTCATGGTTGATCAACTATATTTCTTTTGTTCTGGTTTGTCCAATGTAACGATCCTTATATGCGAAATACTGAGATTCCTTATGAGAGTGTGGGCGCGGGTCTATTGAAAGGCTCTGATTTAATGGGTACTTTAAATCTCCCACATCCAAATTTTCATTAAGTAAATATGATCTCAGATTCCATGGATCATTGGATTACCCCTTCCAAATATCAAATTGACTCATTTGGTGATGCTATGCCTTTATGTCCATTGGAGATAGATTATCAAGAAATTGTTTTAGCTTCGATGGCCACTTCATAAAGTCATATTGTTTTTAGTATGAACTTGGACACTTACATGCCATCCCCTTGGCCTGGTTCTTGCGATTCTCCAGATCCCTTGAATGAGACATTCCCCACCGACGAGAGTATCATAGAGGTCATGTCTCTTGAGGATGTTCCATGGAACGGTCTACATCATCGTTCTTCATTTCTCCCTCTCCTCGATGAGATGCCTTCCCTTCTTGAAGCATTTATTTATCATCCTTTTACAACTCCATTTCAAACACATATCCATGCGTATGAAGTTTTGTTAGAAAGTAATATGAGGAACATCACTACAGCCTTACCTGTTGACTTTTTAGTTTACCCTGAATTTGTCAAAATATTTCAACTAAGGGCACCATTTTCCTGTTATCAGATCAATTTTTTCATGCCTCTGTTCATGAGATTTTCTCATCAAGATTCTACCATTTTCCCATTATTGCAATGGGGTTTTCATCTTATGACTCGTAACCCTCACTCACCCGAGGGGCATGGGGGAAGAGCCTTTCATGAACTTTACTCTATTATTTCACTGAGTCGATGCTTAGACATCATGTCAATGGTGAAACTCTAGTTTTCTTCTCTCTTGGTTGATTACCAGACTCCACAAATGGAGTCCATATGGACATTTCTCAAAACGTATTATGCATGAAATTGGCGTGATAACTTTTGTAGATTAGTGTGTTAATTCACTAGTGTGCATTTTGATTTTTTGGTGTGTTTATTTTGTTTGCAGAAATATGTTTTTCCACTTACCATGTGTTCCACTCAATTTGCAGATGTCATCAGGTCATTACATTCCTTTTGTTGATGGTGCTTGTCGTAGCACACATAACCTCTCTTCCACAACATGGGTACTCTGCGACCATAATGGCAAACTAATTAACTTACAAGGTACCTACCTTGGTGAAAAATACAATAATATCACTACATATAGTGCATTTACTGAACTCTTGTCAGAAGAAGTTACTCTTGGCATTATGGATTTAGTTTTTAATTGAGATTCACAAATGGTTGTCTTACAATTGAACAATCATTATACAGTAAGAAATCCAAAAATATTGCATATGTATCTATGTGTTAGATTGATGGAAAGAAATTTTGATTACATTACATATCAACTTATTCCATATAATTTAAATACATTAACTAACGCATTAGAAAATTTTGTTCTTGATAGAAATTTGCTTCATTTGTAAAACTGAATCATGTTGTGAACACATAAGTAGAAGTAAAACATGCACATACATACATACATACATACATACATACATATCTATATCTATATATATATATATATATAGATATAGATAGATAGATAGATATACATATAACGTCTGCAGAGTGTTTACATAGAGCATTCTGAGAAACCTGGCTTTCAAAGCCTACAAAATGTGTAAAATACTAGAAGAACTATCAAATTGTGTGGCACTCGTGGTAGCACATGAGTTCTCTGATCACTTGGCCTAAAAGCCAACGCAGTCTCAGAGAGACTCTGACTGTACGTCTTTGCCAATGCAATGGAACATCATCAATGGTGGCATAACCAAAAACCACTCGAGTGATTGCCTCAACATTGTGGTGCATCTTGACTAAGGGGTGATGCCCCTTCCCCATATTCTGCAACCATTATCGGATGGGAAGCTTGTTGTGCTATTGGTGACATGCCTAGTGGTCTCTCTTGTCTCATATTTTCATATTTATCATAAGTTGAGTCTTAGATTAAATTCTCAGAAAAATCATAAAAAACTTGAAAAAAAAATAGCTTTTACCTACGTCAGTTGAACGTTTGCGTGGTGGCAGAGGTAGATCTAGATCCCCTCCAAAATTCATGCCAGAATAAGCATAATCATCTACCATAAGTAATTAGTGTTCAAACCAAGCAAATAACTATGGTGGGTACTACATATGTTGGCCTGTGCCTCCTCGAGATATGAGTTGGCTCTATCTCACAACCCTCGAATATCGGAGGGTAGGATGAGGTACTTCTGCCCACTGATACCAGAAGAGTAATATTTGATCTAAGAAGAAAGTAACTAGTATGGAACCAAACCTGAACTACTTTAGGTGTCCATGCCTACCCTTGGTCATTTGGTGCTTCGTGTTCACCAAAATACCTCCACACTAGTTAAAGATGGTGGTGTTCAAACAAGCAATAACATACTGAAAGTAGGACTTGGAAGCCTCATGAAGAGCTTGCATGCTAGATACACATGCCATGGTGAATAATATTGTTCTCAGAATGATGTTATTGGTGATTGTCTCAATCTTCACCTTACCTACGTTGGTTATCTCAACTCCAAGACAATATCTATGGACTAGACTTCTAGTACTCTCAACTCATTGGCGAGATCCAAAGATTTGAATTATTTCTCCTTGACGGGATAATATTGTGATGAAATAGATTTCTATATCCTCAAGTTCTACTTCTTGCCCTTTGATGATGAAAATCTCATGATCTACATCCCAAAGGATGATCAGATAAGGTAGCAACTCCATCTGTGTCCTCAACTCTGTCGTCCATCAGAATTTCAGTATGCCACAATCCTGGAAAGCATTTATGCATGGCGGATCTTGATTTTCGTGGTGATCCTCAGCATCATGGACTGTTTATTTCCACTCTAGGACCATATTTCTCCTGCAAACAACATTTAAACACTTTTTAATGCTTTTTCCATGGATAAAAATCAACCTTTTTTTCTTTAAAATGAGCTTTTAATATCCAAAAGTTGCTCGTGGTGCATTGCACATATTTTTCAAAACAGTGCAATGGAATCACATGAGCCTTTGGGTTGGAGCGCGACCATCACGAGTCCAATGACCATACACGTGATGGTTTTCAATGACCTAAATTTTAAAAATACTCTTTTCTAGATTAAAATTCACCATTAAAATTGCATTAAAACATAATGAAATGCAAGATGAGGGATGAGGATTTTACCTATTGTACATGGATCGTGAAATGGTACCCTAGATCTCCTCCAACAGCCACTGGAAAATCAAGGAAATTAGGGAAATAACACACTTTCAGAGCTCAATTTCGTAAAATGGTAAGAAATGAATTTACTTCTACCTATTTATAAGTTTTGAATGTCATTTTGCCATATATTTTTGTAAGATTTTAAAATTTTCTCGATATCAGTGATGGGTGTGTTTTTTGTGCAGTTACAGGTAACTTGAATGTGAACATTGATCATTATTAACTGATTCTAGGAGTTCTATTTTATCTCTTTTTCTGACTCCTTAAATAAACAAAAAAGGAACCGCCTTGGAGTCATCTTTCAGCTCTTTTCCGACTCTCGAAAATCGAAAACATTGCCAAGTACTTGTCATTTCAAACTCATTAAAGTAAATGAATCGACATCAACTCACTATATGTTTACCCCTTTTTATGGTTGAAACTAACTATTTACGAAAAAGCTACACCTTGTTCGACATGGTCAAGAGGTTCCCTCGGATATTGTTTTCTACCTTTTTGGGTTCGAGGGACAAATTACGAAAAGGGACATGATGAAGTTTTACTTATTGTTTTTTTTTCAAACTCTCTAAACATGAAAAAGGTACTGAGTTATTCTTATGTCGGGCTCGTTAAAATTTTGTGACAAAAGGCTCATCACCATTATGGGAACGAGCTTCTCCTTCCTAGGGCTCATAAAACTTACTATGATGGATTCATTCAAAAGAATGAACTTATATAGCAGCCATATGCTATCCCCTTCAAGATTGTGATAAAAATAACTAGGGTACTTGCTAGAAATAGCAAGGGAATATCATGATGAGACATCCTTTGTATAGGAAGCGTGGTTCTCTTGAACATGACACTCTTTTGCTCTTGTGTCGGATTTGGGATATTTCACTTAGTCACTTGTCCTTTGAGGTTTGGGTGATCCATATTGCCTGTCATTCAACTATTCCACAATATCATCATGACCTTTAGTCCTGTGTTGAGTCAGATGCTGCTGCGCTCTAGAGTTATTTCACCAATATGTTCGAGAGAAGTCCAATATGCAGTTATTTACCCATACATTATTTGAGTCATTGTTAGAGTCCTGAATATCATTCCACTTTATTCATTATTTCATGTCAATGATGGGGGATTCATCATTGCCCTCCTTTGACAAGTCAGTTCTTGTCAACTTCAACTCACTATCTAGATAGATGAGTTAGGAATTCCCTTTCAGTAACTTAGAGTTGGCATGCCTTAATGGTCAGTTCTTCACATCTGACAATAGGTCTTCATTATTGGATTTTAATCAGGTGATTCCATGAGTTCCTTACCTCAACTTCGTTATTACATTCACAGATTTTACTATTGTACCTTGATTTTCATTTTCATCAGTGGTGGTTTGTATCGTACCTATTAATGACTCACATCATTGGCTGTAATCAAGTGGTTCTCTAGCATGTTCAACTTCAACACATTTATTCACATGCTAGGATTCAAACATTGATTGGGTTGGGATGGAGTGCAAGAGACTGAGTCCTATCTATTATGGCTTAGACTGCATGGAGTTTTATGTTATTCATGATTGTACACATGTTTCTACTATACAAATGGTTGTGACCATACCGTGAGACTTAATATTTATATTGATCCTTGTTATCTAGATGGTTGTGCCCATACCATGGATCTTTTTATATAGTCCTCATCATCTCGATGGCTGCATCCATGTCATGGATTCATGTCTTAATCTTAAATATGTATATGTATATGCATCCTTGATTTGCAAGTCTCATGATAGTGTGTGTCTGCATCCTTCTCAAAATCTTGTAAAGCATTTCAGCCATCACTCCTCACTCTAGCTTCATGCTTTAGGGGGCATCTGTTACACAGTATTTTGTCACACCTCCTACACTTCCCCGTGACATACCCTGAAGTGCTTGAAACATGATCATTATACAGTATACTCATGAATGTCTACATCTCAGATCCCTCCTTTAACGTTTCCTGGAAAATATCTAGAGCTTTCCCTGAAGAAATAGCTCATGAAACCCTAAAATGAGAATCATTGCCCTTATGAAGCTCAAAACCATGGTGATTGCTTGTTTCACCTTGTTAAGCTAGCGATGGCATCACTCTGTTCTCTCTCATACCCAAGATGGTCTCAAAAAGGAAGTTTTCTTAAAGAGGATGAGAAGCTTTATGATATAGAAGCTTCGAGAGTAGTAATCTAGATGTGGTTTCACGTTGATGAGGTCAAATCCTTCTAATTTTACCTCTTCTTCTCATCCCTTGAGCTACCTCCTTAAGATGTGGGCCTAATCCTATCTTTGGGGGAGACCTAACTCCCTATCCAAGCCTATATTTTTACCCTCTACCATTCCCATATGGTTGATTAACGTCAATTTCCACCCCTATGTTGAGCTTGTGCTTAGAGATTATTCATTAGACTTGAAGAAGGAGTGTTGGAGAGTTTCTTGGCTTGGACTTTCAAGGAGAGACTTTCAACATCAAGGCTATGGTTGTAAGCTCCCTCTTTATTCTTCAAATAATAATACAACTACTGGTTCGTCTTCCCAAAATATATATGTACATGTATGTATTGGTTTGGAATTCCTTGATCAGTTTAAGAGATTATTATCGGATTTGCTATTGGCTTTGGAATTATTCATTGTATCTTGGTTGTTTGTGTAGGTATGTAAGCACTGAAGGAAGCAAGAAGAAGACCTTGAAACAAGCAATTCAAGGATCTCAACAAAGGAAATCATATTAGCATCAAAGCAAGGTAGGCCTTCTCTCTTGTTCTATTTTTCAATTGTAATCTAGGAAGATGTCTAGTTGATTGTCCGTTTATTTGCTAAACCCACTCATTAGGGTAGATGGATTGTCTTTGTCTATAGAGAGGATTAACCTTTTCAACATGTCCTGGGATCGCTCCATCTCCGTACTACAAATTTCCAGGAGCTATCCTTCCAGCTTGGGCATTGAGACTACACAATGTGCAATCCCTCCTAGACCCTAGCCAAGAATAAACTACTCACTGTGAAATTCTAGTCATCAACATTCCACATTGTTTAATTGGACTACACGCCTGTTAGTAAAAATTTCACAATCCATGTCATTAGAAGCCTTGATTTCTTTCTGATCATACCGTGATGTTATATTTGCAAGAGATAATGTTTAGATGAGATGAGTGTCATTTATGTCCCATGGGTACCACACTCGTGAATTGTATATCTCCAACAGTCATTGTAAAATAGCACCAAAGAGAGATGCTTCAAGAGAGGACACTGAAAGTAGTACTGGGGAAGTAGTTCAACAAGCACCAGTTAACATTCCAATATATGTGGACACTCAATTGTTCATAGGAAAGGAGTCAGCACTAACATGGAAGTAAGTTGAGAAGTAGTAGTAGGAGGCAAAAATCCAGTACAAGATTGGGGAAAGAGGAAGTTGCTGACATAATACAGGGAGAAAAAAGATGAAGAGTGAAATTGATTTCAATCTTCGTGCATGAAAATTTGGAAAAAGAGGCAAAGGGAAGAAGAGGATGTAGAAAATAAATGAGAGGAAGAGAAGGAATAAGGAGAGTTTAGGAGGAAGGAATAGGAAGAGAAGCATAAATATGAAGAATAACAAAAGCAAGGTGCAATAAAAAAGGAATCAACACCCAATGAAGTTGAAGAGTTGGAATAGCCAGAAGCAGAGGAGGACATTCATCAAGGAAAGGGTGAAGTGTTGGAAACCATAAAGCATCCAACTACCATTTCTGATGTCAGCTTGGCCTATGCAGGAGAAACTTGCCCAAATTTTAAGTACCTGTTGGCTAAGAATAAACAAATAGAAAATCAATTACAGGCTTCCAGGAAAGAGGCCAAAAAAATTCAAGATGAGAGCGCAGTTTCTGTAATGCGGGAGATGAAGAAAGTGATACTCGCTCAAGTATCAACACCTCAAAGTACCATGCTAAAGCTCTATGACGAATTTGTCACAGTGTATAAAGAAGTTTGCCATGTTCATGGCTTAGAAAAATAAAGAAAAGAATCTATTCAAACTCTCAAGAAAATATATGTTGCCATCATAGATGTACACGAGTTGACAATGTCGTACAAAGGGGCCTCACTTCACCTAGCAAAGAAGATGAGGTCGTAGGCATAACCACAAGAATAAAAGGTCTGGAAGTTGATCCACAACTTTCAGTATATCACCCTATTTATTAGTAGTATACTAGCCTCCTATGCATGGTTGTAAAACGGTTTGGATATTATGGTTAGAATGCATAGGATCCCATAAATTGATTCTCTCATCAAGGATAGACCTAAGAACCAAGTCTAACTAGATATTGATGAGTAAATTTAGAAGATAAGGAAAGAGGCCACCAAGGAACACTTGTAGCTGAGCACACATAACATGCAAAAGTATATTGGTTGTCCTGTCATGGTGAACATCATGTTACACATTCTTTAGAATGAGTTCAACATAGGATCCAACACCATTGACCTACATTCCATGGTGTCAAGAGACCGCTAACAGAAATACAACATCAAGTAGTTTTGGCACATCATCACGTACTACCAAGCTTGGAATCAATATGTGAATGAGAAGCATGAAGTGGAGGTTGTCGAGTTGGTCATTCCACAAATTTCTGAGTCATAGTGTTTTGTCTTGTTAGGCTATCTCTAGCCTATTTTTCCTTACCTCAGTACATTTGGAAATTGTTATATTATTTTTAAGTATGTTGAAAGTGAAATTCCAAGTGTTATTAGTGGAATGTGAAATGTCATCATTTGATGTAATGAATTATTTTTAAATAAGTTGAAGGTTCATGAGGGTATTCAAAGAGTCACAAAGGGGAATGTCAAGGGTCGCCTAACCATTTGTTATAAATATAACCTCATAACTCATAGACCGGGATTATAGGAGCCAAGATTATGGCTAGGCTTCAACTTAGAAAAGGCTTGGGAGTATTGTGACGAGCCTTGGCTTCTGCATAGTGTAGAGCGAGTATACATCTTTGGAAGAGAATGTGTTTTTTATTGTAATGTTCAATTATTGGGGCTAGTGGTTGTCAATGGTGTATGTATGATGGAATTTTCACTTATAATAAGAATATTGATGCCAACATGCTTTCATGCATGATTTTTTATTGTATTTCTACTATTATGGTCACTTTATGAATGTATGTTGTTTAACTTACACATTTTCTAATGAACTACTTTTTATGGAATTGTATGAATCTTGTTGGATGCGTGTTGTTGTTCTAACCCATCACTTTAACATGTGGACTCTTAAGCATTTTATCTTGTGATGTCATTCCACTCATGTGATCCTTTCAAGCTAAATACTACTATAGGCTTATAAGGGGCACACTTCCTTTTCCCCTCTATCTGTTAGAACCCCCATGCATCAAACTTGACTCTCTACTGGGTTTCACACTCACTCTCACCTAAAGTTAACATACTTACCTATGCATGCTATGAGGGTAAGGTAATTACACTACCACCCACTGTTGGGACTCCTACTCGAAATGGTTTGAGGTGTGGTTGGGATTTATTATTGGGGAGATCCCATGAATGTTTGCATGTCAAGCACTGTCAAAATTTCTGGAACTTGAAGGAGGGCTAGTTGACAAGTTGAGCCCTTGAAGTGTATTTTGAACTTGTCCACATATTTAATGACCTTTTTGAAATCATAACCCCAACATGCTTCTCTCGCATTGTTTATTTTAAAGCCTTGGTGAGAATTATAGATGATTTGTCCAAATTTAAGTTCAATGGTGACAATGCAACACCCTTATTCAAGCAAACAATATTCTTTGCTCACTTCTATGAGATGTATGATGTCCACTCAAATGACATTGTCTGTGGGTTGTTCACTTCCACATTGCAAGGGAATCCAAATCTATGGTGTCACACATTTCTCACAACCTCTATATACGCTTTTGATCACATGTTCAAATAATTATGTCATGCTTTCTTTTTGTATGACCGTAAAACACTTAATTAAAACATTTTAAAATTGCAAAAATCACTAGATGAATCCCTTCAAAATTTTCACCTCCATTTTCTTCACTATTGTTATGAATTTCCTGAAGATGAAGTTAATTGGGAATTTTTGGATCAAATATTTCAATATCTTGTTCATTTTCCTAAGAATCCATATGTGTTAGAAGCTTTCAAGCCTCTCCCAACATATGTCAATGTTAGAGCTTCTGAATTTGAGATAGACAAGGTTATTGTCCCAACTGACCCTCTATCCCCATCTCATCAAATAGAATTATCTCTGTAGGTTAAGGTGGGAGAAGTTGAGCATCCATCCGTTGATCCGTCACCATTTCCTTCCACCCCACCTTCTCAAGACTTTTTGCACAGATTTGGATTACAAAGCCCATGATTGTCATGTGGTCTTACCTCATCATCCTCTATCCTCTGGTTCCTTTGATCCTCTAGATTTTGGTGTCTTATTTTAATCTGTTTCAGATCTGACATGTCATGTTGACAAGGATTAAGTTTTGGATGGAGTTAGCATTGAACAACCGACCTGTGTTATCATTTTTTATGATTATGTCTCGAAATCTAAACAATAATTTGAGGTGAAGGATAAACTCCTTCCGTCTACACCTCCTTTGCCTTATCCTAATATCTTCCATCATTCTTCCATTTTTGTCCCATCTCATGAAAATTCATTTCCATATTTTTCTACTTCCGATCATTTACACAACACGTGGGATGTCAGTCC
Source organism: Pinus taeda (assembly GCA_000404065.3). Classification (NCBI taxonomy): domain Eukaryota; kingdom Viridiplantae; phylum Streptophyta; class Pinopsida; order Pinales; family Pinaceae; genus Pinus; species Pinus taeda. The sequence goes on from APFE031616770.1 coordinate 135,651, forward strand.
TTCATATTATTGTGAAGAGGACAAACATATCTTCCTTTATCCTCCCAATCTCTCATCTTACCTTTCTAGAAACATAGAGGGTGAAAATTCTCATTTTTCATTATCCCCTATTTATGATTCCCTAGATCATGATGATGTCTTTATTCATCTTGAAGTTTATGATCATGGATGTCGTGATCTCTTAATTCAATCATCCAATCACAATTTTGATTCACTTTCTATTGATATTTCTAATATTCCAGTCTTTGATGATCCATCTTTTAATGAAGTGGAAACTCCTCAAGCTGTCAAGGAAATTCAGCCTGAGCTGATGGTTATGTGACGTTATCATAGCCTTAAGGTTAGTTCCACTTCTGATCAGAAATATGTTGAATATGGCCAACTGCCTCATCACTTTATTGTTCACATTGAAGACCAATCTATTTCACAATTTTCGCATCCTCCACCAGAATCACATTATCCTATTACTCATGCATTTGTGGAGTCATACGTAGCAAGCACTGTTGCGAAACAATTTTTTTCTTCTTTCGTTATGTCTGATCATTTTTAAAGTTCAAAGGTTTGTACATGCTTTTCTTTCACACACAATGTGACATGACACCATTGTACATCTACATAGTGCCTTTCATGTGCTTTCCATATTTACCTTTCTTTAGATGAATTAAAGCTTCAAAAACGTTGTTTTGAATTGCTTTATCTATATTGTTGGTTAGTTTTCTTTACTATCTTATTTGTCAATGATTCTCTCCCTTACATGGGCCAAACAATGTATCGATTGTTGCATTGGAAGTATCACTTTACGAGACTTGGCGTATGTTCTACTTAGGTTAGGATTATGAGTAGTTTTTTATTTTTGTATTTTATTTCTTGATTTATTTACTTTGTTTTTCTTTGTCTTACCTCTTTGCCTTGATTAATTTTTTTTTAACCAATAGGTTAATTTCCACATGAAACCATTTTTGGCTTCTTAGACAAGCAGGGTGAAACTTAAGGGGAACTTATACAACTATCAACACTTGGTTATATTTATATTCCCTCTCTTTATGTCAATATTGCATTTATTTTAGTCGATGATACCCTGATGGAAACTATGTTCCTTTTAGAGAGAATCATGGTGGGATCAAGGTTCTTGCACTCTTAACTAATATGGCCTACACTAATTGGTTTTTTATAGTCTATTAACCCTTGTAAACTCGGTCAAGTAGAGTAAGGAGAGGGAAAAACCTTTACAAGTACGTTAGAGGTATATACAATTATCCTTCCCTAAAGGGACAACCTCCTATACTCTCCATAAATCTAGATCCCTCTTTCGCCTCATGAAATAAATAAGTTCCTATCCAGATTTCTTTGAAAAATGAAAAATGGGAAAATAAAATAAAAGATGAAAGAAGATGAAGTATTCTTACATATAGAGGTGAAGAAAACAATTTTTTTGAGGTACTCTCTAGGCTCACGGCAATGGAACAACATCAGAGATCAAAATAAAAATTTGACATTTTATTTTACTTCTGCATCTATATACCCCTAATCCCCCATCAAAACAACTTAGATTTACTTGGCTTGGTATGTGTGCTACTGATAAAGAGAATGGTAGGGACTTGATATAAAACTCATCTAAGTGAAGAAGATATTACAATCAAAGAAGTGAACTATACTTTCGGAAGATTTAGGCTCTCTTTTCATGAGACAAGGTCCATACAGAGATCTATATTTTTGCCAATGTGTTGCCAATGTTGTAGTGGCTACAAGAACCCTCTAGACATTTTCCCATGCTTCATTCTCGAGTGTCCCTTATAAATCATAGCAGTTCATCTCACACTAATCCAGGTACTTATGCTTCAAATAAGCTTTATTATTTCAATATTGGCTCCTATTTTCTCACTTAGCTCTTTTTCTAACCAACAAGTTGATCTTTTGCCTTTCTCTTTTGACAGTTCTAGGCTTTCCTTAGACAATTGTGCAATCCTTGAGGGAAACCAACTTTTCTCTTAGAAATTTCATCTTATTGACTCATAGTGGGCCTTGAGCCCATGAAATGTGAAGAAATGACTACCATCAAGCCTTGAGGTGGGAAATTGTGCAAAGAGGATAGGTATCCCAGAGCCACTGAGCCCAAAAATAGCACAAACCTCACTATACTTAGAAACTATGCAGTGCATGAGTGAGAGAGTTTCCTATTCCTTCCCATAACTGTGAAATATTTTTGGGAAATACATGGTAGGTTACCCATTCAAAAGAAACAAAAATAAAGGGAAAAATGCATCCCTAGGAATTAGGGATCTATTATTAGTTTCCCAAACGTGGCACATTGCTATCTTTAGAAGTTTTCGCCAAGTGTGGTTCTTTTCCTTGAGCTCGTGCATGCATGTCATAACTTTCAATTTTCTAAATTATATGTAATGGACACCTTTAGAGCTTATTTTTACACTCTATTACCATGCTCTAGAATTTATAAGGAGAGAAAGGAGCCTTCGAAGCATTGTCATCACATTTCTGGGTGAGTTTTGCTTTTATTGTCTTTTGCCACTTTTTCAGTCACTTTTGTTGTTTAGCATATGTGAGTGTTGTTACAATTTTTTATTTGCATGCATGTTGTTTTTTAAAATTGGTTTATGTTTTAGAATATTTGTTTCAAATTATATATTTCCTTTCTCAAGTGTCACATGAGTTTTCCCATTTTTCCACCCATGGTCGTCATTGTGGTGACTCTCTTCAAATGATTCATTCTCATTTAGTTTAAGTTATCATGCACTTGTTTCACCATGAATCAAAACTTATATATATATATATATATATATATATATATATATATATATATATATATTATATTTATATCTATTAGTATTAAATATATATATATATATATATTATTATATATATATATATATATATATGCACTCATCATCACACTATCTTTTAGATCTGCATGATTTTAACACTGCCCTTGAGGAAATCTGGGTCCCCTTGCCTAGATCCCACAGTCCATTACATGCAATGTGCAATCTGGGAGCTCAAGTCCTTTTCCTTGGCTTCTAGAATTATGCAGAGCCTTTCATGGGTTGGTTCCAAACGCACACTAGGAATTTCCAGGAGGCAACCTCCCAGTTTGGCCACTAATACTGTACAAGTGCAATCCTCCTATGCCCTTCGCAAGACTGAGTTGCGCATTTCATAGTTCATGTCATCAAGCTTCCACAGACACTACTGGGAATTTGTATTGCATAGTCCTCGCAGTCATTTAGTCACCCCTGTCAGTGAAAATTACAGAATCCCTCTCACCAGATGTCGTGCTTGCTGCATGATCATGTTGTAAATTTAGATTTGCAAGAGCTAATGTTTACATGCCATGAGTGTCCTTTTTGTCCCACAGGTACCACACTCGTGAAGCACTTCTCTCAAGCAATAATTGTACCATGGAAACGAAGAGAGCTACTTCAAGAGAGGCCATTAAAAGTAGTACTAGGGAAGAAGTTGAGTAAGCGCTAGTTCACTTTCCAATATATACAAACACTCAATTATTCATAGAAAATGAGTCAACACTAACATGGAAGCATGTCCAACAGTAGTAGCATAAGGAAACAATCCAGTACCAGATTGGGGAAAGAGGAACTTGTTGACATCCTACGGGGAGAAGAGACCTGTAGAGTGAAATATTATTCAATATTCATGCAGACAACTTTGGTAGCAGAAGGAAAGGGAGGCATAGGACACAAACAATAAACAAGAGAAAGAGAGAAAAGAAGAGCTTGCTGGTAGCATAACTAAGATCATAGAAATCATAACAGGAACTGAAGGAACAATGGGAATTTAGGAGGAAAGAACAAGAAGAGAAGCACAATAAGTAGTAATAAAAAAGGTAACGTGAATTGATAGAGGAAGAAACGCCCATACAGGTTGAACAGTTGTAACATCCAGAAGAAAAAGAGGACATTCATCAAGGAAAGGGTGATAGTGTAGGAAACTAGGAAACATCTAATTTCCCTTGTTGATGCCATCTTTGCCTATGCGGGAGAAACAAGATCAAATGGTAAGTACTTGTTGGTCGAAAATGAACAATTGGAAAAGAGCTTGCAGGTTTCCAGGCAAGAGGTAGAGAAAATGCAAGAGCAGAGTGCAGTTTATGTAATGGGTGAGATGCGGAAAGTGATACTCATTGAAGTATAACTACTTGAGAGTACCGCGCGGAAGCTCTATGACGTATATGTCACCATGCATAAAGAAATTGTCTGTGTGCATGGCTTACAACAGAAAAGCAAAGAGTTTGTTCAAATTCTCAAGAACATACATGCTGCCATCGCTCATGTACAAGAGTGGACAATGCAATACAAAGGGAACCTGCTTTAGTTAGCACGAAAGATGAAGCTGCAGGGAGAGATGGAGGAAGAGAAGGTCTGAATGTTGATCCATAGCTATAAGAAACTTGCCCAATTATTCAGCAGCATATAGGCCTCATATGAATGGTCGTAGAACAACTTGGATGTTATTGTGAGAACGAATAGGATCCAAACAATTATTTCCCTCACTGATCCTAGACCTAGGAACCAAATGAGGCTAGAGATCGATGAGTACATGGAGCAACAGAGGTGTGAGGCCACAAGCGAAGACTTGGAGCTGAGTGCACATGACATGCAGAAGTACATTCGTAGTCGTGTCATGGTCAACACCATGTTGCACATGCTTTAGAACAAGTTGGACATAGGTTCCAACACCATATAATTGGATGCCATGCAGACAAGAATTTTCTATCAGAAAGACACCATTAAGAAGTTTCAAGACATCATAGGATAGTACAAAGTTTGGCATTAATATGTGACCTGTTGAAAATAGCAAGAAGAAATGCTAAAAATAGAAGCGATAAAAATAACACTACTATAAATAGCACTTTGGGTGCCAGTGCTAGATTGAGCAACAGGGAATGAAAAATGGAATTCCTAAAAATAACATTGCTATTTTTAGTAGTTCAGGATGGATTCCTATTTTAGTCAGTCCCTAAACTAAAATAGTGAAGTGAAATTCTAATTTGAACTTAAAAGTTGTTTGAAAATAAATTAATTAATTCACCATGAGTCAATTATTTGTGAAAAATCAAACATGAATTCTATCTAAGGACATGCAACAGTTTCTCCATTAATTGAGGAATTTATCCATCAATTAAAGAGATAATGATGAGTTCTAATTTGAGTTGTAATTAGTTGGCTCAGTTAACTGAGTCAAGTCCAGTTAGATTGATTTAAACAATTTGTTTAAAGTAATGTGAGTTTAGTTAGTTAATGCATGCTTGCATGCAATTTCTACACTTCAGATAATTGAATATTCTCTCATTAATAACTCATGCATGTCAGTTCAGACAGAGACCTACTTGAGATCAAAGAAGTGACAATGTACTATCAATTGGATGAATTTTTTCCTATAAAGGAAGCTCATGCATGGAGAAGAATTTATCTCCTTCAGGATTGCATAGTTAGATTAGAGGATAGTGAGTGTGTGAAGAGGCAAATTCATAGAAGTGGCTGCACTGGACACCAAGGAAAATTGTGCAAAGAAATAGGAGGCTTGGCGTGGAGAGGAGAAGGTTTGAGAGAGGCCTTTGACTGTCTATGAGCAGTAAAGGGATTGCAGAGAGAACATGATAGCTTGTGAGTTGATTCTCTTGTAATGTAGAATATATTTCTACTTGTATGATAATACAGAGTTCGGGTTTTAGGCTGAGGCTTTCCCCATGATATTTCTTCTGTGTTATGTGTGATTGATTTCTCAGTCTCAGTTATATGTGTTCTCATTGATCATGCTCAAATTGATTAACCTTCTGCAAAGTGTTTTAGAAGTAGATCTTGTATTGTGTTTTAGTATATTGCATAATCTATTGATTTATAGTGGGAATTCCTACATGGTGTCAGAGCAAAGGTGATCAACGCAAAGAACAGTATACATGAAATTCAAAGTTGGAAGTTCGGTTCCTGAAGATAGAAATAGAGTTCTTATCACATATCAATTCACCTATGGCATTCAATGGTTTAAGACTCAAGTATGCCCTTGATGGCAACTCGATTTATATAGCTAGAAAGGATTGCATGGAGGTACTATTAGAGGATAATGGTCTAAAGGACTTCATTGATCAAGAAGTCCCCAAGCCGACTGATGCTACTCAACTGGCAGAATGGAAGAAATGTGTGTCTAGAGTAAGGAGAATCCTCCTAGAGGGAGTTCGAGACCATATTTTCTCGAGCCTCCATGGGAAGGAGACACTGTTTTCAATGTGGAAAACATTGAAAGATCTATATCAGAATAGCAATGATTAGAAGAAGCTAACACTGAAGGAAAAACTTCAGAAGATCAAGTGTGAAAAGGGTTACATGATCTCTACATATCTGAATGAGCTCACCACATGTAGGGACGAGCTTGGAACTATAGGGATCTCAATAGCTGATGATGACATGGTGAGTCTTGCACTCCTCTATCTTCTTAAGAGCTGGCATAGCTACCAAGACTCAGTTAATGGAAGAGAGAAACTGCTAGATTGGGAACGAATTTGGTCATATTTGATGCAGGAGGAGATAAGAAGAAGCACCAGAGATTGTTCTTCATCAATGGAGGATGAAGAAAATTACACCCTAGTGAGTAAGGTGAAGAAGGGGAAGGAGAAGGATTCTCTTTCCCAATCTAGTTCTTCCCAAAGTGGGAAGAAGTTTGACAAATCGAAAGTGCGATGCTTTCGTTGCCTTGAGGTGGGCCATTTTGCTACAAGTTGTCCACTAAGGAAATCTAAGAAGGGATCCATGGAAGGATCAAAATGATAGGCACTGGCCTCATAGTTCGAGTTCGATTTCACAGTGTTCACATGCATCATTTCATCCATGGTGGGAAGTGGTTGGTTTCTTGAAAGTGGAGTTTCTTTCCACATGACCAATGATAAGAGTTTGTTCAGTACTTTGGAGGATAAAGATCTCCAAATACTCATAGTGATGGATAATGATGAAAAGTATAGTGTCTCAGGTGTAGTCATAGTTGTTTTTCAGAGGGACATGGATTTCGCATCGCCTTGATCGATGTCAAGTATGTACCAAGACTGAAGAGAAATTTGGTGTCGATCATGATGCTATAAGATAGAGGTTATGATGTAGTCTTCAGTAAGGGAAATGTTTTCCTTAGACACATCATCACTAGACAGGTGAAGCAAATCAGTTCACGGGTCAAGAACCTGTATGCTCTTGAGGTTAAAGATGGATGCAACGCCTTGAGGAGCAAGGAAACTGATGGAGACTTAGTGGTTGAGAGGGAGAGTACATTACCACTCAACATGTAGTGCCAGAAGAAGTCTTAGGTGATTGTGCGAGAGCCACAATTGGTGAAGCAGCTTCAGGAGGTTGTGGAGTAGCCACAACTAGAGAGGTTGAGAGGAGAACGAATAGAGACATCTACTCATGCAGAGACATCTAGTAGGGGGAAATTTCGATCCAGGTGGGAAGAGGGATCACATACATCCATACCTTCACATCGAAGGTGGGGCGATGTGGAGTGATTGTCCTAAGAAGGCTTGAATAGGGGTAGGATCCTTGAGCTACCCAACCTCTTTTATTCGACTTTGCTACAGGAGTCCTGAAGAGGAGTAGAAGGACTAGCTCAGTGCGTAGAGACAGATGTAGATGGAGTGGCAGAGAGAGTTACAATGCAAGAGTCCCAGGACTATGTAGAGTTAGTAGGCTATAACAGTGCAAGAGGCACAGGAGTGTTGCACTAGTGTAGCATGGGACAGAGGGTTGTGCAATGGTGCAAGATGCATGGAGTGTTGTAGTATCTTAGATGTCAGAGAGGGAGCACATGTCAGCAACAGTTAGAGCTTCAACGTCATAGTATGTTTCTAGCCCAACAAAGAGGTTAGTGGGGAGTTTTTTTGTTTCTAGAGTTGTTGGAGCAACCACACTTGGTAGAATTGTTGCATGCAGAACATTCCAAAGCTACAGGATCATGTTCGACTTTAATGGCTTTCTTGTTGAGAGGAAGTGTCAAAAATAGCAACAAGAAATTCTAAAAATAGAAGTGATGGATTTATCTCCTTCAAGATTGCATAGTTAGAACAGAGGTTAGAGTGTGTGAAGAGGCCACTTCACACAAGTCACTGCGCTGGACCCCAAGGAAAATTTTGCAAAGAAATAGGAGGCTTGGAGGGTAGAGGAGAAGGTTTGAAAGAGGCCTTTGGCTATCTATGACTAGCAGAGGGATTGCAGAGAGAAAAGGATAGCTTGTGAGCTGATTCTTTTTTTAATCAGACTATATTTCCACTTGTATGATAATACAAAGTTGGGGTTTTAGGCTGAGGATTTCCCCATGATATTTCTTATGTGTTATGGGTGATTGATTTCTCATTCTCAGTTATATGTGTTCTCATTGATCGTGCTCAAATTGATTAAGCTTCTACAAAGTGTTGGATAAGTAGATCTTGTATTGTGTTTTAGTATATTGCATAATCTATTGATCTACAATGGGAATTTCTACATGACCGAGAAGAATAAGGTGGAGGTTTTCAAATTTGTCTTTCCCCAAACTTCATAGTCATACTATTTTGTCTTGTTAGGTTGTCTCTAGCCTATTTTGTCTTACATGGGTACATGTGGAAATTGTAATATTATCTGCAAATATGTTGTAAGTGAAATCCCAGGTGTCGTTAAGGGAATGTGAAAGGTCATCATGAGTTGTAATGAATTATTTGTAAATAATTTGAAGAGTCATAAGGGTAAGAGTGACGAAGGGGAATTTCAAGGGTCACCCAACCGTTTTTTATAAATAGAACCTCATAACTCATAGAATAAAATCTCAGCGGCCACGCATAGGCTTAGAAAATGCTCGAGGAGTATTTTGACAACCCTTAGCTTCTCCATAACATCGAGCGAGTATAGTTCTTTGGAGTAGCAAATGTTCTTGACTATAATGGTCCAGTGTTGGGGTTAGTGGTCATGAATGGTGTATGTATGGATGGAAATTTCTCTTATAATAATAATATCAATGCCAACACGCGGCCCTTCATGCATATGTTGTTATTATAGTTGGACTATTATAGTTGCTTTAGCAATGTAGGTTGTTTAGCTTACACATTTTGTTATGAACTAATTTGTATGAAATTGTATGAATCTTGTTAGATGCGTGTTGTTGGACTAACCCATCACTTTAACTTGTTGACTATTTCACATATTATCTTATGATATCATTCCGCTTGTGTGTTCCTTTAAAGATGTGTACTATTACAGGCTTCTAAGGGGCACACTTCCTTTTCCCCTCCATGTCCTAGAAACCCCATGCATTTTAGTTGACTCTCTGGAGGCTCACACACTTTCTCTCACCCAAAGTGATCATACATACGTGTGTGCGCTACCCTAGTCAAGGCACTACACTACCAACCATTGGTGGGCCTCCTACTCCAAATAGTTTGAGGTCTAGCTGGGACTTATTATCAAGTAAATACCCTTAATTTTGGTAGGTCTAACAAAATGAACATGTTGTAAATGAAGAATCATATGAATTAATAAAGCCACATATTTATTATCCATGCAAGTGAAAACTATGTATCAGAGTAACTCAATATGAAGGATATAACTATAAAAATATAACAAGTATTTGTTTATTCAAAAATAGATGTACTAGAAAATCTAATAAGAAGAACCTTTCCCAAAATCCCAAAAGGTTATAAAAAGTACTAAAAATATCATACATGCAACTCAAATGTATGAATACAGGGATAATAAACTCATAACCCAATACCTATAATAAAAATTAAAATACCTATTATACATACTATTACTAAAGAGGATAGCAGTATTTCCATCTAGAATTTGATATCAAACATGTCACATATGAAATATAATCCCAAAAAAATATATAATAGATATAAAACATAGAAAACAAAATCCATTTGTAGGAAAATCTATTTGAAACAAACATTTGGAGAACTGGTGCATAAACTTGGTAAAAGCATCGGTACTTTAACAATAAAAATTCACCAACACTTACAATCTATGATACTATGCACTAAGGAATTAATGGAAAACAACACTCGTGCTTGAAAATTATAGTGCCCTGATGCTTAAGTCTTCTTAAAATGCCCTAGGAAGTACTTTTGAGGAAGGGCACAATGGTATGAAATAAATTCTTGCAACATATATTCTTTTATCATCTCGAATGCATCATGTTGTTATGTGTCAAAATCCATTGTGGTTGATGAGTTGTATTAAAGGACCGGTGTTCGACTAATATAACAGAACTGGTGTTGTTAATTTAAGTAATAACGCCGAGGTTTGAAAAATATTTTAGAGCATTGGGGCATTGGGTTTATGAGAGCTTTGGTGCTGTAATAGTAACAATGCATTGGATCGTACAATTTATGATGCCATGAAATGGGGTTTTAAATGAAAACAACACCGATGCTTCGAAGTATAATGCACTAGTAATAATGTGTTTGTGAAAGCCTCAGTGTTGTACTTTTCACAAAGGGGTCTCAGTTAGGAAAAAAATATTGTAGTACTAGTTCTTTTACGTAATCTAATACATCAATGCATTAATGGTAACGATGAATTGTTGTGATAAAGGCAAATCACACTAGTGCATGAAATGTATATCCTCTAGCTATGTATTGATTTTAGACATGGACCACGATTTTGTATGTACAAATGCATGAGGGTACCATTTATTATTATTATAAATATCTTTGTTGAAATGTTCATATTTGAAGCAATGCACATTAATATATGATGTCTTAGTATCTATTTTCTCATTTTTATTAACATCGACCTATGACAGTGGAATTATTGTTATATTATAAATCCTTTATTCATCGAGAAATCAACATATATCTAATCAAAATATTCATATAAATTAAATTTTAATTAGTTCATTTGTATATGATGTTTTATTTATTTGTTATACCATCACATTTTTCATCTCTTCATTATATTATTTAATCATCCATATATTTTATCAATAGTGCAACATTTCACAACAACATTGGAGAATGCAATAAAATGAATTAAAATGAATTTTATTGTATATGAACAGGAGTCTCTTTGTCATAGAAAATGGAATAATTATTGGTAGTCCCTCACCTTTTAATGGGGACACTATCTCCATTAAATTAAACAAAATGTTTGATTTTCATAGACAAATATTTCAAAAAATGCAATAACTAGCATTCATATCCAAATAGATCATCATACTTCACTCAAACTATAGTGCTCAAGCTACTTCCATGACTTGGGTTATTTGGAAAATTGTTTTGTTGATTGCATGATTTTTTTTTTTGTCTTTGTCATGTTCCACCTACAAACACAAAAATAAATTGTAATGAGTGTATCTACATTGGTGAGAATGATGAAAATTGAAATAAATATTATACATCAATTTAATTCAAATAGTAATGTAGCATTTCAATAATCATGTCATGAACTATACACACTCTTTCAAACCTAAATCCCATGCATTCTTTCAACATCTCATTTGTTGGCGCCATTCTATACTTTGTTTCCTACAAACTCAACACCCCGTAAAAAATAATGCATTTAATATAAATGTATTTGTTTTTCTATTAATTTTAAAGTCAAGGAAGTATTTTGATAGATCTAATGATATGTTGAAAAATTCTTGTCATATCAAGTAACAAGTCCATCTATAGATTTAGGAGCCTAGGATCTTCCCTAATGTCTCAAACAATCACAGGGAAAACTTTCTTCTCAGATAAAATTATAGAGAGTTGGTTTCCAAACTCCATCCTGAATCTAATATCAGGCCTACATGACCACACGCTAGTGGGTATCCGTATCCAAGGACATCCCTCACCCATCGGGGCCTCACCCATATCCACATCTAAATGCGGAGGGGTTGGAGGCATGTTCTCAATGAGTTACCAATATCTACAAAATATAGAGCACACAACAATAATTAGACAATTTCATTATGCAGTTTATAAAAAAGTTTAAAGAATGTGGTAGAAAAAAATTTATTCTAGTTAATTAAGACAATAAAATCAAAGTAGATAAATTTAAATAAAGAACTAATATTACCTCTATCATATGTTGGTTCATCCTATGTGAAGAGTATGTTGGAACTATGTCGCCAACACATCCCTACATAATGACATGCCACCATGATGAACGTGTGGTCAGACTCACTAGCTAGTAGCCCCAATGTGTTAGTAGGAATATTGGCTAGATACTCTGATCGGTCCCTCTTAGGCATCATGTCGCCCTACATGTCAATGAGTTCCTCATTCATCGGCCTAAGGAAGGTGATAGTCAAAAGTTGGCATCGTGTTTAGAAACCTCTCAAAAAGGACACCAAGTAACTCTGAAGAAAAAGTCAAGTTTGACCTCCCATGTATCATAGCATGAAACCTATATAAAACTATACAAAAATGTTGCAAAAAAATGCCACACCATCCAATACTTCATGGTCTTTGCACCAAAGAATTAATATAAAATAAAAGAGGGAAACTAATTTTTTTCCCATCACTGGTAGAGTGTGTAATGGTAGTCACTAATTATGAGAGTGTCCTAATCTACTTTGCACCAAACGAAGAGATCCATAACTATCCACCAGTCACTTGAAAATCTCTTGGAGAAAGTACATGATCCTCAATGTATCCCTTCAAGTAGATAAGATGACTCTCTAATGCAACAATGAGGAAGGAATTAGGGAATTTCATAAAATAATACCCTCTTAGACAAACCAATGATAAATTATATGTACTCCTCATTTGGCTGGTACCACATATAAGGAGTAACATTGAAAGATTTCTAATTGAAATGTCACCAACAGATAAGTCGCACCAACAGCCCAGAGTGCCCCTTTAGGCATGTAGCCTTTGTTCTTACAAGGTATACATTCCTAAAGAGGCCTTAGGTCGTTACTGTAATAGGGTGAGGATACAAATATCTCTCCCTCTACCATTCCTCCCGCTCTCATAAAATGTTGCCTTGGTCAATCCTTTGCTCCTACTCTCATCGATCCTCTCTCTGTTGATGTGTTTGCATGATTGACATATAAAATACATAAACCCCATATATAAAACACAATTTTTTTATTAAAAGTTATTTTTTCTTATAAATATGGATATATAAATCTCAATTAAGAAAAATATTCAACCTCAATGTGCCAAAAAATAGGAATGAACCAGATAGGGTGCTTACATCAACTTGATGCACTGATCTAGCTCACATACATACATAACATTTGTTGTTTTTACATTTCAATATGGTTTGTTAACATAACATTTGTAAATTTATAGGGTCCACCATGAATGGTGCCAGCTGAACCTCACAAATGCACCGCGTCAAAAATAAAAATAAAAACTAATGAATTTCTCTTCTCAATTTTGAATTCTACTTCGTTAACAATTAAAGTTAGAGAGAAACATAGACATTACCTCAACATTTGGTCATTGGGGAGGCATGGTTTCCATGTAATCTAAAAAATCAAATTTGACCATCATTTGACAAAATTTGAATGGCATGTAGTGATAAATGGGAAAAAGGATGGCAAGCAAGGGAAGCATTGACGATAGGGTGCTGCACAGAGCAAATAGTAACACTGGTGCTTGAGATCTCTACAACAGTGCAAATGGTAAAAGTGAATTTTATGCCACTAAGTTTATCTTTTTTAACCCTGTTTCGGGCGGCTCAAGTACCCGATGGAATGGTGCATATTATGTAACAAGCACATCACCAATTTTTAAATTAAAAATCATGCCACGATGCACCATGTTATTTATGCACCAAGGGTTTTCAAAACTAGAATAACATTGGTGCTTTGGGGGAATATAGCACCGAAATAGTGAAAATGAATCTTACAACTCATATTTTTTAAAATTTAACCCTTTTCCAGTGCTATCAAGTGTTATACCAACTTGGGCTTCCTATTTACTTAGCACACCATTTATTTTTTATTTTTCTAAAAAATAAGTGTAATAGCCCTTCATTATTTATGTTAATGATTTTCTACTTTTAGAGTTGGACTATTTTTAGGTTTGATGGCTAAGGAATCCATGTGGAATTGTGAAACAATATGATCAAATAGGAATCAATGTAATGTGATTAATATATTATTATTATTAAATAAATTGTTGCTAGATACTCAGGAGAAGGGAATGAGAGTTAAAATATTTCTTTCTAATTGTGAACAATTATGGATGGATAAATTCAAATGTTTCCTTCCCTAAAAAGCTCCTAAAATTCATAGGAAAGGTAACTGGAAAATAGTATATTATTATAATGGTAGATAAAGATCATAATAAACCACTTAGTAGAGGAATTTACTAATTTGGTGGTGAAATAAAGTGCTCTGGGAGAAAAAGACCGGCTTTAAAGGAAAAAAGGAAAGCACCTTTTCTAACACAAAGGCCTAGGAAGTTATGTTAGGAAACCCAAAAATGCAGTACGCATCCAAAACTCTCCTCGAAAGGAAAAAATATAAAATATATCATTTAGGAATAAGAAAGGTTGTTTATTCCCATGGAAAGCATATGTTAGCATGAGGGAGAACTGATGGAATTTATTCATGGTTGGGAGGAGCATGTTGTATTCTTGAGTATTTTCCCAAGTATAATTTTGAATTAGATTAATCGTGTTCTACTACTGGATGTTAGAATGCATTTTAGCATGGTAAATTCAAGATGGTGTGTGGGTAATGCATGGATTAAATTATTGGGTAGTATTTTATGTCATTACGGACTTAAATTTTTTGTTCTAAGGAATAAATTTAACTTTCCATGTGTGGCATGATTGAACGTAATCACATGATACTCTTTTTTAATAGTAATTTGATTAACCATGTGTGAATGGCTAAATTTTATATGACAATGAGGTGATGATACTATAGTTATATGAATGGCGCCGTAAATGGTTAGAAGTTTTCTAAGAGAGTTGTAATGATAAGAAACATAAGTAATACCTTATATTTTCAGTTATGTAGAAATAGTTTACTTTGATAAGAAAATTAGACCTTACTTGTTTAGATGGGGGTGATACAGACATGTAGTTAGGGACAACACAAGAAAAAAGAAGGAAAAATTGAATAACGTATGAAGATCTATTAATTATGTTTTCCCTAATTAGAAATTCTGAGGATATCCACTATGGAGAGCATCTAGGAAAGAGTACCCATGATAGCTATGGGTGCGAATACGTTGTACAATTGGGAGGGGAAAATTATATAAATTCAGGAACATAGTTTGCTCATTCATTATGCTAGTACCAAAATTATCCCATTACATAACTTCCCTAAAGCTAAAGAGCTAATCCTATATTTTAAAATTTAAAATGAAACCAACGAACGCCTTTAAGGTACTAGAAAAGAACATGGTTGGTAGTAATTAACTAGGTTCTATCAAACCGCTAGGACAGACTAGGAACTAGCACTTGAAATCCTAACAAGTATGGAGCAAGTTCCATGTTGATTAACAAGAAAAAGAAGAAACAAAGGGGTAGAACCCTTAGGCTCGTATATTTGATAATATCTAAACAGTAAAAATGTCCAAGATAATTTTCAAATATGCAAACTTAAGTATAGAATTTATGCATTTAACAAAAAGACAAAAGTTATTCATTTCTTATAAAAGAAATTAATTCGCATCCAGGGTATCGTCTGAGCATTAAAAAAACATCTAAATAGATTAAATGGAATTTCATTCCCATGAAAATGTTATTTATTCAATTAACGAAAGAAAATATGATTTTGCTTTCTTCATTTTAAAAAAGTCATACAAGTGTGAATGGAGACAGCAAACCATATATTTTACAGAAACAAAACATGGAAAACAAAAAAACACGGTTTTCTTTGGAAAAATCTTATTTTAATCCAAATTAAAAATCTTATGCGTATTAACCAATAGTCTCATGTACCTATCTAGATTCCATATGAAATAGTAAATTAAAAAATTAAAAAAAAAACCCTCACACGATTGTCATCGAATTTATTCAATACACATCGACCATTGCAAGTGTCAATACTAGAAATGTGAAGTCATACAACTCATCACATACTATAATGGGGTCCAAATACATGGATGACCGCAGATAAGACTCTTAAATCCCATGATATAAACATCTTAATTAAACTCTAAAATTGTGCTCCCAAATAGAAGAGACAATAAAAAACACTCATTATATTGAGTGCCAAGGAGTGCTGACACATTCATTCTCAGTACACCTGGGTGTTTTTTCTATAGCAGGAAGTCCAGATGATGTTCAGTATAGAAAAAAAATTGTGCCATCACAAGCGAGACTTAGACATGGGAATCTCACTCCTTTTGCCTTGAAAGGAGAAAATAAAAACATCCCAGCTACATCACTGCTATGCATACTTGTAGAAAATATTGAAAATTCGATTGAGCATAGATTTACCCTGGGTAAAGTCCATTGGAAATAAAAACTAAAAACGATTGTTGCTAGACATGTATAATATACCTAGAAAGGGGTCGATTTTTCACAAATCTCACTCGCATATTTCATCACATATTTGATTAGTGTCAAAATAGTGCACGAAGGGTCACAACTCATGAAGACATAAATTAGAAACTAGTATCCAAAACAAAATATAATAGAAAAATGGGCAATCTAGTAGGCAACAAAATTTTCTTAAGGAACATAATGTAAAAGGTAAATCTTTACAAAATAACGATACTATAACTGGAATTGGGAGAAACTTGGTGTTCGGTTCTAGGAATTTTTCATAATTCCATCCATATTGAGAGGTAGAACAAACACACAATATCATGAAGGAGAATGATAGATTGCCTAATGACAAGGGAAAGATAGGAACAAATACAGTCCACAAAAGGGTAAAAATCTCAATAACAATTCAGGACAACAAATATTGTGGATTGAGCTTGCTGAGGCTTCGTAACCCATTGAAAAACAAAAATCAAGAAAACCCTCTAATAACTTAGCTATGAATTTATTTTTTCCGGAAATAATGAGCTCCAGAAGAAAATAACTTAAACCCTTCAAGTAAAAAGAAAGTGCCTCCAAAGTCATTAAACCTATAAATAAGAGAATACATAGTACTCAGGTATAAATTGCAGCTAACCGAGACAACGTTCCAGCAAGAAACTACAAGGATAAAAGAAGAAAAAGCCCTTTTACCTAAATATAAACATCGCAGAAAAAAATACTCTATGGGACTGAGTACACAAAGACTCTATGTTCTTGACGACACTAAAATAGTTGAAAACAAATGAGCTGATGTAGTGTGGGTTGAGTTCAGCCACAAGAAAATACATCAACATTTTAATAAAAAAATCATTTCTCATACTGTTAGAGTCTAACTGAAATCGAGAGGTGGCAAGCTGCCAAAACCGGGTGTGACAAAATAGTTTTGAAAGTAATAGCATCTTCCCTGGCGTCATTTAACATGTTACATTTATTAGGTGGTGAAACATAAGCAATTGGAAAGAATGGTAACAACGTTCAGAACATTAACGTAGGATGATAAAAATATCCACTATTAGATTAGCAGGGTAGAATCTCCACCATTGAAGTTAGCTCAGTACTAGACATCACATGAAGATCATATGGGTAGTGAAGAAATGGTTGGCGCTCGTTGGCGTCACCATACCCTAGGACTATTAGTTCATTAAATGTTTATTCCCTCGTAGCATAGTAGCAAAGTGACACATAAATTCTTTAACACAAATGAAACAAATTATTCCAATGACGAGTTAAGGGAAACACTATTGGAATACACCATAGAAAGCAATAGGTATGCATAGTAACACAATCAAATAGAAATTTGTTGAATCCTTAATCTAATGTAAGGTGAAATAGTGTAAGAATTAGGTGGAATGGATATGGTAAGTATTAAAAATATTACGAATTTCACCCAAGTGACCATGGAGATGGAATATTTGTATGTAGCAAATCTTGTATGGTTTCTTGTGTCATTAAGCCACAAACTTAAACATTCATCCTATGTTTTTATAGGAAAATGTCTTAGTGAATGAGAAGTATAAGTGTTAAATCTTTTGATTAATACTACTTAATGGTTTCATTAAATTTCACCAGAAAAAATAGTGTGATCGAGGTATGTGACAATAACCCTCCCATGATACCACTTTATCTATTAAGCATTCATGTGGACCATTTTATTAACAACACTAGGAGTGGCTATGTAAGAAGAGCAAATCTAATTTTAAATTAAAAATCATTTCATGGTGCACCATATTTTATACGTACTGGATCATTCAAAAATAGTAATAACATCACTGCTTCATGGGAGTATATCACTGAAATAGTGAAAATGAATTTTGTGAGAAACATTTTCTTTAAATTAACCCTTTTTCTGGTGCTATCGATTGGTATATGCACCAATGCTTTAGATTCACCTAGTGAACTACTACTTTTAAACTAAAAACATTGTAGTCGTGCACCATGTTGTATACACATGGGCATTTTGTAAAAGCACATATCACAGGGGCTTCATGGCATTATAGAAATAGAATGGTGAACATGATTTTTATGACCATTTTTTTTTTTAATTTAACTCTAGTTGGCTATTATCGAGTATTATACCCATTGATTCACCAGATTTAGTGCACCATTACTTTTTATTTAAAAATAAAATAACTCTTGAACGGTGCACCATTTTTTATTAAGCATCAGGACATACAATTCTATTAATGGCAATTATTCTTATTATATGCTTAGTATAGTAATGTTTTTTAAATTAAAAACATTTCCATGGTGCGTCATGTTGTTTGCACACTAGGGCTTTTGTAAAAAGTGAAAGGACTCGTGCTTTGTGTGAGTATAGCACCAAAATAATGAAAATTAATTTTACGACCGATATTTTTTTTAAGTTTAACCCTTGTCTAGTGTTATCAATTAATATTTACACCAAGATGCTCGACTTACTCGTTGCACAACTATTTTTATTTTTATAAAAAATAACTCTTCCATGGTGCACTATCGTTTGTTAAGCATCACACATATAGTTCTATTAACTACATTGGTGCTTATTGTATACGAAGCGCAACACCATTTGTAAATTAAAAACTCTTCCATGTGCACCATGTTGTTTATACTCCACGTCTTTCATAAATAGGCATAACACATGTGCTTCATGATATTATAGCATCAAAATGGTGACAATGAATTTTTCGATTCACATTTATTTAAAATTTAACCCTTTTCGGTGTTGTGGAGTAGTGTATGTACGAGTGTGCATGTTCTACTGAGAGTGTCATTGTTTTTTATTGTTATAACAAATAACACTTCTGTTAGCACCTAAATCCACCTCAGGCTGAAGGAAGGAAAAATTAAGGGTAACCACAAACCACGGTCAGTCTGGTAGCTAGCCCTACCAGAATAGGAGAGGGCTCTCTCCGGGTCACACTCAGAAAATAGATGAACGAAAAGGACTGAGATCACTTTCAAATGAACTATTTATCTTAGGCTAGTAAGCAAAAATGAAAATAAGGAGTGATTTTTATGAATGATTGTATTTCTGGGATGTTATGGGACCATTGGACCTCAATGAATAGAGAACTTAACATGAAGGCATAGATTATTTCGTGAGGCAAGGTAGGCTGAAAGCATAGCAATTTAGTTTTAAAATATGGCAGAATGGAAAGATTGATTAAGAAGGTGAAAATGGCATGGGCGACATGAATCCTTTTCAATGGAAGAATGAACACTGTACATGATATTTTCCCACACGTAGAGCAATAGAATTGAATTCTAGCTGATCTCACTCGAAAAATTTCACCAGAAATGGATACGAAATGAAACTATGGAACATAAAAAAGAAATGAAGAGATTGATTAAGAAGGTGAAAATGGCATGGACAACATGAATCCTTTTCAACAGAAGAATGAATCACTGCACATGAAATTTTCCCACAGGTAGAGCAATAGAATTGAATTCTACCTGATCTCACTCGAAACATTTCACTAGAAATCAATATGAAATGAACTATGAAACATAACAAGATACATATGAAACATAAGAGGCACATTTGCTACACTCACAAGCACATGAATCTCATGAATCAAAGCTACTGCCTTTAATTAATTCTCTGTAAAAATATACAATGCAGAAACAAAGTTTCTTTCCCACACTCTCCCAGAAGTTACAAGCCAATGAACCCACTTGCTTTGCAAATGGTTTGCATACAATATATAGAATTTGCTATGAAGAGATAGAACGACCAAGGGTCACCAAATGAAGGTGGAGAGCCAAACATCAGCTACAAGTGTAGTGTCACAAACATGAAAAATGGCTTGGGTGACCCTTTGCCTTCCTTTGCCACTTGTATAACTGACCATATGGAGTGAAAATATTTATAAAACCGCCACGCTCCTCCTCTTGTGCGTCGCGCTCTTTTCCATGTGACCTTTGGAGCCCTTCCCAATGTCCAAATTGAGCGCAGGATAGCTCGTTGGAAAGCATGTTCTATCTAATTTCTAACTCTACTGGAATGTTTTGATTTGGAGTTCATTTGCCTTGTCAAAAATCAAATCTCCCAAGACTGGTCAAACTGTGCCAGATGAGGCTGCCTCAAGGCAGAGTGCTGTTGCGGGTGACTTTTGAATGTCATTCTCAACCCCAAATTGATCTCAGGATAGCTCAATGAAAATCCCTTTGCGTATACTTTCCAATCCAACTGGAATTTGTCGATTTAGAGTTCTTTTGCACTGCCAAAAATCAAATCTCCCAAGCCTGGTTGAACTGTGCTAAATGAGGCTACCTAAAGGCATAGTGTTGTTACAGTCAACTTTTGAATGCCTTCCTCAACTCCAAATGGAGCTCATGATAGTTCATTAGAAAGTGGATTGTCTCTAGGTATAATTTCTATTATCGAGCAAGTCATGTGGCCAATCAAGCTAGGAGAAAACTTGCTTTTCCTGAGGCCACTCCAGAGGTGCATCAATTCTCCCAAGGCAATTGTAGTTTTTGACATTTGCTTAGAACCATAACACCTATGTAAAAAGTGAAGGACTTTTTTCTTCCATGGTCTGTTATGGACAAAAACCTCTCTCAGTTTTCCCAAATTCATCTTTGATTTCTCGGAAACATCATTTGAGTGAAACAAATCCCGATGTCTGGGACAAGGGATTTGCCGAAATGAAGTGAAATGAAGGGGATAGGGAGCTTCTAAATTCTTGAGGAAATTTTGGGGAGTATGGAGGGATGTTAGGAAGTAGGGAAAAGTGGAATCTCAAAAATTGAGTGAGGGGAAGGGCTCCAAAAAGGCAAAACACACGCCCAACCATAGAAAATTGCGAAGTTGTGGCAAGAAACTAGGGTTTGTGCGAAAATGAGGAATTTGGGGGATCTGAGTGATGGGAAGTGTTTCATAAGGTATATTATGGATAGGGGAAGGTGTATGAACATTAGGATACTAGTTTTCCGATGATTTGACCATCCAAGAGAAATTAGCTTCAAAACCCTACGAGAGGGAAACGAACATTGCCATAGGCGCAACTGAAACATAAATAAGGTGTGAAATGACCCAATGGAACTTGACATGATAATGACAACCCTTCAAATGATGGTAGATTCAGCTGAATAGTGACATAGAATGTCATTTGGACAACTTTGACAAGGGTAAAATCAAACCCTAGACCTAATGCCTAGTGACCAAATTTTACTTGAAGACTCACTGAAATGATAAAATTTGACCTTGACACCTTAAAATCACTTATGTAAGAGCATGTTTGATCACTGGAAGAAGGTTGCAAAGACTGAATCTAACAACTTCCATGATGCATGACTGTATATTAAGCATCAGGTTGTATATTTCTAAAAATGACACTAGTGTGTATTATCCAAGAACTGCACAAAATTTTTTAAAATTAAAAACCTCGCCATAGTGCATTATGTTTTTTATTCACCAACTGATTTCAAAAACAATTATTGCACGAGTGCTCCATTAGAGTATAGAACTAAAATGGTGAAAATGAATTTTACGACACATTTTTTTTATAATTTAACCCTTGTCTGTGGTGACTGAATAGTATACGCATCGGTGCACCTTATTCATGTAGTTCATTGTTGTTTTTACTTGTTTAAACAATAACCTTGTAATGGTGAACCATTTTCAATTGAGCACAGAGGCCTTTATTTTAACTAATGGGAGTGGTGCATATAATATAAGAAGTGCACCACTATTTTTAAATTAAAAACCCCACAATGGTGCACCATATTGTTTATGCACTAGGGAGTTTGTATACAGCTTTAGCACTAGGGTGTTGTGATAATATAACACCACACTAGGAAAAATAAATTTTATGACCGACAATTTTTAAAACCTAACTCTTTTTGAGTGTTATTGAGTAGTATGTGCACCAGTGTGGCCGATGTACGTAGAAGACCATTATTTTCTTATTTTTATGAAAAATAACTCTGCCACGGTGCATGATATGTTATTAAGCAGTGATGTCTCTATTTATAGTAATGTACCAGTGCATTAGTGTATTATAGATGCACCATTAAAAAATTTCAACCAAAACATCTGCCCACCCAACTCTGCTAGTGACCTTTGCTACATACATATTTTTGGGCTATTTTTATAGGGGCTTCTGCAAAAACCTCTGGTAGGCGCTCTTTTCATTGTTGTGAAAATAAATCCTTTAGCTACATGACTATGTACATTCAAATAGTGGCGATAAGGCTTATACATTTCAAAATAGCACCCTTCAATGCCATCTGATTTTTCCCTGTATGTTCTTTACGCGGATAGGAAAAATATATTTCATCTCATCTACCAATTCCTCCATTCTACTATAACATTATGTTTCTCAATGAATTCCTTACTAGAGAGGAATAACATACAGAGGGACCAAAATAATGATTTAGCTCCTCGTGAGGCATAAAGAAAAGACATCTTGAACCTCCTGCTCCAAGGAAAATAAAATATGGTAACGAAAAGGTGAGTTCCACATGAATTTCTAGTCAGTGCTATATAACCTATTCTCACGGATGAAGGTGTGATATTTTGTTTGGATAGACTTACTAAGTGAAATATTGAATTACTTACAAATAATTCCAAAATTGACTCTTTATGAAAATTGAATGAAAAATTAAACATTTTAGAGAACATCTATCTTTTCCACGTTGTTAAAATCATAAATGCTAAAAGTGTCAAAATTAATATGTAGTTTCCATCGATATTATGATAACCATGGTTAAAAATGGTGAATAAGTTCAACTATATTCAACCAACATAAAACAAGCTCAAAATTGGTTTAAACCGATAACTTGGTCATCCATGGTCAATATTGCCAATTATAGTAAACCATGGAAATCCCTCATCAACCATAACTTTACTATAGTTAGCTATACTTAGTGAAAGTCATTCAATGTCAACTATGGTCCATTGATCCCGCACACTTATGCTAACTATCAACTAGAACAACTACATTAGAAGTCATCGATATATGTCAATAGGCAATATTACTTTTTTAACAATGAAATTTCACACTTGCCAATGTATAACAACTAATTCTAGTGTGTTTTTGCTAGTTATAACAAAATATATTGAAATAAATTAACATATATCTATTCTGAAATCAATTTTCTAGGTTTCATAAAATGAAACGAGGGTGATAGTGAGGGTGAGATTGGTTGAAACATCAGAATTGTAATGTTATATGAGGGCATGTGTTGGGGTCGATATTACATAAATAATGAATATTTTCAACATAACATCTCCCCCAATGGGGGTAGGAGTGGGGATAGCCGTTATGTAAAATATAAATATGTTATACATAATATGCCTTATCACCCTAATTCCAAATCTAAGTATGAGACTAGGAGTGGACGCATATATTATGAAAAAATAAATATGTTATGCATGAGATTACCCCTAGTACTAATCACAAATTTATATTTTCTATCAAAACTTCTTCAAACATCAACAAAGAAATAGAGGATATATTTTTTATTATTCTAGCACTCCTCCATAATAATCTTAAGAGTAGCAAGGTCATTTATAGTTGAATTATATCTTGTAAACATTTTCTTCCCTTTTATATATATTTTGTCATAGATTTTAGGTCAAAGGCTAATATTCTCTTGCAAAGTAATTATCTAGAGGTTGGCTAAAAATGTGGCAAATTGAAACGGTAATATAGTTAGAGAGAATAATTTTATCGCCGCTTTAAAAATATGTGAAATGAGCCATTAAATTCATAGTTTATGGAATTATTGACTTCTTACTAAATTCAAGAGCTTATGAATGTTAGTTCATAGTTGTATGTGCAGTCCATGTTTTTCCAACTATTTATATATGATAATTTTATTGCACTACAAGATAAAACCATATTCTTGTGAAGAGTAGGCCAAAAACATAAAATAAATCAATTATCTATCTAAAATGATACTCAAGCACCACATGTGTAACATCTTCCTTTTTATAGCATGGTGTGGAATCTACCATATCATAAAATTTATCCTCTAGTAACAATTTTACATCATAGTTATAACCCATAGGTGCCATAGTTAGTCTAAAAATGAAACCATGCTTTTGTCCTCCCACTACATTTCAAGTACAGGTAAGGTAACATGTAGCCTAGTGTTTTCGCTTCTCGCCTTGGACAATTGACAAATTCTATAATAGTAAAATAATATTATGACATCTTTATTGATACTACACTTACTTGATGGCCCATTTTCTCATTAGGATTGAACTCTATTTCACTATGCATTATTTGAAATTTTGCAACCCATTTCTCTTGAGGAATTATACTAACCTATGGAATGACTACCTCTTTATTTTGTCTTTTGAAGGAGTGGTCATCTCTATCTCTCTATCTCTCTCTCTTTGAAATACCCTTATAATACTTTCACATAAACCCATCTCTCTCACTATATAAAGATATATATTATTTTTTTTTGTAATTATTTTTTTTCTCAAATTTTACAATGTTATAGATTTAGAATCATGAGCAAAATTATTAGAAATTATTTTATTTCTATAATCTCCTCTAATGTATAATTCTCCTAAAATTTTATTCAAGCATTTGTTGCCAAACATATAAAATTTCAATGCCCAACTACTGCACAAGAGTCTTATACCACAATAGCACACTCTATTATAATTGAAACACACACATTCTCACTGTTATCACCAACAAAAAATTACCTAGCCATTTCAAGCTAGGAATTAAATACACCACGTGGATTTAATTTTACAATAGTAAAATCGTTTTCACTATGGAAAATACATTTGAAAACCACTTTCATTGGATTATTTTCTGATTTAAATAAAAAACCCATGAGAATAACTAGATCAATCATTATATATTTTATTTTCTCAAGGATTTTTTTTTTTTTGTAAATTAGGCTACTTCTATTATTATACAAAAGGCTACAAAAAAATTACATCGAGGCAGGCCTCATATTTCACCATTCGGAGATGGATTTAGCACAGCAAGACACCTAACCTGGATAACCAGATAGACACTTGTCACCGACCATGATTGGAAGACCAGCAAACTGCCAAAAACCTTAACCAGCTGAGAGATAAACCGAGTGACCCAGACATTTCTAACAGTAACAGACCCAAAAAACCATATCCCAAGAGTGTTACATATGACATTATAGCCGCATACATAGGCACGCTTGAAAACCGCGTACAGCATAGCTTCAGCTTTACAAAGTAAATCTCACTGAGAAGGCAGAGAACAAGAAATACTAGACAAACTACATTAAAGAGCCAGATCCACCACCAGAACGCCCTGGAGACAGGCTCAAGCATCCACAGAGGTGAAAGGCTGCTCTTCCACAATCCTGCAACCCTATTGATCTGACGCACTTGAATCCATGTAAGGCGCATCGTCTTTGGCCGGCTCACTTGGACCTGCCACCGCACCCAAGGTTTCCGTAGGCTGCGCTCTTTGACAAAGGACTGGAGCAGGAGGAATTTGTTCCTCAAAGACTTCTAGTGGAACTGCATGGTCATATTTCTCAATTCGGACAGAGATATAGTATGTTGCATTATCCAGTAAGCATGGGAAGCAGAACCGGGTTGAGGGATGCGAGTGATGCTCGGAGACAGTAGCACAAGCCCGCCCTCTACCTCTCCCTCAGCCTCACCTTGCGCCCCGTGAATCAGTGTCGTCTGAAGAGGATTCCGCGGAGTGAGAGGAGTGCTGCGGATTGGCTCTGCCTCTGGCGCCTCCCCGAGACCCGCCTCTGTGGCTACTAAGGCGAAGCCTTTCTCTTGGCATTCTGAACTAGAATGAACAGTGAAACGGCACAGAGAGCTGTGGCTCCTCAAATCCAAAGGCCTAGGGAGCCAAGAACTCAAGCCCAGAGACGTTGAGTTTTGCGGAGGCACAGAGGGCAGGATATCGCCGATAGCGGAGACACACAGGGGCGCCACAAGCGTAAACACCCAGAACAACCGAAAGGAAAACACAGGAGCGTGAAAAAGACAGACAGTTTGAGCAGGAAACTCAGAGGAAGAGACCAAGGCTTTCAGAATCAAGGGCTGAGGTCTGATCCTCTGAGACCTTCTCCAACACCCACAGACCTGTTGTAAACCACAACAATGAAGACCCCAGAGCCAAACAGTAGCCAAAACAGAATGAAGGAAATGAATTACCAGCCCCGGCTTGCTGTAAATATACTGCGCGACAACTATCCAGGCCATGTGTGAACCAACGCAGCGCAGCTACATCCCTGATGCCGAAGGAACAGAGCGCGAGCGAGGAGTAATGCGATGGGCGACTGGCTTAAGGTGGAGTTTACTGCCTGCATTCATGTTAAATCGACAGGGGTGGCAGGCCCTTAATTGAACCAGACAGATGGCGAGGCTGGACTACCACTTGCCCAGTGGGAAGCCCGCCTCTTTACCTCCCTTATTGATGATCACCCGCAGCCGGGATTTTCTCTAGGAATTATTACTAAAACATTATTTAATAATTATCCCTTGTTCAATTTGAATAAATCCCTGAAGATTATTTAAATAAACCATTATTTATTTTAATTTCCTTATTTTTTTATTAGAATAATTATTAAATCACTGTTTAATAATTATTTTGATTTCACACCTTTCTTATTTCTCGTGAAATAGTTAATAAATTAATTAATTTGTTAATTATTTCTAAATAAAGGAATTTAACCAATTTAAATTCCTTTCCCCTCTCCAATAAATATAATAAAGTATTCCGAGTAGTTAGATCCAAATTTGGTCAATAATATTTTATTATTCTCTATTTTCAAGATTAACTCCATACTTTTCTACATAGAGGAGAGTTTTTCATTCATTCCTCAGCATGATCATTATCATAGTCAACATTATTGTCTTTTTGCTTCGGCTCCCATTTGAGTTCTTCACCTTGTTTATGTTTTTTCACAAGATTGAGAGAGAGAATTATACTTCTAAAGAGTCAAGGATATCAAAGGACCCATCCCGTAGAGGGGGACTTATAGACCAATTTGTAGATATCCTTCAACATGTGTTATCAATAAACATTTATTTGTTTAAAATCATCTTTCCATTGCATTATTATTTTGGATATCTCATTTTGCTACTATTTGTTTTGGATCTTATTTCTTTTAGTGCAGATTTTCCATTTGTGTTGCAAACCTAGAAGGATAACAACCATTGACTTGTTGTTAGGATCACTTTTCACCTCGTGACTTGAGTGAGGGTTTTTGGTACATGTTCCATGAATTTTGACACTAAAAAATGGTCGCTCCACTGGCTAATAACCACATTCTTGGGTGAATGAAGTTTTAGAAATTTCAAGGTGTCTTCAACCATTTCTTAGGATTCTCAATTTTATTTCCAATTTAAGCCCTATTTTCTCATATTTTCATATTCTGAAGGGTTTTTGGTCTTTTCCACAGGACATAGGCACCATCCGAGCACGAGATGACAACATTTGTCTGAAAGTTGCCACTTGAGACAACTAAGAACATAGTGCACTTTTTGCCCCACAAACTATGGTACCTCAAAAAATAGGTCAGTACCTGCACTCCTAAGTTTTTTTGAAATTTTTTCAATTTTTTTACAGTTTGTCTAAGAGTGTTGTCTACAAGTTGGTTTGGGTTTTCAATTCTATTAATCATCCTCCCTTAGGCCTAGATCCACTTGTTTTGTCTCTTTCAGGAAGAAAATAGGCCCCTAGGGTTTAGAGTACTCCACATCGGTAACAAGACATTTGTTGAGTGAGGAGTCTAGTGTTTTCAACAGTTTTCGCCTTTGTTTTTCAGATCTGATATATTACTTTTTAGATCCATTGGATAGGTTGATTTTTCCACTTTTCTGACATTAGACCTTGGGTTTTCCTTTTCTCCTTTAGGAACTCATTGAGCATCTTAGGTCTTAGAGCTTCATACATGTCCTTTGTAGCAGTCTTCACCTCTGGTTTTTGTCATTTGTCAGCATCATTTTCAGCAACCTAGAGCCTTTAGATCCTAGTCCCTTGACATCACATATTTTTGGCTTTTTTATGTGTCTTTGAGTGGCATGTTTTCCTTCTTTTCCTTAGCTGCTTAGTATCCTTTCTAGGTGAGGTTTTGTATGCTTGATTGACTGTTTAATTTTCTATCATTGTAGATTCATTTACAATACTTCAATATTTTACTTTCAGTAACATATGGCATCATGAAACATGCTTAGTGAACTCATCCACTTAACACATCTTTTACACACACTCACACCTTAAGAAAACGAGAGATTGGTTATCACTCCCAAGCAAAGACATTAGACACTACACCTTAATAAATCAACACATAGACTAAACCTACTTTGGCATTGGAGCCAAATAGTCATTCTAGTGTAGGTGTAAGGAGGGTGGGATAGTCTTCCAATAACACTCATCGGTTAGTTTTCATTGATACATAGAAGTTGTCATATTATGGAGCATAAAATCCTTCATCATCCCATGCTCAAAGCTAGAGTGCATCAGAAACCTCATCTAGAGAAGGTTAGGCTAGGTCATCATGCAAGAAGTTCTCCTTCGGGCTACCCAACCCGTGGCACAAAATTCCATATGGTGGTCAGCTACCAAGAAGCTCAACACTCGACCTCCCCCATGGGATGAAGGTAACCATAGCAAAAAATATTAGGAGAACACCTTATATGGCTGGCTGTAGGAAGCAGTTGGTCCTCTACCCCACCTTGCTCTAGACAACTCTAATTGCAGAGATGAGATTCTGTCAAGTAAGAAGTTCTTTTGGAGGCCGTATGAAACAACAGATTTAGGATTATCTGTGGATTCTTATAACCCATATGGCAGAGGCATTTTTATTTGATAGGAGGTGTTTCCTTGCATTAAGAGTAACATCATTAAAATAGTTAGTTTACACTTGTAACCACTTCACTAGTTGTTTGCTCGTTGTTTGTTTCTCTTTCCTTCTTATAATTATCACATTGTCTAGACATGAGAGTGCATCCAAGGCCTTTATCATGTCAAATTCGAAGGCTTCAAGCTTAGGTCCCATTAGACCATGTCACTCCTCCCCATGAGGAGCGAGTTCATACTGCAAATCCTACATCGAGTCATCATTCTAATTCTAATTTGGATTCTACTTATTCATCCATTGATTCCATGTCCCCTGATCCTCATATGACCATCATGTCAGGTGCCGATGCAGGTTCAGGAACTGAGGGAAGTAACCCTGTGCTAATGAAGGTACTCTCATTAGCAGAACCTCAATCGCTGTGGTCACTCCAACTCCTTTACTTATGTTTGTCATTGGTCTAAGTCTCCTAGATTTTAACCAGATTATTAATGATCCTCGTCAACACCATCCCACATGGTCGGTAATGCTTACGGAAGTTCCCTCACACATCTCGAAGTTTGAGGGTAATCCTAGAGAAGACCCAACCAATCATGTTCAGTCCTTTCATATATGGTCTTCATCCAATTCTCTTACTAATAACTCCATTCATGTCTGGTTTTTCCAATGCATGCTCACTAAATCTACTATGAAGTAGTATATATACTAGCCCAGGGCAACCCATTCCATTTTAACGACCCTTGCCACAACCTTTCTTTCATATTTCCAGATACCTCTCAGTTATGATATCGGTACTGAACTTTTGACTTCATTACGTCAAACTTATGCCACTCACCTTTCTAACCATGTTCAAGAATGGTCTAGTAGGAGGAGCATCTATCGAGCTAATGACTTAGAAGACCAAGTTTATATGGATTACTTTCGTAGATCATTGTTGGCCCCCATTACAAAAGATGTCGCTTCTCACTTTCCTCAATTTGACAAACACACTCTCTACATAACTCTTAAATTTGACCTGATTTACGGCCAACGAGGTCATGTTTACACTATCATCCTTGATCTACCTTAGCATGGCGCTACTAATACGCTAGGGGCATATCATGTCATAGATGGAATTGTTGGAACTGTTTGACACCATCAACGATAATCTCCCCCTTATATAAGGTGTGGTTAACCTCAGGAAGGGACCCATCCCATGTACAATTATCCCTCTCCCAATGCTTATCAGTGCATTCCTTATCAAGGTCTTCGCACACCATATGCATATCCCTGTCCACATCAATCAATGCTAGGGATAGCTATTGCACTTCCTTATTATAACAATGTTGCCCCATGTCCATCTTATTTGTACGCACAACCTAGCACTTCAGTTTCTTTGCCGCTAGTGCCTGAGGCCCCCATGCTTGCTCCCCCTCCACCACAATAAGGAGCTCCTACACAAGGATAAGTGTACGCTCAACAAAGTGGTCCCAATCACCCAAATCATAAGAAAAGGGACAAGGGGAAGGGAAATAGGAACCAACATTAGTAATGTAATCAAGGAAGGTAGGGTGCACCACCCAATGCCCCTCAGGCTCATCAACCTAACCTCACAACCCAAAAAAAGGGTGGTTAACCTAAGAAGAACAAGGGTCTTCGTACGAACAAACCTTATTCTTGTTATGGAGTTTTTGGTCATTATACCAATAACTATCCCCTTTTTCCTTAGATTTGCCAATCCTGGGAAGCTCAAGGATTCTCGAGGATCGGACCCTTCTCCTCCTCCTCCCCCTCATGCTTCATCTCAAGCCGCTATGCTTATCAACCCCTTTCCTCACTAAGGGTATATAGTTACCCAAACTTCACAAAGTCATGATGCTCAACCATCTCCTCCATCTGGTCACCATGATTATCATATTCTCATGATGAATTCTGATGAGGGAAACATTGAACAAGTCAACCTCCATACTCAATTGCGTCAGTATGATAAGCCACCTCCAAAGTTTGCGACTGAGACCCAACCCAAAGTGTCTATCGGGCCTCTATTGAGACCCAAAATTACCTTTACAAATCCCTCATCCAAAGGTTGAGGTCATAGCAAGGATCTCCAAAGATCTGTTATGTCGAAATGATGCTTCTGCCAAATCCGCCCATACATATGGTATAGTAGATGACTTGGTGGAGGCTCTTACTACCATTGCAACACTCAAATTCCTAGAGATGTTCCCATCGCATTGAAAATATCTACTATCTACTCTAGGCACCGTAGGTCCTCAATAATATCTAATGATTGGGTTCCATGTTGACAAGTTAGACAACCCTCCTTTACCTTCATTCCTTTCTTTCCAAATTCTAGTCTCCATTTTAAATGCCACTCTCCATCGATGTATGATTGAGGAAGGCACATGCACCTATGTGATGGCCACCAATGTCTGGAAACAACTTGGGTCCCCTAATCTATCCCTATCCACCATCAATTTGTGTGCATGTGATGGTCATTCTTCATAGGCCCTTGGCTTATTTGCTAACTATCGAGTCCCAGTTTCTCGCAAGAGTACTTATTTTAACATTGAAGTCATTGATGTTCCCCTCGACTATAACATCCTTTGGGGCTGTATTTATACTTATGCCATGTCAGTTGTTGCATCTACAGTTCACCGTAAGAAGTTCTTTTCCCACAATGGAATGATCATCATCTTCGATCAGTTAATGTATTACGATTCAAAAGCTCAGAATTCGCCACAAACCAACATCTCCTCCCTGGCTCACAATAAGACTGTCTTGGCAGTTTCTTGTAGAGTCTATAAATATTCCTCCTTTCTTAGTGTTTACTATGGCCCACTTCCTACTCCTTATGAGTCTAGCTCATTGATTATTTTCATGCTCCAAGCATCATGGGTTGGCCTCAAATGATTTATTATGTCTGCACAGTAGTCTGCAGATTTTCCATTTGTGTTGTAGATCTAGAACAACATCAAACATTAACTTTTTGTTACAGTCACTTCTCACCTAGTGACATAAGTGAGGGATTTTGGTACATATTCCAAGAATTTTCACACTAACACTCAGATTAAGGCTTCATGTATAGTCTCCCAAAGTGAGGAACATATCTATATTTTCCAACCATGCTTTAGGGAGTCACCCATGTGTGGATCCCTAGGACTTTGGCAACATAAAATTTTCTAAATTCCTATGCATGTGGTTTCTATTTCTTTTTGAACACTTAAACAAGCATATATTTTGCTCAGTATTGAGATTCAAAACAAAGAATTGAAGTTTGAGAGATTTTTTAAACATATTGCATCATGTTAATCACTCCACTTGTAGAAATTTATTAGTTCTATAAAACATGTTCATCTCTAGGTGGGGACGAGTATTTAGGATATGAAAGAGACACCATGTTTCATCCTCCCATGGATAGACCCCTTCCTATTCACTTTGAATTCATATTGTCATTTTATCATAGAATATTTAAAATTATAAAAAAAATATGATGTTTCCAAATCCTAACTAGGCTCTAATATTACATGTAGCTCCCCTCCATATGTAAGTATTTTCTTTTAGTATTTTTATGTATTTTGTCATCAATATCAAATTTTTATAAATTTTGTTTATAGGATATCAAATGTAATAATTTATTGTTTACTGATCAAATAATTGTGTGTGTGTTTGTGTGTGTGCATGTATTCTTAGATTTTATGTAAAGTGCATTGAAAGTGCAATTATAGTTTATTGATCAATGAGTGAAAGCGCATTTCACATAATTTCTTATGTGTGTTTTAATGTTCTTTCCAAATTTGTGGGTTAATCGAGGATGAAATAGTGTGTCCAACCTTATAGGATATAGTCTTGAAAAAGGGGTAAAAATCCTAATTTTCTTATGTTAGGGTAACATTGGGAAAAGTTGGGTGAAATGGGGTTAACATGCCAAAAATGATAGGTTTCACCAACATCCCTCCACCTTTTAGAGCCCATGGAAAATATATACATGTAGGAGAGTTGATAACAAATGAATAATCATAAATTATCGATAAAATCATCTATAATTGTTATTGAGATATATGTGTAAGGGCTTTAAGAAACCTTGTCTCCTACTAATTTTGGGGGTGTAAGATTCCAGTCTTGTTTCCTTTAGAACGGGTTATTAAAATAAGTTTATTATTTAAGGAATTTTATCAAGCCATTCAAATCCTTCTAAGATAACATCTTGAACTAGGATAATTATAATATATTCCCTAGGTCATGCGATTTTGTTTCGAGGTCAAACCATAGCAAAATTTTGGGACAAACCAAGAATGACGTCCTACCGACCTACCCCATGACAAACAAAATTTTGTATTTCTAAGGAAGGTTAATATCCTAAGGCCAAGCGAAGATCAAATATGTGGCTCAAAGGAGGAATTTCACCATTGTGTCACAAACCAAGACTCTTGTAGTTTCCTCAAGTGATTTTGTGAGAGATTGAGAATGCCTAGAGTGTTTCAGCAAGAAACCCAAACAATCTGAGGCTCAGTGGGACTTTCTCAGATTTTTTTCATGTTTTACTCTAATAGATTAAGAAAAAATCTAAGGATTAAAGGACCAATTTCTACTCATAAGTTTTTTGAGATACTTCCATAGGTTCATTGTGTTGAAGTAAGTGTGGATCTTATACAGGGTAGAAAGGTGCCCTAGGAAGTGTAAGGGATTTGAATTGCAATATATCCAAGGTTGTTGAGGCAAGGTAACAAGTGAAAACTTGCCTATTTTAATAGACAAAACTCATATAGTATTTATTAGTCTATATATAAGTTGGGATCTCTATTTAGGGTAATCTTATACTATTGACCTTATTAGAGTATGTATGGATTGCATTTGAAATATACTTGTTCATTTAAACTCTTTGATTACATTGTTTAGGTTTTTACATTATTGGAAGTCATTTTTTATTAATGTTATATTTTTTATTGAATTAAATGATTAATTGAGTTGGCTCTAGAAACACTCAATAATCAAAGAGGACTTAAGAAAGTCTCAAAAAGTAGTCCCAAGTAGCCTTGGCATGTTGCAACCTACATTTTTTTCTTATTCTCATGGTTTTGGGAGTCATTAGAATATGGACATATGATTTCCATATACTATATGGTTCAAAAACTATATTAAAACCAAAATTGGGCTTTAAAACCATAGTAAATAAGATTTGTGACTCCTTGCAATTTGATCCCAAAGTGTCTCCAGCAATAAGTAACTTAATACAACTATGCTAACCATTATGCCAACTACACACTTTATCTTATTCACCCTCACACTTTGTTATACAATTCCATTCAAATGGTTCAAAGGGATCCATGGAGAATACATGAGAGATGACAATGCAGACAATCCAATGAAGACATGAATATAAAGAAGATTCGAGGAATATTTTTAGGGCATATGTCATGGAATATTTAAAAGGGGATATTCTCTATGAGGAATCTTTAATATTCCTAGGGGTTAGATTTTTTACAGTGTCAGAAATATGTAGAGTTTATACTCATTTGGACAAATTTTTCATAAGGAATGTGATGGAATGATTAGTTTCTTCATTTGAGTAGTTGAATTCTAGTAAACCCACCAAATAAAATCCTTGAGGAATCTTTGATATCCCCATGGACCCCAAATTTTATTGAGTCGGAAAACGATATTTTGGCAGGAACTTAACCATGCAATCTGTTTCCTCACGAGAGATATCCATTTCAAGCCATCCCAGGAAGAGGGGGTATAAGATGAATTGATGTCATATCTTGTTTTTATTTTTTTTGAGATGATGATTTGATGTTGATATCCCTATATGCCACTCTGTGAGAGGATCCTTGTATACCACTTTATCTAAGAATTTGATATTTTGTCACGATGAAGGAGTGCTTATATCACTGAGATTTCTTATAGGAGAATGTCTTATGGAGAGACATGCCACTCTATTTAAGGGATTTCTTCCTTTTATTTACCTAAAACACATCATGTTCGCATCATCATCTTGTAGCAACTAATGCAACAAACTCCCTACTCTTATCACCAGCCCTAGAGACATAACTCTCACTGGGTGAAGTCCATTATCAAGTTGTGTGTGTTATCCAATTTGATGGTTGTCATTATGTTTCCTCTTCTTTAAAGTATGAACATGAGTTTTTTCATACTCACTCACATGAAATTCTACTAACATCCCAAAACTAAAAGATCTTGCTTAATTATGGTAGCTAAGAGATATGGATCAAGTTTGATATTAGAGCGGTATTCTTGATGTGATTGTGAATGAGAACCCACACATTTAATGTGAAATAATAAGGAAAATGAAGGATCACAAAGATCTCTATCAGGACCTCCTCGGGATGGCACGCATGGTAAATATAATGTATGCAGATTATGAGGAGAAAATGGAAAAAGAGGAATATGAGAAATAGAGAGAAGAGGATGATGCTTCATCTCCATCTTCGAATGAATATACTTTTTCTTCAACTTCTTTCCATCTTTCAAATTAAGATAACAATGAAAGCCCTCAAGCGAAGAATGTTGAATTAATGAGACTTATATAAGAAGTTGAAGAGGAGAAGAAGAGATGGTAGGTTCAATACGAAGCCCTAGAAGAAGCCTTGGAAAACTTAAACTACAACGAAGGCTTAGGAAAGTCATCATCAACAGCTTCTAAATCAATAGTTAAGGTAAAAAATGGTGGTAATTTTTCAGTTTCATTTTCAAATGATGCTATTATGGTTGGAAGCTTTAAGGTCCATATTTCAGTAAGTGGAATGAGAATCCTTACCAAGATGGGATATAAATGAAGAGGAATTGGTGTTACTCACCAAGGAATGACACCATCATTGGAGGTTGTACAAAGACCTTGATCTTCAGGACTAGGGTACATTAAAGGAAAGTTCTCTAAGCCATTGTTGAAACCATTGAGGAAAAATGATGATGGCAACACATCAGAATACTCTCATGACAATGAATAATATATAGGAAGACCTAAGTCAAGCTCTCATAGCTATGATTGGACCAGAGACAGCCAAGAGAGGTATAAAAGTCTCATTATTCTAATGTTAATCTTGATTTCAAGCACATTATTAAGGATAAAACATTTTGTGGCATAAAAAAGCCATGTAGTTTTTTTGGCTTGTATATCCATGTAGTTTTTGAGTGCTAGAAGAGAATCAAAGCAAGAAAGAGGACAAGGAATCAAAGGCCTTCATGAAATCAGGGAAGGAATAAGGTTAAGAAGGACTCAAGGATGGAAATTGTTTGCAACCATTACAGCAAAGATGAAAATTATGGAGCCACATGTTGGAGTCTCCATCCAAGGCATCATATCAAGGAAAAAACACCCATGCAGGAAGTAGCTGGAAAAGTTGTTAAACAAGCGAATCATATCCAAGATGATGACCCATTCACTTTGATGAGTGAGACATGCTTTTTTTAAATATGGTAGTTTTTCATGGCCATCTTATTGTAAATCATATGTTCTGAAATCATTTTAAAAGTGATGATGTGTTTTCCATCACTTATGAAAGCAACATGATGATGGTTTTGGCCTATTTGTTATAGTAGGGGTATTGGTTTCTATTATGATGTAAACTCGATAAAAGAGTGTGTTTTATAAACTCTTCGTAAGTATGGGGATGCTTTGGTCATGATTGGTCACATAATTGAACATGTAGTTTGAAAATATTGTACTAAAGGTTTGTAGATGATCCACATGTTAGTCCATCACTTATGGCTTTATAGAACAAAGGTGAAGGAAAAGGAAGTGTGGCATGTGAAAGAACTTGTTCTGTATACAAGTGAGTAGAACATATTAAAGATTGTGTTCATGCTTTTGGAGGAGAAAAATCTCTTTAGTGTGGAGGAATTATCTAGGTGGCTCTGGAAACAACAAAATGATGAAAGAGGACTAATGAAAAACTCACAAATCAAATTCCTTGGATTATACTAAAAATAGGATTAGAATGAAGAGCTCATTATGTTGAGTCCAACAACACAGATGACACTAAAATATGAGTATGTATGAGAAAGCTACTGCAGTTTAAAGTTTGTACCCAAAAAAAATTCAACAAAAAGGTCCGAGTTTGCACTCCCACAGGCTGTCGCATGGCAGCCCAATCATCAAACCAAGTGGACCATAACAGATGACTTGGAAATATCACAAGTCGACACATGACATGTAGGTGACAAATGTGGCATATGATGTGGACCATTGAGAGTGTGCAACATGGCCGAATCACATGGTGCCACATGGCACCTCCAATTAGGCCAAAGTGGCCTTGGCATGTTAGAACCTACATTTTGTTTCTTATTCTTATGGTTTTGGGAGATGTTACAATATGGAGATATTATTTCTATATATTATATGGTTTGAAAACTATATTAAAACCAAAATTGGGCTTTAAAACCATATTAAAGAAAAATTGGGAGTCATTGAATTTTGAACTCAAAACCTCTCCAACAACAACTAACTTAATATAATTATGTGAAACATTCCAACAACACACTTTGTCTTATTCACCATCACACTTTATTATAAAATAGCATTCAAATGGTTGAAAGGGAACTGTGGAGAATACATGAGAGATGAGGGTGCAAGCTAGCCAATGAAGACATGAATCTCAAGAATATTCTAGTAATATTGTTAGAGCATATGCTAGAGAATATTTGAAAGAATATTCTCTATGAGGAATATTAGAAGAATCTTAAGATTCCCTTGGGGCAAAATTTTGAATGTGTTAGAAATATGTCGAGTTTATACTCATTTGAACCAATGTTTCACAAGGAACGCAATGGCATTATCACTTTATTCATCTAAGTGGGCCAATTTTAGTGAAGCAACTAAACAAAATCTTTGAGGAATCTTTGAAATTTTGGGGGAGCTCAAATATAACCGAGTCAAAAGAGGGTTAAGTTTAGAGTGATATTTCATGAATTTTCACTAGGAATTCAATTGTGTAGTCTGTTTCTTTAGCAAATGTATGCATTTTCTGGTCATCCATGGAAGTGTAGCTATAAAATACATTGATGTCATGTATTCCTTTTATTTTTGTTAAGATGATTATTTGATGTTGAGATTATTGTATGTCACTTTGTGAGAGGATCCTTGTATGGCACTTTACATGAGAGTCTGATATGTTTTAATTGTGAAGGAGTTATTATATGAGTAAGATTTTTTATATGAGAACATCTTGTGGAGAGACATGCCACTCTAGTTAAGGGAGTTCTTCCTTGTATTGAAAAAGAACACATCATGTATTGAACATCATCTGCAACAAATAATGAAGTGGTCTTTGTTATCAAGTTGTGTTTGTTCTTTGATTTGATGGTTATTATGTTAACATGAAATTATTCTAACATCACATAAGTAAAGGATCTTGGTTAATTTCGGTAGCTGAGAGATCTAGATCAACTATTAATAAAAGAAAAAATAGAAATGGTTATTGAAACCCTAAGGAAACCTACGAAAAATATTTCCTTGCGATATTGCAATGGTATGAGAGACCAAACATCCTCTCTTCTTGTGAGTGCATAAGTTTTTCATGCTTCTAGAGGATACAGACAATGTTAATGTAAGAAAAAGAAAAAAAACCATCTACCAACAATGGGCGATATAGCAAGAGAAGGGGAGCAAGATCCTAGATTCTTGTTAAATGCAATACTTTAACAATAATATTAAATCACCAACGCACGATTGCAAGGAAAAGACATATTGCTCACGTGATTTTGTAAGCCATAAATAATATTGAAAATGATAGGTTGAACATAGGTAATAACAAGATTACAAAAGGAGGGAACAACCATAAGCCTAGTTTCTAAAATGTTTTTCCTCAAACAAACCATAGAACAACAAGCGGAAGTAGTCATATACGTTCACTTCCTCAAATTTAGAACCATTCATAGATAGAAACCCAAGAAGCAGTATAAAAAAATAGAATTTTTGAGAAATACTTTTGGGAATAGACAACAGTAGAAGAGAACACTTAAGAAAATATGACCTTCTAAGAATACAGTAACATGATGTTCAAAAATATAACTAGAGGATAACTTAATTCTAATATAACGAGAAAGGTAAGGAAGTTTTCCCTTCGTTTATTTGATAGATTATCTAAATGCTCAGCAAGAGTGTGGGTGAACAACTTGGACACCTAAGCCAAGCTCAACCCTATGCTAGAGTAAAATTCTATCGAGTTCGCATCAAATCTAGAAATAGATGCACATGGTTGGTTGTATCATGGACTATTTACATTCAGACATGAAAATATCACTTCTTATATATATTTTACGGAATATTAATAGATATATTTGATGAGAAGAACATGAACATAGACTTCGAAGAATTGTTAAAGCTCAAATAGTGCAGATTTCACAAATATTTGATTGTAGAATTTGAACGAATTGTTTTCATGATGATGACATATATAAGAGTGATTATTTATTCTTTTCACAAAAGCCTTATCCAAACCCAAATAAGGATGGGCTAAGGAATTCAATACTGCAACCATCTAAGATGCCATTCAAAAGACTTGAGACATCAAATATGTAATAACCAAATGTAAGGCATATTCCAAGACTTTCATCTCTTAGAAGGATAAGGAGAAGAAACACTTCCAATTTCATTAGTCCAAAAGGAATATGTTGCACCTCGAAAGATGAAGCGAACTAACATGAAATAAGCTTTGTTTCACTTGAATGAACCATGTGAGCGAGAACATTGTTATTTAGGAATGGGATCCACTATATCGAAGTGGTCTTTGACAATGAGAATGGAGAAGGAGAAACCACCCCAAAAGATGACCCAGGGCTTCCAGAGAAAGAAAAATCCCATGAGGAAGAAAAATAAGAGGTAAATACATGTGAAGAGAAGAAAACCTGGCTACAAATTAATATTACATCCTTATTAACAACTGCCAAGTATTACACCTTCAAGATTACGAGAGTCATCAAGGGGGAATGCATCATAACATTGTTTGATGAAGGAGCTACACAAAGTTTCATTGATGTGGAATTAGTAACGAAGAGTAGGATTGTCATAGAATAGTTTGAAGGCCTTGAAATGATTGTATTTGATGTGTACAACTTGGATTGCAAAAGGATTATCCAAGGCTTGAGCATAACTCTTGGTAATTATACTTTTACTAGTATTTTTTATGTAATAGATCTTGCATATATAAATATCGTATGGGCAGTTCAATGGTTGTATGCATTTGGAAAGCTCCTTATGGACTACTAACCAATGGATGTCAAATACAAAAATCCTAATTGAAGTAAAGTAGTTCTAGGAAGCGTGTAAAATGCTAGCTCACACATCGTTTCCTCCACGAGAATGGAGGACATATTTAGGCATGGAGATGTAGCATCTCCTATAGAATGCATGATTATGAGTCAAAAGACACCCAACAATGACAGTGCATAATACAAAGTAGACATTCAACAAGTATTGGATAACCATGATGAGGTATTTAGTAATATCCGTATGGGATTATTTCTAAAAAGAGAATCTGAACGTACTAAAGTGTTGGATGAAGGGTCCAAGTCTATAATCACTGCACCATATCAACACTGAATGAAATTCAAGGACAAGATAGAAAATGAGATCCGAGAAATACTAGTGATGGGACACATAAGACCGAGCTCAAGTTGGTTTACCTACATAGTGTTTTTATTTAAAAGGAAGGATGGGACATGGAGGATGTGTATTTATTACAAGACATTCAAAAAAGTACCATCGAGTATGGTTATCCAATTCATAGAATAAATTAGTTACATGGAGTAGTTTACTTTTCAAATCATCATCTAATGCACATTCAAAAGTAAGATGTGCCCAAGACTATATTCTAATGCCAATATGGACACTTTGAGTTTTTGTTCATGCCATTTGGTCTAACAAATTCCCTTCTCATATTCCAATATTTCATGAATAACATATTAGACAAACAATTAAGAAAATTATTAATAGTATTTTTTGAAGACCTTCTTATATAGATCAAAACATAAAGGGGTTGTTTGGCCCATGTAGATGAAATTTTGATCATAATGCAACAATAACCAGTCTACCAAAAGACATCAAAACGATAATTTTGAATGAGATATATTCTTTATTTAGGAAACATGATTAGCGCAAGAGTGGTTCGGTACATTAAAAATAAATTTAGGCAATATTGGATTGGCGAACACTAAATAATTTGAGCTATTTGCACGGTTTCCTAAGAATTTTTAGTTATTACTCGTGATTTGTCAGAGGATTATCTAAACTAAGCACACCATTAACTAGTATGAGAAGGAAAGGAGCATTCAAGTGGACTAAGTAATCAAACAAGACATGCTGAAGGAAGTAACTAGTTTATGTCTAGTACTAGCACTTCATGACTTCATTCAACCCTTTGTGTTAGAATGCCATGCATTAGGCAAAGGAATAGGAGAAATGTTAATGTAGAAGGTTCATCCAATTGCATTGAAAAGTAAGAAAATATAGGACACAGGGAGACTTTAATCCATATATGATAAGGAAAACTTTTTTATATTTGAGGCCTTTGCAAAATTTAGTCAATACTCAGTGGGAAACTAGTTCTTAGTGAATACAAACCACAACAACATGTGCCATTTATTAGATCAAAAAGGCCTAAACCAATGGAAATAGAAGTGGGTGAGAAAGGTATATGCATATGGTTTTGATATTGAATACCTAAAAAGGAAGAGAATATTATCCCCAATGCATTCTCAAAAAATCTAGTGGTATGTTGTTTCATGGAACTCATGAAACAATGGAAGTCTCACCCTTAGAGCCTAATATTCCAAGAACAAACTCACTTTTTATCTTATGGGTAGACATCCCACATGAAAATTACAAGATTCTTAACCATATTATTAACTATAACGATAGGATATAGTCAGTTTCTAAATCGACGCTTAAGGAGACAATCATGAAGGTGCCCATGATTTACCATTAGCTCGACACTAGGATTCCTCAAGACTTACAGAAAGATGTGGGAACAATTTTCATGGGAGGTCATAGAGATGCAATCTTCAAATATATCAAGAAATGCATGAAATTCAAAGAAAATAAGATTGGACATTCATATCCTACAAGCTTTCTCCAAACTCTGCCATTTCGACAACCAAAATTGAAAAGTATCCCCATAGAATTCATTACAAAACCACCCAAAGATGAAGGAAAATATTGCATCTATAGTGTGGTCGAGAGGTTTATGAAATTTGCATATTTCTTTTCAATTCTCACTAATTATTCACCCAAATAGAAAGAAAAATTTCACTTCTGTGACTTTTTTAGTCTTCATAGATTACCTAAGATTATATTTAGTGATCAAGATAGAAAATCTATGGGAGAATCTTCGCAAGAATCTTTAGTATAACTAAGATAGAATTAACCACAAACATTAGTTAGATTCCATAAACTCGTTAGAGTCTACAAATGGGTGATGAGAATGAGATCATGAAAAAAAGGATTAATGGATACTTATGTGAATACCTCGTGGGTGAGGAGAGGGAATGTATGAAATGCCTATACCTCAAGGAATATTGTTACAACACAAGTTATCATTTTTCTATTGGGAGGACACCTTTTAGAGAAAACTAAGGATGTGACTCTCCCTCCTTTATTGACATTGTCTTTGGAGATAGGAAGGTCCCATTAGCTAATAATTAGATACACTAAAGCAAGAATATTCTTAGGAAATTCAGAGAAAGCATGGAGGATGTTCAAAATTGGAAAACGTTTTTCACATACCAAAAGTGAGTCTATCATCTAACCACCTCCTAAAGGTGTTCTTCGGAAGTCATATTTAAATTGAAATGCCAAAGTTGTGCAACATTAGAATATTGTTGAAAATTTAGCTTAGGCACCTTTGGTGATGTCTGCCTTCAAGGTTCTTTAATCATGTCCAACGCAGTAGAAGTCTCTGCTCTCTACTATAGGTTCTATCCATCCTTTCGATTCTATTCTGATTACTTTCGATATACAGAATCATGTACCACATATTCCTCATCAAATCAAAATTTCTATCGAGGTCCTTATCAAAGGAAAGACAATTCATTGAACGATTATTGATGAAGGTCCCTCGACCTGCATCATGCAAGTTTCCTGTTCAAAAGCCATTACCTCTCCTCCTCTTAACCAATGCTCGAACACCTTGGAAGCCTTTGATGGTAGAGATTCAAGACCATATGGTATTCTCAAAAACTTACCAATTATGTTATAAGGCAAGACTGTTGAATTAGAAGTACAAGTTGTAGATGCCAATCTCAACTACAACCTTCTTCTTGGGTGAAGATTGACTCATGCGACATTTTGTGTGGTGTCTTATTTGTTCTGTGTACTTCGTTTTCCTCATGAAGGAAAAATAGTCATGGTTGATCAACTATCTTTCTTTTGTTCTGGTTCATCCAGTGTAACATTCCTTATGTGGGAAATACTAAGATTCCTTACGAGATTTTGGGCATGGTTCTCTTCGAAGACTCTACTTTAATGGGTACTTTTACTCTTCCACCTCCAAATTTTCATTCAGTGAATATGATCTCATATTCCATGGATCCTTGGATTATTCGTTTTGAATATAAAATTGACTCATTTGGTGATGCTATGCCGTTAAGTCCATTGGAGATAGATTATCAAGAAATTGTTTTAGCTTCAATGGCCACTTC
The DNA here is from genome assembly GCA_000404065.3 of Pinus taeda. Taxonomy (NCBI): domain Eukaryota; kingdom Viridiplantae; phylum Streptophyta; class Pinopsida; order Pinales; family Pinaceae; genus Pinus; species Pinus taeda. The sequence goes on from APFE031616770.1 coordinate 179,516, forward strand.
ATAAAGTCATATTGTTTTTAGTGTGAACCTGGACACTTATGTGCCATCCCCTTGGCTTGGCTCTTGGGATTCTCCGGATCCCTTGAATGAGGCATTCCCCATTGACAAGAATATCATAGAGGTCATGTCCCTTGAGGATGTTACACGGAACTATCTACATCATTGTTCTTCCTTTCTCCCCTGCCTCGATGAGATGCCTTCCTTTCCTGAAGAATTTATTTATCATCCTTTTACACCTCCATTTCAAACACATATCCATGCATATGAAGTCTTGTTAGCAAGTAATATGAGCAACATCATTACAACCTTACCTGTTGACTTTTCAGTTTACCCTAAAATTATCAAAATCTTTCAACTAGGGGCACCTTTCCTTGTTATGAGATCAAGTTTTTCATGGCTCCATTCATGGTATTTTCTCACCAAGTTTCTACCATTTTCCCATTATCGTAATGTGGTTTTCATCTTATGACTCGTAACCCTCACTTGCTTGGGCGAAATGGGGGCAGAGAATTTTATGATTTTTACTTTATCGTTTTGTTGAGTCAATTCTTACACATCATGTCAACAATGAAACTTTGGCTTTCTTCATTGTTGGTTGATTACCAGATTCCGCAAATGGACTCCATGTGAACATTTCTCAAAATGTATTATGCATGAAATTGGCATGATAAATTTTGCAGATTAGTGTGTTAATTCATTGCTATGCACTTTGATTTTTAGGTGTGTTTATTTGCTTTGCAGAAATATGTTTTTCTGCTTACTGTGTGTTCCACTCGGTTTGCAGATGTGAATAGGTCATTACATTGGTTTTGTTGATGGTTATTTTCATAGCACATAGAACCTCTCTTCCACAGCATGGGTACTCTATGACCCTAATGTCGAGCTAATTTCTTACAAGGTATCTGCCTTGGTCAAACAACCAATAATATAACTGAGTATAGTGCATTTATTGAACTCCTGTTAGAAGCAGTTGCTCTTGACATTAAGGATGTAGTTGTTAAGTGAGATTCACAAATCGTTGTCTTACAATTCAACAATCATTAATAAGTAGGAAATCCAAAAATATTGCGTATGTATCTACATGTCAGATTGCTAGAAATAAATTTTCATTACATTACATATCAACTTATTCCATGTAATTTAAATAAATTAACTGATGCATTAGTAAATTTTTTTCTTGATAGAAATTTGCGTCATTTGTAAAAATAATCATGTTGTGAACACATCAGTATATATATATTGTAGGTTTTAACCCCATACAGGAATTACCTACATACAAATTCTAAAACATAGAAGAATAAACAATGAGAGAGAAAAACACATAAAACACATATAAACAAAGATTTCCCCTGGATCTAAAAACCAAGACTACCAGCTTGATTTTTCATTATGTTGCTTTCAATGTTATAATACATATTTATATGTGCCGAAGGATCCAATATCATGGACCAAAAAACATCGCATCCAATACCATGGATCGAAAACCATCGTTTCCAAAAACATGTGCGAAAATCATGCACAAAACCATAGGTGGGTCTGCCTAACCTAACATAGGGTCCAAAACCAATTTTTTTTGAGGCGCTGCCCCAAACCCCATAAAGTGGGGTTACGGGTACACCTCAAACCCCCTATGACCCCCTTGTCTAACCCCTGGTTAACTGCATGGGCTAGTCATGGAAAGAATATAACACAACCCAACATTCTCCAACTTGTTGTTTTCTTTCCACAGGAAGCCACAAGAGAGCTTAGTCATTTATCCAGCCCTGCAATGCCCATTTTTTCTCTACAACAAGAGAACTTCTCAGAGCTCATATATTTTGTCACTACATCTGTAGTATTCTTCAAAGTGTCCACCTTTACCAGCAACACCTTTTTGTCATATCCCTCACAAAGTGATACTGAACGTCAATGTGCTTTGTCTTTGAATGATATGCAGGGTTCTTTGCCAAGAAAATTGCACTTTGGCTGTCATAGTCTATCCTTATAGCTTCTTGTACTAACCCCATACTTCAACACAATCTCTACAACCAAATTGTTTCCTTGCTTGCATGAGTGGCTGCCATGTATTCTATGTCTGTAGTTGATAGTGCCACTACAGATTGTTTCTTACTCATCCAACTCACTGCACCTCCAAATAGGTTAAACACATACCCACTTGTAGATCTTCTTTGATCCAAATCTCCAGCCTAGTCTACATCAAAAAATCCATGGATATCGAAAACTCTGTCCAATCCTGGTCTTCCTTGGTAGCACAGACCATAATCACTAGTGCCACACAAATACCTGAAAACACGCTTCACTACTTTCCAATGCTCCTTCCCTGGTTTTGACATAAACCTGGTCAATAATCCCACTACATGTGCAATGTCTGGTCTAGTACAGACCATTGCATACATCAGGCTACCGACTGCACTTGCATATGGAACACGGGACATATCCTCTTCCTCTTCCCATGTCTTGGGACACTGTTCAGCAGATAACTTTACACCTTTAGGAATAGTAACCTTCACCAGTTTACTATCCTACATATTAAACCTCTGCAGTATTGTCTTGACGTACTTCCTCTGGTTTAACCAGAGCTTCCTCTTTGCCCAATATTTTTTAATTTCCATGCCCAAAATATAGTTTGCAACACCAAGATCTTTCATGTTGAATTTGGAGGACAATTGGGTCTTCAAATCCTCGATAATTTCTTTGTCATTTCCAACTAGCAACATATCATCCACATACAAGACCAGATAGATAACATGGTAACCAATTAGTTTAAAATACACACAGTGATCTTCTTTTTTTCTGGTCAAGCCATGTCCCCGTACAAATGTATCAAATTTCTGATACCACATCCCTGGTGACTGTTTTAACCCATACAGAAACTTCGTTAACTTGCATACCAATTCTTTCTTACCCTTCACTACAAAGCCTTTAGGTTTCTTCATGCAAATTTCCTCTTCCAGATCCCCATGAAGAAATGCTGTCTTCACATCCATTTGTTCTACCTCAAAATCAAAAGTGGCAGCAATAGATAAAAGTAATCTAATAGAAGTTAGCTCAGCAACAAGAGAAAAATATCACCAAAATCAATTCCCAGCACCTGGGAATAACCTTCTGCTACCAATCGGGATTTGTATTTCTCCACTTTTCCTTTTGCATTTGTCTTCTTTTTGAACACCCATTTCCTACCGATGGGTTTCATTCCAGCCGGTAACTCCACAAGATGCCAAGCCTCATTTTTGTGCAAAGATGCTATTTCTTCAAACATGGCCTCTTTCCAGAGTTTTCCATCCTCTGAATCCACTGCTTCCTTCATAGTTCTGGGATCATCATCAGTAACAGATAAAGAAAAATTTTAACAGAAGGTACATGGACTATACCTTTCAGGCAACCTTCTTTCTCGAAATGATCTTCTCACAGCTAGAGTTTGTGGCTCTTCATCTTCTAATTCTTCCTCTGCTATAGATTTTAATTCTTCCTCCTTTAGCTCAAAATCTATCTTCTCAGGTTCCTTTGGTTGGACTTCATGTTTAATAATATCTTTCACCTCTCTAAACACCACATCTCAGTTGTACACAACCTTCCTTGTTACTGGGTTCCAAAGCTTATAACCCTTTAAACCATCCTTATATGCAATAAAGATGCACTTTTCAGATTTACTATCCAACTTGGTTCTTTTCACCTTTGGAACACGTACATATGCATCACATCCAAATACCCTTAGATGTGAAAGAGAGGGTTTCTTACTAGTCCATACCTCTTGTGGAGTCTTATCCTCCAATGTTGATGAAGGTGACATGTTGACCAAGTAACATGCAATATCCACTGCCTCTGCCTAGAATTCCTGTCCTAGCCTAGCACCACTGAGCATGATTCTTTCCCTCTCCATCAACGTCTTATTCATTCTTTCTGCAACTCCATTTTGCTGAGGTGTATATGGAGTATTCTTCTTCCATGATATACCACACATCTTATAGAATTCTTCAAATTCCTTGCTTCAAAACTCTCCACCATTATCTATCCTTAGCACCTTTATCTTCTTCTCTGTCTGGTTTTCCACCAGAGCCTTAAATTCTTTAAACATGTCAAAGACTTCAGAATTCTTCTTAAGGAAATATATCCATATATTCCTTGAAAAGTCATCTGTAAATTATACATAGTACACAGACTCACCCCGTGATGGAACCTTCACAGGTCCAAACACATCATTGGTCACAAGCTCTAATATATGTTTCGCCCTCTTACCACTAGAGGGTAAACTCACCCTATTTTGCTTCCCATATACACAATTTTCATAGAAATCAAAATCCAGAGAGATATTACTCATAGCTTCTACCTTACCTTTACCATGAAGAACACGAAGCCCTTGTCTTCAATATGTCCAAGCCTTTGATGCCACAACATGGTCTTCTCTCTAGAGACCACTAGATTTTCTGCTCCACTTTTAGGAACCAAAGAACTATTGCATCCATTAATAATAGTGCTACCTTGCATCTTGTATAGAGTTCCAATATGAACTCCCCACATCAATACTAGTGCTCCTCGAACCACTTTTTAGGTATCCTTCTCGAACACTGTTTTTACACTAGCGCCATCCATCTTGCATATAGAAATCAGATTTCTGGCCAACGTAGGAATATGCAGAACACCTGGAAGTTTTCTAACCCTTCCACCTTGCAACTTCAACTTTACTTTCACACCACCAATTATTCTAGCCTTCCTATCATCCCTTAATAAGACATCACCACCATCCTATTTCTCTTACTCACAGAACTAGTCTCTATGGGGAGTGAACTGAAAGGATGCACTTGAGTCAATCAACCATGCCTCATGATCTACATGTGTACTTGAAGAAGCCAAGTACACATCCCCACCTTCATCTGAGGTGGTTTTCACCTCTGCAAAAGGAGCGTCATGAGACCCCTTTCCTTTATTAGGAGCTTTTGATTTATAGTCCCTTTTGAAGTGGCATTCCTTTCCTCATTTCCAGCACACCACCTTTACAAGCTTTCCTGGAGATTTAGATATCCCTCCAAATTTAGATCTCCCACTCGATGACTTATTTTGGTTTTTGTTCTGGGACCATCCTCGTACAGACAAGGCATCACCATTTTGGCTCTCCATATTTTTCTGTCTCATCTCCTTCGTGAGCAAGGCTGAGACTATTTCATCAAACTGAAAGGTAGTTGCATTGCTACCTATTGCAATAACCAAACTATCCCACGAATCTGGTAGAGAACACACCAAACTGAGGCACTTATCTTCATCTGAAATTTTAATATCAACAGATGGTAACTGACATACCATAGTATTAAATACATTCAGATGTTCTATCACTGAGTCTCCATCTTTCATCCTCAGGTTATACATCTTTTTTCACAGGAATAGTTTATTCACCAGAGACTTAGATTGGTACAAAGTCCCTGACTTGTCCCACAAAGCCTTCTCCATAGCTTCCCTTGATACATTCAACTATACCGAATCTAAGACACACACTCGTATTGTGCTCTTTGCCTTTTGATCCAATTTCTTCCATTCTTCATTGGACATTCTCATTGGTTTAGTACTCGGATCTACCATGATCCACTGATCTTTATCCACCAATAAATCCTCCATATTGAGTTTCCACAACTCAGAACTCTGACCATTAAATTTCTTGATCTCTTTCTTTCCATTGCTCGACATCTTCTTTCACCACTAGAATCAATCTCATAGATCTCCCACTGAGCAAGGTCTACCATAGGCTTCAGCGAAACCCCTCAGAAATAGGCATCCCCTTGAAGCCAAAACAACTCTGATACAAAATGTAAGTTTTAACCCCGTACAGAAATTACTTGCGTACGAATTCTAAAACATAGAAAAATAAAAAATGCAAGAGCATAACACATAACACACATATACACATAGATTTTCCCCTGGATCCCAAAATAGGGACTTTTAGCTTGAATTTTCATTATGTTCCTTTCAATGCTATAATACATATTTATACATATCAAAGGATCTAATACCATGGACTGAAAACCATCGCGTCCAAAAACATGTGTGAAAATCATGCACAAAACCATAACGTGGGGTTACGGGTACACCTCAAACACCCTGTGACCCCACCCTCTAACCCCCCAGTTAATTGTGTGGGCTAGTCATGGAAAGAATATAACACAACCCAATATAATGTTTACATGAAAATGTCAAAAAATAGAGTGTTTTGAGAAACTTGGCTTTCAAAGACTACAAAATGTGTAAAATACCAAAAGAACTATCAAAATGTGCATGCTCATGGTAGCACATGAGTGCTCTGATCACTTGGCCTAAAAGTCGAAGTAGTCTCATAGAGACTCTGACTGTATGTCTCTGCTAATGCAGTGGAACATCATCGATAGTGGCATAACCAGAAACCCCTCGGGTGATTGCCTCAACATTGCACTTCATCTTGGCTAAGGGGTGACGCCCCTTCCCCGTAATCTGCAACCACTATCGGATGGGAAGCTTGTTGTGCTATTAGTGACATTCCTGGTGGTCTCTCTTGTATCACATATTCACATTTCTCATTAATTGAGTCTTAGATTAGATTGTCATAAAAATCGTAAAAAACTTGAAAAAATTCAAAAAACAAGTTTTTACCTACGTTGATTGAACATTTGCGTGGAGGTAGAGATAGATCTAGATCCCCTCTGAAATATGTGTCAGGATAAGCATAATCATCTACCATAAGTAATTGGTGTTGAAGCCAAGCAAATAAATTTAATGGGTAGTGCATATGTTGGCATGTGCCTCCTCGAGGCATGAGCTGGCTCTATCTCACAAGCCTCGAATCTTGAATGGCGAGATGAGATACTTCTACCAACTGATACCAGAAGAGTGGTATTTGATCCAAGAAGCAGGTCACTAGTATGGAACCAAACATGAACTGCTTTAGGTTTCCATGCTTACCCTTGGTCAGTTGGCGCTTCATGTTCACCAAAAGACCTCCACACTAGTTGAAGATGGTGGGGTTCAAACAAGCAATAACATACTAAAACTGAGACTTTGAAGCCTCATGAACAGCTTGCATGCTAGATACACGTGCCATGGTTAATAATATTGTTCTTAGAATGATGTTATTGGTGATTGTTTCAATCTTCACCTTACCACTATTGGTTATTTCAGCTCCAAGACAATATCTATGGACTACACCCTTGGTACTCTCACCTCCTTGGCGAGATCCAAAGATTTGAATTGTTTCTCCTCGATGGGATAATTTCGCGATGAAATAGATTTTCATCTCCTCCAGTTCCAATTATTGCCCTTTGATGATGAAATTCTTGCAATCTACATCCCAAAGGTTGATAAGATAAGGTAAAAACTCCATTTGTGCCCTCAACTCTGCGGTCCATAAGAATTTTAGTAGGCCACAATCCCTGAAAGCATTTATGCATGTTAGGTCTTGATTTTCTTGGTGATCCTCAACCTCATGGCCTCTTTCTTTCCACTCTAGGACTATATTTCTCCTAGAAGCAACATTTAAATAATTTATAATGCTTTTTCCATGGATAAAAATCAACCTTTTTTCTTTAAAATGAGATTTTAATCTCCAAAAGTCACTCTCGGTGCCATCACGCCTATTTGTCAAAATAGTGCAACCATCGCGGGTCCGATGACCATACCTACGATGGTTGTCAGTAACCTAAATTTTAAAAATACTATTTTCTAGATTAAAATTCACCATTAAAATTGCATAAAAACATAACGAAGTGCAAGAGGAGGGATGAGACTCTTACCTACTATAGACGGATTGTGAAATGGTACCCTAGATCTCCCACAATAGCCACTGGAAAATAAAGGAAATTAGGGAACTAAAACAATTTCAGAGCTCAATTTGGTAAAATGGTAAAAAATGAATTTACTTTTACCTATTTATAAGTTTTGAATGTCATTTTGTCAAATATTTTGTAATATTTTAATATTTTCTTGATATCAGTGATGGGTTTATTTTTTGTGCAGTTACAGGTGACTTCAATGTGAACATTGATCATTATTGACTGATTCTAGGAGTTTTACTTTATCTCTTTTTCTGACTCCTTAGGTAAACGAAAAAGGAACCCCCCTAGAGTCATCTTTCAGCTCTTTTCTGACTATCGAAAATTGAAAACATAGCCGAATACTTGTCATTTCAAACATTTTAAAGTAGGCGAATCGATGTCACCTCAGTATATGTTTACCCCTTTTTCTCGCTGAGACAGACTATTTACGAAAAAGGTACACGTTGGTCGACATGGTCAAAAGGTTCCCTTATATATTGTTTCTGCCTTTTCCGGTTCGAGGAAAAAATTACAAAAAGGGACACTAAAGTTTTGCAACAAAAGGCTCGTCACCATGATAGGAATGAGCTTCTCCTTCCTAGGGCTCGTAAAACTTACTGTGATGGATTCATTGTAAGAATGAACTTATATAATAGGCATATGCTATCCCCTTCAACCTTGTGATAAAAATAATTGGGGTGCTTTCTAGAAATAGTAGGGGAAAATGAAGATGAGAGATCCTTTGTATAGGCATCATGTCGCTCTTGAACATGACACTCTTCTACTCTTGTGTTAGGTTTGGGATATTTTCACTTATTCACTTGTCCTCATAGGTTTGGGTGATCGATATTGCCTCTCATTCAACTATTCCACACTATCATCATGACCTTTAGTCCCGTGTTGAGTTAGATGTTGCCACACTCCAAAGTTTCTTCACTAATATGTTCGAAAGAAGTCCAGTCTGCAGTTATTTAGCTATACATTGTTTGACTCATTGCTAGAGTCCTTAATATCATTCCACTTTATTCCTTTTTTCATGTCGATGATGGGGGATTCATCATTGCCCTCCTTTGATGAGTTAGTTCCTATCAACTTCAGCTCACTATCCAGCAATATGAGTTAGGAACTCCCTTTTAATACCTTACAACTGGCATGCCTTAATGGTCAGTTCTTTGTCTCCGATGATAGGTATTCATTATTGGATTTCGATCGGGTGATTACATGAGTGTTTGACCTCAACTTCATTATCACATTCACATATTGTACTATTGTACCTTGAGGGCCATTGTCATTAATGGTGGTTTCTCTCATACCTATTAACAACTCACATTATTGTTCGTAATCAAGTGGTTCTCTAGCATGTTCGACTTCAACATGTTTATTCACATGCTGGGATTCATACATTGGTTGGGTTGGGATGGAGTGCAAGACACTAAGTCCTATCTGTTATGGTTCAGGTTGCATGGAGTTTTATGTTATTCATGATTGTACACATGTTTGTACTATATAGATAGTTCTTACCATACCGTGAGACTTAATATTTATATTGATCCTTGTTATCTAGATGGTTGTGCCCATACCATGGATCTTTTTATGTAGTCTTCATCATCTCAATGGTTGTGTCCATGCCATGGATTCAAATATTAATCTAAAATATGTATATTTATATGCACCCTTGATTTGCAGGTTTCCTGACAGTGTGCGTCCTCATCCTTGTCAAAATCTTGTAAAGCATTTCAGTCATCACTCCTCACTCTACCTTCATGCTTTAGGGGGATCTTTTACACAGTATTTGATCACACCTCCTGCACTTCCCTATGACATACCCTGAAGTGCCTGAAACATGATCATTCTAGATTATACTCATGAATGTGCACATCTCAAATCCCTCCTTTAACATTTCCTGGAAAATATCTAGAGCTTTCCCTGAAGAAATAGTTCTTGAGACACTAAAATGAGAATCATTGCCCTTATGAAGCTCAAAACCATGATGAACACCTATTGCACCTTGTTAAACCAGTGATGGCATCACTTCGTTCCCTCTCATATCCACGATGGTGTGAAGAAGAAATTTTTCCCAAAGAGGATGAGAAGCTTCATGATTTAGAAGCTTTGAGAATAGTGATCTGGAGGTGGTTTCACATAGATGAGGTCGAAACATCCTAATTTTACCTCTTCTTCTCATCCCTATGAGCTACCTCCTTAATATGTGGGCCTAATCCTATCTTTGGGGGAGACATAACTCCCTATCCCAGCCTATATGTTTACCCTCTACCATTACCAACTGGTTAATCAATGTCCATTTGCACCCCTATGTGGAGCTTGTGCTTAGAGATTATTCATTAGACTTGGAGGAGTGTTGGATAGTTTCTTGGCTTGGACATGGATTACCACTCAAGGAGAGACTTTCAACATCAAGGCTATGGTTGTAAGCTCCCTCTTTATTCTTTAAATAATAATACAACTATTGGTTCATCTTCCCAAAATATATATGTCCATGTATCTATTGGTTTGGCATTCCTTGATCAATTAAATAGATTATTATTGTATTTTATATTGGTTTTGGCATTATTTGTTGTCCCCTGGTTGTTTATGCAGGTACATAAGCATTGAAGGAAGTAGGAACAAGACCTTGAAACAAGCAATTTGAGGATCTCAACAAAGGAAATCAGATTAGCATCAGAGCAATGTGGACCTTCTCTCTTGTTCCATTTTTCAATCGTAATCTAGGAAGATGTCTAGTTGATTGTCACATTAGTTGGTATACCCACTCATTAAGCTACATGTATTGTCTTTGTCTACAGAGAGGATTAAACTTGTCAACATGTCTTGGGCTGTCTCCAACTCTGTACTGCACATTTCTAGGAGCTACCATTCTTGCTTTGCCACTGACACTGCACAATGTGAAATCCCTCCCAGACCCTAGCCAAGACTAAACTACTCATTATGAAATTCTAGTCATCGAGCTTCCGCACTGACTAATTGGACTACACAGTGCGCAATCCCTAGAGTTAATGAATCACGCCTGTTAGTAAAATTTGCACAATCCATGTCATTAGAATTCATGATTTCTCTTTTGTCATGTCATGAAGTTATATTTGCAAGAGACAATGTTTACATGCCATGAGTGTACCTTTTGTCCCATAGGTACCACACTCGTGAATCACGTATCTCTAATAGTCATTGTAAAATAGCACCAAAGAGATATGCTTCAAGAGAGGACACTAAAAGTAGCACCGAGGAAGTAGTTCAACAAGCACCAGTTAACTTTCTAATATATGTGGGCAGTCAATTGTTCATAGGAAAGGAATCAACACTAACATGGAAGTAAGTCGAGAAGCGGTAGCAGAAGGCAATAATCCAGTACAAGATCAGTGAAAGAGGAAGTTTCTGACATAATACAGGGAGAACAAAGATGTAAAATGAAGTTGAATTCAATATTCATGCATGCAACTTTGGAAACATAGGCAAAGGGAAGAAGAGGAAACAAAAAATAAACCAGTGGAAGAGAGAAAAGGAGAGCTTTTTGGTAGCATAATTGAGATCACAAAAAGTAGAACAAGAACTGAAGGAAAATCAAGATTTTAGGAGGAAGAAACAGGAAGAGAAGCATAAGTAGGAAGAAGAACAAACGCAAGGTGTAATAACAAAGGAATCAACACACAAACAAGTCGAAGAGGTGGAATAGCCAGAAGCAAAGGAGAACATTCGTCAAGGAAAGGGTGATAGTGTTGGAAACTATAAAGCATCCAACTACCATTTCTGATGTCTCTTCACCTATGCAGGAGAAACATGCTCAAATTTTAAGTACTTGTTGGCTGAGAATAAACAACTAGAAAATAAATTGAAGGCTTCCAGGGAAGAGGCAGAAAAAATTCAAGATGAGAGTGCAGTTTTTGTAATGCAGGAGATGAATAAATTGTTACTTGCTAAAGTATCAACACCTCAGAGTACCATCCTGAAGCTCTATGACGAATTTGTCACAATTTATAAAGCAATTGTCCATGTGCATGGCTTAGAACAATAAAGAAAATAAGTTGTTCAAACTCTCAAGGACATCCATGCTACCATCACAGATGTACACGAGTTGACAATGTTGTACAAAGGGGCCTCACTTCACCTCGCGAAGAAGAAGAGATTGTAGGAAGAACCACAAAAATAAAATGTCTGGAAGTTTATCCAGAACTTCGAGTAGATCACCCCATTTATTAGTAGTATTCCATCCTCCTATGCACGGTTGTAAAATGGTTTGGATGTTATGGTCAGAATTGATAGGATCCCATTAATAAATTCTCTCATCGAGGCTAGACCATAGAACCATGTCTAACTAGAGATTGATGAGTACATGGAGAAGATAAGATGAGAGTCCAGTAAGGAACACTTGGAGCTGAGCACACATAACATGCAAAGGTATATTTTCCTGTCATGATGAACATCATTCTACACATTCTTCAAAATGAGTTTGACAGAGGTTTCAATACCATGTACCTACATGCCATGGAGGCAAGAGACCACTGACAAAAAGACACCATAAATTAGTTTGGGCACATCATCACATAGTACCAAGCTTGGCATCAATATGTGATTGAGAAGCATGAAGTGGAGGTTGTCGATTTGGTCTTTCCACAAATTTCTGAGTCATAGTGTTTTGTCTTATTTGGCTGTCTCTAGCCTATTTTTTCTTACGTCGGTACATGTGGAAATTGTTATATTATTTCTAAATATGTTGTAAGTGAAATTCCCAGTGTAATTAGGGGAATGTGAAATGTCATCATGTAATGTAATGAATTATTTTTAAATAATTTTAAGATTCATGAGGGTATTCAAAGTGTCACAATGGGGAATGTCAGTGGTCACCTAACCATTTGTTATAAATATAACCTCATAACTCATAGAACAAGTTTTTAGGAGCCCAGATTTTGGCTAGGCTTCGACTTAGAAAAGGCTTAGGAGTACTGTGACGAGCCTTGGCTTCTGTATAGTGTAGAGTGAGTATACTTCTTTGGAAGAGAAGGTGTTATTGATTGTAATATTCCATTATTGGGGCTAGTGTTTGCCAATCCTGTATGTATGATGGAACTTTCACTTATAATAAGAATATTGATGCCAACATGCTTTCATGCATGATTTTTTATTGTATTTGGACTATTATGGTCACTTTATGAATGTATATTGTTTAACTTACACATTTTCTAACGAACTAATTTTTATGGAATTTTATGAATCTTGTTGGATGCGTGTTGTTGCACTAGCCCATCACTTTAACATGTTTATTATTCAACATTTTATCTTGTGATGTCATTCCACTCATGTGTTCCTTTCAAGCTACATACTACTATAGGCTTATAAGGGGAACACTTCCTTTTCCCCTCTGTGTGTTAGAACCCCCATGCATTGCACTTGAATCTCCGCTGGGTCGCACACTCACTCTCACCTAAAGTTATGATACTTAGATGTGTGCAATACGAGGGTAAGAGAATTAAACTACTACCCACTGTTGGACCTCCTACTCAAAATGGTTTGAGTTGTAGTTGGGATTTATTATTGGGGAGATCCCATGAATGTAAGCACGTCGAGCACTGTCAACATTTCTAGTACTTGAAGGAGGTCTAGATTACAAGTTGAGCCCTTGAAGTCTGTTTTAAATTTCTCCACATATTAAATGACTTTTATTGAAATGATAACCCCAACGCGCTTCTCTCACGTTGTTGATTTTGAAGCCTTGGTGAGAATTATAGATGATTTACCCAAATATAAGTTCAATTGTGACAATGCAACACCCTTGTTTAAGCACACAATTTTCTTTTCTCCCTTCTGTGACATGTATGATATCCACTCAAATGACATTGTACGTGGGTTTTTCACTTCCACATTGGAAGGGCGTGCAAAGCTATGGTGTCACACATTGCTCACAACCTCTATATACTCTTTTGATCACATGTTAAAAGAATTATTTCATGCTTTATTTCTGTATGATCGTAAAGAATTATTTCGTGCTTTAAAATTCCAAAAATCACTAGATGAATCCCTTAAAAAATTTCACCTCTGTTTTCTTCACTATGGTTATGAATTTCCTGAAGATGAAGTTAACTGAGAATTTTTCGATCAAATATTTCAATATCATGTTCATTTTTCGAAGAATCCACATGTTAGAAGCTTTCGAGCCTCTCCCAACATAAATCAGTGTTAGAACTTCTGAATTTGAGATAGAAAAGGTTGTTGTCCCAAGTGACCCTCTATCCCCATCTCATCAAACATCTCTATCTATGAGTAGTTGTTGCTTTCTTTTCTTATATCTTGATTTACTTACTTTGTTTTCCTTTGTCTTACCTCTTCCCTTTAATTAATTTTTTTTCACCAATAGGTTTATTCATGCATGAAACCATGTTTGGCTTATTAGACAAGGAGGTTAAAACACAAGACGAAATTATACAACTATCAACACTTGTTTATCCTTTCGTTCCCTCTCTTTATGTGAATCTTTCATTTGTTTTAGTCAATGATACCCTTATGGAAAATATGTTCCTTTTAGAGAGAGTCATGGTGGAATCATGATTCTGGCACTCTTAACTAGTATGGCTTAACCTAATCAGTTTTTTATATTTGGTTTACCCTTGTTAACTCAGTCAAGTAGAGAAAGGGGAAGGATAAAATCTTAACAAGTAAGTTAGAGGTATATACAATTATCCTTCTTTGAGGGGAGGACCTCTTCTACACTCCATAAGTCCAGATCCCTCTTCAGCCTCATGAAATAAATAAGTTCCTATCAACAGTTCTTTGAAAAATGAAAAATGCAAAAATAGAGTAAAGGGCAAAAGAAGAGGAAGGATTCTTACCTATAGAGGTGAAGAAAATATTTTTTCTGAGGTACTCTATAGGCTCACTCACAGTGGAACAACATCAGAGATGAAACTAAAAATTTGACATTTTGTTTTACTCCTACATCTACATACCCCTAATCGCCCATCGAAACAACTTAGTTTTACTTGGCTTGGTATGTGTGCTACTAATAAAGATAAAGGTAGGGATTCGATATTCAACTCAATCTAAGTGAAGAGGATATTACAATCAAAGAATTCAACCATACTTTTGAAAGAGTTAGGATCACTTTTCACGAGACAATGTCCATACGGAGAGCTAGATTTCTGCCAATGTGTTGCCAATGTTGTAGTGGCTACAACCACCGTTTAAAAAATTTCCCAAGTAGTGGCTTGTTCAATGCTCGCACACACACTTCACGACCAGCCATTGAAATGGTGTGGCATACTGCATCACAACTTCATGCACCCATTCAACTAGTTCAGTGATGTAATTGAATCTATTTTTCACCATTTTCATCCTAAAGCACTTGATAAACAATTCTTAAAACAATGGAAGGCCCCGCATGAATCACCTATGTATTTTACACAGCGCTTTCATCTATTCATGTTTGAATATCCAAAAACTCAAACGAAATTCCAGTATCACATGGATAGATTTGAATATTACCTTATGAAATCACTCTATCCCAAGATGAAGTTTAAGTTCAAACCCCACTCAGCATACTTCAGTGAGGGAATTGCGTAGTCAAAAGCAGACATAGTCACTGTCACAAGTGCCTGTCTTCCTTCCCCTCATTAAGCAAATCTAGCACCACAGAGTGATGTCGGAGAACATGCGCTCACTTATTTTCAACTGCCACATCCTCCCACCCTCACTACTCTCAATATCTACGTAGATTTGGTTGGGAAGCCCATAAGTTTTGATACACACTTCTTACCTCAACCTCCGTCTCCACATTCTGTTGATCCTCCAGATTGCACTCTCTTGTATTCTTCTGTTCGAGACTCTACGCGTGGTGTGAATGAGGATCAAGCCATCAACGGAGTTGATGTTCCACAACCAACCTATGTTCTCATTCACGAGGAGTATGACCAGGTATCTGAGAATTAAACTGCAGTGAAGAATGACTTCCTTTTGTCTATGCCTCCTCCTGTTTTTCCTAACATCGTTGGTGATTATGTTATCTTTGTTTTTCCTTGTGTAAATCCATCCATGGATGCACCTACATCCGATCATCTGAAAAATGCATTTAATGTCAATACATCATTTGACAATAGAGAGTACAAATTATTCATTGAACATCCACATGATTTTTCATCTGCTTTTTCCAGAAACGTAGAGGGTGAACATTCTTGCTTCTCATATACCCCTTTTTGTGATTCATTAAGATCAGGAGGATGCTGAGAAATATCTTGAATTTTTTGATCGTGGTTATCCTAATATTTGTACTTCCTCTGATCATGATGTTGACTCACTCGGTAATCTATCTAAGGCACTGGTCTTTGATGATCTATCTTTTGACAAACTGGAAACCCTATAGGTTGTCGAGGCACTTTTGCCTGAGCTTATGGTTATGTCAGGCCCTCGCTATCCTAAGTTTAGTTCCACTTCTATTCAAAAAATTTGTGAAACACTCGAGGCTCCTCATCACTCTCTGCTCCACATTAAGGATCAAATAGACACCCATATTTCACTTCCTCCACTCAAATCTCATGATCCCATCACTCAAGCTTTGGGGCAATATTACATAGTGAGCGTGCTTGCAAAACATAGCTTGTTGGTCTTTATTAGGTTCGCTCATATGTCATAGTACATAGAGTGTGCATGTTTATCATCTGCATATAGTGTGTCACAGCACCACATTAAGTCTACAAAATCTTTGTCTTATGCATTCACTCTTTTCTTTTCCATGGATGTTTTAAAACTTGTAGCGTGTAATTTTTCATTATTCTATCTTTTATGTTTGTTGGTTTTCTTGAATGTGCTTCTCGCGAACCATGCCTTCGCCAACATGTGCCAGAAAATGTGTCGGTGGCTACATTGGAAATAACAACTCACATGAGTAGGATCATGCACTATTTAGCATAGGAGTAGGAGTAGTCTTTGCTTCTTGCATTTTTTTTCTTTCAGTTTTGCATGTTTGTTTTCTTGCTTGCTTGGTTTGGTTTGATTGACTTCTTTATTTTCTTACTTGTTTATCTTTCCCTTCAATTATGTTTTTTTCTTCTTTCTTTCTTTTCTTTCTTATACCCATAGGTTAGCCTCTCGTGAAACCATGTTTGGCTCTTGAGAGAAGCCAATTGAATCTAAGAGGACTTGTATGACTGTCAACATCTTGTTATATGTTTTCCTATATCTTTATGAAGAACTTGTTGTATTCAATTGATGATACCTTGATGAAAAATATGTTCTCTTCAGAGTGAGTCTCTTTGAAAACACAACTCTTGAGCTCTAACTAGCACCACCCACTCTAGTAAATTATTTTGGGTTAACCCTTATTAGCTCAGTCAAGTAGAGTAAGGTGAGGGGGAAAACCTTAACGGGTATGTCAGATGTATACATAACATACTCCTCTGAAGGAGCAACCTCTTATGCTCTCAATAAGTAGGAATCCCTCTTCCACCTCTGAAATAAATAAGTGTCTTAGTTGGTAGGTTTTTGTGGAGTGGTTTTTGAGAAATCGAATTCGGATGATCCACAGTGTTCTTCATTGTTTTTTTTAATGTTTCGAGCCTATACCAAGACTCATCATCAAGACTTGATATACAGAGAGGAGAAAAGCGAGAGATAAATAGGGTTAAGGAGGGTTGTTGAGTATAAGCCGACCCTTTTTTATATTTTATATAATTGCTCCTATTTTCTTTATTTAATAATATCCTCATGATATATTTGTTTGAATGTATTACATGTGTGACATAATGTTATTATATTAATTTATTTATTTTTGTTGT